>CM030182.1:8275966-8414970 GCA_017639675.1 Aplochiton taeniatus | reverse complement strand
TGCAATGGGCGCTGTAACTTTGCAATGTGCAATGTTTATTTTTAAACTTGCTGGTATTTTTGTTGTTGTTTTGTCGTATCATTGCCCTTGATTTTATTAACACTCATAAACCATGTACTTTTTTTATTTGTCATAATTCCTAACAGTAGTTATACTTTGTGCTTTCCCTCCCAGGGTAACCCAGGGCAGCGAGGCCAAGCTGGACATCCAGGGAACATGGTGAGATTTCATAAGGCATCGAGACAAACTCATAAGACCAGTGTTTCTAGCTCATTCTCTGGTGTGAAGGAGCTCTAATTTGCCCTTATCAGATGTTGTGTACTCTTCACCTCGAGATGACCTTTCTCTTTGCATTCCCCATTGTTGTTCCCTGAGTTCTAAATGAAGACATATGTTGTCCTGTTTATATTGGGACGCTATTATGGCATGGACTCTCCCTGAGGGGCTCTGCTATGTGGTCCACACAAGGGAGCCATATGCTAGCTCCCAGCAGGCTTTTTGTTGTTTGCACTTGTAGGCAAAGGCCCAAAGGCTGTGAACGGGAAAGGAAAAAGTCCCTAATGAAACGCTCTCAGTAGCTATTAGTTGTAGCCCGGCTATGTTTTTTCCTTCCCCAATCTGTCTTGTCTTCAAACAGGGAACACAAGGGTAAATGGCTCACAGCTCTGGCACCAAGCCATTAGGCTGGCAAGGCCTTTTGTCTTGTACGGATTCAGAGAGAGACAAATTAACCTGCATAAGGTCAATGTAATACAATTTATAATTGAAGTCACAGAGACCCCTAGTGGACATTTTCAGAACTCCACACACACTGCATTGTGATGTTGGTCTATTCTTGATGAATCATTTCAACACTGACGTATGTAAACAGAATTATCTTCAAATTTGATTTGTGTCAGCCATTTACTTTATCTTCATTAGTTTAGTGCCAAACATTGTTTTTATCACTGAGGCTGTGTTTATATGTGGTAAAGAAAATAGTCTGGGGAAACCGTTTTAGGTGTCCCACTCACTGCCTTTTTCTGTCCTCAGGGCTCTCCTGGTTTCCCTGGTCCTCCAGGCTCCTCCGGCTTGCCTGTAAGTTATACGTATCAGCAAACACACCGAGCAGTCTTCGATGATTTCTCACTCTCACTTTCTTAATCAGTATGCCTGTTTTTGTCTCCTGAGTTATGTCCTAAGGTGATGGGCTCTCCACCTCAATTTCGTTTATTCTTCGTCACAACTCACTCTGTCATCATTTTTTTATGGACGTCTCCTAATCCGTACGTCTCCTTGAAACATTGCCACTGTGAACAAATTTGAATCTTCCCCTTCAAATCCCTCCATACAAAGATGATCAATGTCGACTGCACCTTCTCCGGGTCTCTAAATCTGTCTCCCTCTCTCTTTACCTTTCTCTTTCCCTCATTTTCTCTACTTTCTTTCTCTCCTTTGCCATCACGGAGACACACTGTATCTTTATCTACCTCAAACCCTTCCTTTCTATTTCTCTACCTTTCCCCCTCTCTCTCTTTCCACCTCTCTCTCTCTCTCTCTCTCTCTCTCTCTCTCTCTCTCTCTCTCTCTCTCTCTCTCTCTCTCTCTCTCTCTCTCTCTCTCTCTCTCTCCCTCACTCTCTCCCCTCAATCTGTCTATCTCTCTCTCTGTCCCTCAGTCTGTCTGTATCTCTCTTTTTCTTGGCTTTCCTTCTCCCTCAGCCCTTTCTCTCGGTGGTTCTCTGTCTGTGGCTCTTTAATTAAAGCCATTTCAGATGAGGAACCGCTGGCATTGTCTCTCCAGTTGTTCCATTACTCCTCTTGTCTAAGTGATGGAGAGTGGGACTGCGGTGTGGACGGAACGGGCACCCTTCTCATAAGAATTGATTGTTTTAGCAGAATGGAGTCGGTAAATGGATGAACTGTGAGAGCTCTGCATGAAATCCATTCTGTACCACGCAGGGCTCTGTGCCAGGTGTGCACTGTGTGTGTCGGTGTGTTGTCACGCACACACACACGCACACACACACACACTGATACACCCTCCTTTCCTCTATTTCACACAGCATGTATGTATTCCTGCGGCTCGATCAATGACGCATATTCAGCTTTGTAAAGTCGCCCCCCTGATTAAAGAGTAGCAGCTGAAAGAGATGGGATTTTTTAATGAAACTGTGGCTTTGATAAGCAATCTCAGTTGAATCTATTACAGAGCTTTTCAACAGCCTTGCACTGGGCTGAGAGAAGAGGATGGAAGGGAGCAATAGAGACTGGTGGAGCGGGTAGGGAATTAAATAATTTGTGGGTGCGCGTGAGAGGAAGTGTGCGTGTGTGTGGGTGTGTGTGTGTGTGTGTGTGTGTGTGTGTCTGTGTGTGAGAGAGAGAGAGCGAGAAAGCGAGAAAGATAGTAAGAGGGTGAAAAAGACAGAGTGAGACGCTGCAACTTTTTTGAAGATCAATATCTTTGAAAAATGGATGAGCATGCCAGCCAGCGTGGGGCAAGCTGGGCGGAGTGGGTTCACGTCAGCCTCAATATGTCAGAGCTGTGGCTGAAGTTGTGTTGTAGTGAAACTCAGAGAGAAGAGAGGGAAGGGGAATGGAGAAGGGGGGGGGGGGGGGGGGGGGCTACGGAGTGCTGCAGGGGACACACTGATCTATGCAAAGTTCATAAGTGGAAGTCCCACGGGGAAAGCCTAAAGGCCAGTTAGCTTTCTCTTTCTTCCATTATCGACTAACCCAATCCACCCAACGTCCAGGCTACCGCTCCTGCTGTGCATAATGAGATGGCTTTGCAATCCTCCAATGATCTCTCTCTTCTTCTCTCTTTCACTCTCTCTCTCTCTCTCTCTCTCTCTCTCTCTCTCTCTCTCTCTCTCTCTCTCTCTCTCTCTCTCTCTCTCTCTCTCTCTCTCTCTCTCTCTCTCTCTCTCTCTCTCTCTCTCTCTCTCTCTTTCTCTCTTCTCAGGGTCAACAGGGGGAGCAGGGACCGACTGGTCCTCCAGGACTAAAGGGGGAACAGGTAAATCTTATGAGGGATAATATTTTGAGGCAGCCTCCATTGTGGTAATGTGATCTCTCCATGTGTCCACTCCCCAACGTCATTCTTCTCAGGGCTCTTCAGGAACCCCCGGATACCCAGGCTCCATGGGCCCCCCTGGACTTCCTGTAAGATACGACCACTTCCTCCTAAGTTGAATTTATTCTGTGAAATAAAGGGGATTGCTGTGTGTGATGCATTGATGGATTGACAGACACCAATGTAAGCAATAATAACTATTCCTTACCCAGCTATTGAATATGGTAATCGTTTCTTTCTGCCAGGGCTTAAAGGGCGACCGCGGGACCTCAGGGAGTGCTGGACAGAAGGGAGAATCGGTAAAGGGTGGACATTTAGCAGTATGGTCAAAACAACACCACTGTAGGCTAAGATAACAGGTCCTCCATTTGCTCTTCCACAGGGTCCTCCAGGAAACCCGGGATACCAAGGACAGGCTGGGGCAGCGGTCAGTGTTTCATCTTGGTCCTCTTTAGGCTTGTGCTACTGATGACTGACATCATTCTTAATTAGCATGCAGTTACAACGTATTTAGTATGTCTGTTCTGGTTGTAATTATGACTTTGTCTGTAGGGACCCAAAGGGGAAACAGGGCTGGCGGGAACAGCTGGACCAAAGGGGGATCAGGTAGGCTGTAATCATCCTTCAAAACCTCTGATGTGTTCTAATAATGAGTGACATATGTTCACACACACACACACAAACACTCACACCATCATACCTCTCTTCATGTTCTCTCAGGGTTTCCAAGGCCAGCCAGGTTTTCCAGGGCCCCAGGTGAGCACAGAGCTTTAGGGCAAAATCATTCAATTTTCCGTCATTCTCACTCTCTGATGATTACTGGCTGATTATGGCTTGTAATCTTCTGCTGTGTGTTTTGTTTCCAGGGCCCACCTGGTCTCCCAGGAAAAGCGGGAAGAGACGGGGCCCCGGGGCCCAAAGCTGACAAGGTAGCAATAAGGCTTCACTCTTTAAGACGTCGTCTTCACACTGCTGATACTAAACGTGTGATTACGGGCTGGTGTTCCTGAGCTGTCAAGGCGTGAACGGTAATCTGTCTTCTCTCTCTCTCTCTTTGTTTTATCCTCCGTCCTCTGTCTCCCTCTCTCGCTCTGCCTCAGGGAAATGCCGGAGCACAAGGTCCTCAGGGTCCAGCCGGGTCTCCAGGCTCTTCTGGCCCTCCCGGGTTGATGGTATGTCATTCCGTCTGTCTGCATGCCATTCTGCGTGGCATTCTGCATGTCTGACTGTCTGTCTGTGTGTCTGACTGTCTGTCTGCATGTCTGACTGTCTGTCTGCATGTTTGAATGTCTGTCTGCATGTCTGACTGTCTGTCTGTGTGTCTGACTGTCTGGTTGCGTGTTTGAATGTCTGTCTGTGTGTTTGAATGTCTGTCAATTTCTCTCTGTGTCTGTTGGACTTCTAGACATGCCTATGTATATTATGTATTGTTCATCTAACAACCCTGTTTGTCAATGTAAGGGTCCTCCTGGCATTGAAGGTCTTGACGGCAAGGATGGTAAACCAGGGATGCAGGTAAGAAAAGCAACACACACACACGCACACACACACACATACACACATACATGGGGCTACGCAGTGAAACTGTTATAATTTCATATCTTCTTCATCTCACAGGGTGAATCAGGGGCGGCAGGGCCACCGGGGCCAAGAGGAATCCCAGTGAGTATGGCATTTGACCTCTGAACCCTGATCCCGAGCTCACCTCCTTCTCCTCACTGCCCGGTGGTACATAAAAGACAGTATGCTGTTGGTGGGGATCTAGTTCCCCCTTAATGCCTTACTCCCAGTCCTGTTTTTTACCGTTACCTCCTTTCTGTCTGCATACCCTCATGCCGTTTTGACTGACTCCCACCACTGCGTTTGGGTCTCCTGAACAACCCCGGGTTGAACCTGCATCTGTTGCTCCGTCAAAGCCCACCTAGCCTCTCATCTCCCCTCCGATCCTTATCCTCTGCCACATGACGACACAGCGTCACAACAGGAGCGTTCACCCGCTCTAGTCAGCTTCAAGGGAAGAAATAATTGGTGTGTCTGTCTGCCTGTCCGCCTGTCGGAGGGAGTAGGTGAATAATACAGTTGTTTTTTGCGGAGAGGAGATAATAAGGTTTCACTTGCTCTCAGTCTGCCTTTCTAGCGTCCCGTCTCTCACCACGCCTTTTGACTCCCCCCTCGCCTTTCTTCCTCTCCTTTCTCATCCCCCGTTCTCCCTATTTGTCTGCCTGTGTACCGCTCTATCGGCTATGACAACGTGTGGCCCCCTGTGTGAGCAGGTGTTCAATCGAAAACCGAGGATGTGAAAAAAATTACGGGGGCCAACGTGTCCCGGCTGCCTGACGGTGTGCTTTCAACGACGTGTCTCTTTCATCTCTCCTTCACAGGGTTTCAAAGGCATCAAGGGTCACGTCGGCTTCCCCGGACTTAAGGTGGGGCCAGACAAACGCCGTCTGCACGTTGTCACCGTGATCGGAATATTCTTATCGCCGTTTTCACATTGTAACGACGACGTGCTAATTGTAACGAGGATCTCCTTCTGGAGCGATATTCTGTCTACTGTAACCAACGCTTATCTACATATTGTACTGACGACAGTATGTCAAGAGGAAGTGGAAAAATGTGTCATTGTTTGGATTGCCGTTGACTTTGTGTGTATTTTCTTTATGTCACACAGGGTGATTTAGGACCTGTAGGTCCTGCCGGAGCGCCCGGTCGACCAGGCCTTGAGGTTGGTCTCCAGACACCCTCACTCCACTGTTTCTGACCCGGTAGGTCTACCGTCTGAGTGTCCTCAGCATTGACCTCTGCTTGTGTAACCCCTTTCAGGGTGACCCCGGTACCCCAGGAGCTCAGGGGCGACCCGGACCCCCCGGACATGCCGTGAGTTCTTCAACTTTGACCTTTTCACCCCGGGGAATCCCTCCCGGTCTTCATTAATGTTGTTGACGCTGTGAGGGGAGTGTGCGTTATTGGTTTCCCATGTGTGTTCTTCCTAACAGGGCCCCACAGGACCTGTTGGTCCCGCAGGACCGCCCGGCCCAGCAGGAGTGGTAAGCAAACAAGAAAAATATGAAAATCATTCTTAATGAGATTTTTATGTGGCAAGCCTTCCTTGCTATGAGAAGAATGGATTCCATTTTATGACCTACTTTTTCCCCTTTACAGGGTGTGAAGGGAGATAAGGGAGAGGTGGGGGATAGGGGTCTGCCAGGGATGGGAGGTTCCCCAGGACCCCCCGGACACCCGGGACAAATGGTCAGTTTGAACTACACTACCTAAAATGCAACTCGGACAAAGATGTACACAAAGTTCAGCAAAACGGTCTTGGTTTTCACGTTCCCACAATGCTGCATGCATAACGCCAGCTGGCTATATATACAATACATATATATGTATTGTTATCATTGATGTCTTGTTGTTTCTCTTTGATGTCTTCCATTTTTCTCCTCTTCGCTCTCGTAGGGAGAGCCAGGTGGTGACGGGGCTGCTGGTAAAGATGTGAGTAGTGTTTGAATGGCTAACTGGTAAATACAGACACATACAGGCTATGCTACGTCTTAGGAATCCGTCAGGCCTGACCCCTCACTGTGCTCTCACAGGGAACCGCTGGCCTACCAGGGGACAATGGCCTGCCAGGTCAAAAGGTAAGCAGTGTGTTTGCCTGTGTGTGTGTGTGTGCGTGTGTGTGTGTGTGTGTGTGTGTGTGTGTGTGTGCGCATGCGCACATCAGAGTATTAAATCTCCATTGTCCCCTTTTCATCCCAGAGAGAAGCAGCTATGGAATCTCCAGCCATGCCATTTACAGCCATGCGCCAAACACGCTTGGCTCCCTGGCGCTTGCTCAGCACAGCACACTCACTTAACGCAGTCATCCGTTCCCAACCCCGTGACCTTAGCCTTGGCAGCGCCCCCTCCTCGCCTCGGACCCCCCCCCCCATCCCTCCCAAAGTGGCAGGCGCCAACTAGCGCGGCTAGCATTGCCCCCGAAGCCCTGTCAGTAGGCCCGGGATATTATGATGGAGTTCTCCCGCGGCCGGGGGATAATGCTATTAGCCACGAGGAGCCACGCTAGATGAGACTATATGTCACCGTGACAGGACGCCATTGTCAGGGCTTTTAGCTCACCGAGAGGGGAACAGAGGAGAAGCGGAACGGAGAGAGGGAGCCGTCCCTCCGTTCCTCTCACCTGCCCTCCCTCTGTTCCCGCGCCGGGGCGGCTGTCCGGTGGTGACGTGTAAACATTAGCCGTCCATTATGGCCGTCCGAGTCCGCGATAAATCAACGTCGCGCCGCCAGACGAGTGCTTTGGCGGGGGGGGGGGGGGGTTTGCGCGTGTGTTTACTCAGCTTGAAGGGCTCTTTGTCTTAGGTGTGGAAGGGATACAGATGTACCGCGGGGCCCGCCGACGGCACAAGCGTGTGCCGCCTTAATCAGCTCCTTGTGTCGTGCTTGGGTTCACCCCCAGCCTTAGCACGGGGTGAGGAGAGAAGAGGTGGCTGGATATAAAGGGTGACTGCACACGCCTCTCTGTCTCGCTCAGGGTGAAGCAGGTAGCCCCGGAGAGAGGGGCTCTCCAGGGGAGAGAGGTCGCCCAGGACCCCCAGGTGGCGGTGGGTACCACGCCAAGGACGCCCAGCCCATGATGGGCCCCGCCGGACCCAGGGGAGAGCGGGGAAGCTCGGGGTCTCCTGGCTCTTCCGGCGAGCCTGGACATCCAGGGAGACCAGGGAACGATGTAATGTGCCCTCAGTATATTATGGAAAACGGCTACATGGGTGACATGCGAGATCAATAATCAGATGATTCTATCCCTCTGTCTATCACCAAAGGCTGTGGTCAACTATGACGAGATAAAGAGCTTCATCCAGCAACAGATTATCAAGATCTTTGACGGTGAGACAAAACGTCCATTCCGTCAGAATTCAGAGCGAACGTTGATGGGCCCCGTGTAGCCGTCCAGAGCGATGGTCCTTTGGTTTCGTTTGTGAATGCTTTTAAAGGGGAGTCTTTTGCTCGTGTCCGCCCTCTACAGAGAGAATGGCCTACTACATGTCTCGCATGCAGCCACAGGAGGTCTCCTCTCCGGGCCGACCGGGACCCCCTGGGAAGGATGGTAACCCGGGTAGAGCGGGCAGTCCGGGAGCCAATGGTCTCCCTGGTCAGATCGGCAGAGAGGGCCGGCAAGGACCCATGGGACCCGCGGGTGCGTGGATCAATACAAACGTCTTGGGTGTGTATTTCAATGGAAACAGACCTGTGTTCTGAATGGATTGTAATTTGAACACCGTGTAGGTCCACGTGGACCAGCTGGTGTGAAGGGAGACAAGGGTGTTGGGGAGATGGGAGACAGTGGACCCCCTGGCGCACCAGGTAAGTCCCGCACTTCTCTCTTGATATGTGGAAAAACATTTGATACATGAGGAAGGTGAGTCCTTGCGTGCAAGCTTATTTCAATGTTTTTGTGTAATTGCCATTGTCATGATGACGGGGAATCCATGACATTGCTCTCTCCTCCCATCCCTCATTAGGTGTGCCCGGGCCCCCAGGTTACGGTAAGATTGGCCCTCCAGGCCCTGTTGGTCAGCAGGGGGTCCCTGGGGTCTCCGGTAACTCTGGGTCCCCTGGCCAACCAGGGAAGGAGGGTCGGTGTAACCCCTCCGACTGTATGAGCCGTCAAGTGGAATACAACCCCAAGAGCCACTCTGTCAAGGGCCCCTACTAGAGTGATGGAGAGGGGGATGAAGCAGAGAGACTGCTGGCAGAAACAGGAGACAGGCGCCAGCCACCACAAAGCCCCGTAGTCCTCGAATGATTCCACAAGATACAATTCTGGACTGCCACCAGAAAAGGATTTGTACATATCCCTTCCCAGGGCTTAGCCCTCTGCTGCTTGAGTACAATTGCAGGGCCTGTTTTGGTAGGACCCTGCTTGAGACCTATGCAACAACAACAACACCCGCAACAAAAGACTAAAATTGACCGCATTTATTTTTTCTCTATTATCTCACCTGGTTCACTATTTGATTAGCCGTCTTAAAGTGTCTGTGTCTGTTTTGATACACCTTCGATGTATATGTTTACGATTTTATTTAGGGAGAGTATTTGGCCATAGAAAAGAACTGCATGCACATGAGCTGTTATGAATGATAATACTCATCATCACCACCATGATACCTTGATTTAGCGTTGGATCCAAGTAAGTTATATCTCTCACATGTCCCCCTTAATTAGATTACATTTTTTTGTAAATATTCAGTATTTATATATAATGGCTTTTTTCAAAAATTTGTATGGTTTGACATTGGCCTCACTATTGTTTGCATTTTGTGTTGTTCTTGTATGGCCAAGCATTGTTTTTTGTCTGCCGGATGTTTTTTTGTGAACTATACAACGTCAGAGTTTTAAAAAGTGGGATAATTTGTTTCTTAGGAAAAATTACAAAACATTATTGTTCGAAAAGGGATTGTTTATGAGATAGTATCATTTTTATTTTTATTTTTATGATGGCATGATGATGTGGAAGTTTAATGAATCTTCTAAACCACTTTGGGATTTTTTACTGTTGCTCTCTGCTGTCTCTCAGTATTCTGGTGAAGATGGCAATAGGGAATTGATCTCACTGGCAGGGAGGATTGGATATTTGGTCATGAGCCAATTTCTTTTTGATTTACCTCCAAAATAAACAAAACTTGCTATGTTCACTATAATCAAAACATATTCCTGAATACTGTCCTGAGGACCACTTTTTCTACCGATATAAAACAATATCAAATAACATAAAGGACAATTCCCCCACGTTTAAGCCAAAGCCCCTTTCTCAAATACTTTGGCATGATCTTATAATGTGATGCATCTGTTTCAAAAGTGGAAACCTTTTCTGGACTGAAAACGGCCCCATATATCACATTACGAACTAGAAAGTTCCCAGTGTGTTTTTATGCAAAATGTGTGCCCTCATTGGTACTACCCCACCAATCCCCTGAAGCTCAAGTTTGGGTGCCAGTGAACTGTGCTGCATCAACCAACCCCATGCTATTTGGTTTTTAATCGAAGTGTGCCATTGGAAACCACTGTAACTGTCTGTGCAATAGAGATGTGACGTAATAGTAACGCCTCATGGAAAAAATGGGTAATTCTTAATAGCAGTTTATATGTGTTATACTCTTTCCTCTTAACCAGTAAAAATCTTTTTTTTTATCAATCTTGAACTGTTTCTGGCATTCGCTCCAAGCTACTATTTTCCCATCGATAATTTCAATCATACCTTTCATTAAAAAAAATAAGCAAATCAAGTTTGCAAGGCAAAGATTACCTTTGTCCGGTGTCAGTTTTCAAGAACTGCAGGAAGTGAAAGTGCCCAGTGTACATTTCTTTGGGGAATGTTGATGTGGAAAATGCCAGCATTCATAGTGTACTCACCACCACTGCAAGTCCTCACGTACTCTAAAGTCTCTGGGAACTTGGTGATGGCAGAGAAGGAATGCGAGGCAAGCGCTAAGCGTCTGCAGCTTCGGAAGCTGGAGATTTTATTACAAACAGTACGGGGTGATAAGGGAATGGATAAGGCAGCAGATTTTGGATCGTAGGAATGAAATGAAAGGGGAGCCACAGAAGCTTATCTAAGATGTTCAATTTCCACAGGATACAGAAGAACATTGGTCTTTACAAAACATTCCTCTTTATTGTTTTGGGTTGACCTGAACAACCAGGAAGATTTTTTATTTTTATTTCTTTACATATCCATTATATAAAGATCAATAAATAGCTTCTGTTAATGAAAATGATCAGTTGTCTTATTTGTGACAGTGTACAGTGGCATAAACAAAGCACAATCACCTTGTTACTGATTAGTTAAAAAAAATATTCATTCATGTTTGAACTTTACTGCTGATTAAATTCATTAACACAGGGTCGATGTCAGTTCATTTGGTAACCCATTTTTTCAAACATAATAATCAACACACATTTTACAAAGATTTACAGCACTGCATTGTGGGACATGGGTTTGCCCATTGGGATATGCTGTTGCCAGGCAACAAGGGAAAGAGATAAAGCTAGACATTAGTTTCCAAAATGAGACATGAAGGGTTGGGAGAGGTGGTGGGTGTGTGTGTGTGTATGGGGGGGGGGGGGGGTATACTGTACACATGAGGTAAGATTTTCACTCAAGCTTACAGGTAATGGATTCAGCAATCTATCCAACAAAGGTACGGTAGTGTGTAGGGAGTTAGATTACCATAATTTTATTGGTGCTTTTTGTACACCCACATGGTGTGTGGGGGGGGGGATATTGCTAAAGCAACGACAGTAAGTATTTAAACACTAATATTGCCGATATAAAACAACACCATTTACATGACCACCGTGTCACCAAAAAAAGGCACCGATCATTACACTCAAAGACTTGAGTCTTTGTTTCTTTGCTGTCTCTCAGTATTCTGGAGAAGATGGCAGTAGGAAGTTGATCTCACTGGTAGGGATGGTTGGGTATTTGGTCATGAGCCAATTCTGTCATCAATGTCAGAAGCCAATCCTGGACCAGAGATGGAAAATGCCGGTGGCTGTAGTTGTCTGTGAATGGCCGTTGTCATGGTGATATGAGTTGCAAAATATGGTATGTTACAAACAGTCTCCATCCAGTTAGAATGACGGGATGCCACTTCAGGACAGGGACATCACCAGTCAACACAATAATGCCCCCATGCTTCTTTCTAGATGTCATCCAACCAAGAAGAGGGGTCTCACTCTCTTCCTGTTCTCTCTTTTACACTCCCTTTTTTATTTTTATTTTTTTATTTTTATAATCATTTTTCTCCTGTTCCTTCCTCCAACTCCCAGATGTTGCGGGCTTCCGAGAGAGCGGTGTGACTTTAGATGCCTGGACCTTTGATGGTGCCGGCCTCCTGTAGCCTGGGGGAGGTGTAGGCCGACGCCGCCAGACAAGCCGCTGCCTCACAGAACCCTGGGAGACCTGTGGGACCTGCCTTACCGGGGATACCGCCCTGTCCAGCCGAGCCCTGCGGTCCCCTCTCGCCAGGCTTACCGTTGCGGGCGACACCATCGATACCGGGAGGTCCTGAGGAGGGGGGAGGGGGGGCAGTGAGGTTTGGGTGGCTGTGGTGTAATACACCAACCCAACACATTGCTTCAAGCCCTCTGTTCATGGGGTCCAGACCAACGCCATGCTCTCTGCTCTTTGGATGACTGCCTCTATCTTCACTGTGCTCCCTGAATATGTCAAGACCATCCTCTGACATAACACAGAAGGGATGTTGCCGACGATGGCAATAAGCCTTTAATGATCTCACCTGGTATTCCAGGGGGTCCGGCTGGGCCAGGGTGGGGGCGGCCTCCATCTCCTCGTTCTCCCTTTGCACCTCGCTTTCCTGGAAACGTGGATCGAAAGTAATGCGTCAAACGTGAGCCTTCAATGCGTTCAAGGCTTGTGTCGGATAGGTGGACAAATATCTCTGTCTACCTTTAAGGCCGGTGTTGCCGATCTGTCCGGAGGCTCCGATCATGCCAGGGATACCCCGGGAACCGGTGTGGCCGTGTTGGCCCTGAGGGCCTGGGGATCCTGGGGGTCCTGGAGGGCCAGGGGGGCCCATGACACCGGCTCCACCCAGCACGGCTCTCTTTGCACTCACCGCCACCGCTGCTAGCCTCTCTGAAGGGGCACAGAAGTGATCAGCACTCTTTGGATTAAACTTCTTCTGAACCTAACGGTTGACCTGAGATGAAAGGATAGTCTGATTCTCTTCAGATGGACATCAAAGATGATGTTGATGTCTAGACTTTCACCTTGTAGCATCTTTAGAACAACTTCAATAATATGCTGGTCAGATGCATCCCGGCCCTGTAGAAAGAGAAAGAGATCAAAAGTAAAACAAAGAATGAAAAAAAAATACATTTGAAATTGGGCCTGAGCCTTAATGACTTTGGACTTTACCTATTGAATCATTTATGAAATCCTATTAAAATCAGTGAAAGATTTATTTATTTTGGTCCATAATACCATACAATACAAAAAAATATAAATAATAATCGTATTAATGTTATAGAAACAAGAAAAAGATCAAAGTAAAAAAAAAAAAGCTTATAATGCTTACCCCCATATCACTTACAGTGTGTTGTATAATAAGATCTATTTCATTCATTATCTTAAATTATTTTGAACTAATATTCAAGTTTATTAATTCATAAATCACTACTTCCACAGTTCTTATACATACATTTTCTATAATGTACCTGCATATGTAGTTGATATGGTATATACATATACAATATATTACAATTACTATACCTTACACCATACAATTTACATACATTATCCCCTTATACAAAATAATCTCCATTTGATTATTGATTTCTCAACTGAATCTCCTTGAGTATTTCCAATTGCTGTCTCACTATACTGCGTTGGCAATGCATCTGTGGAGCAAGCTCACCGATGCCCCCTGTATGCCTGGCATGCCTGGTATACCCCTCTCTCCGTTGAGGCCCCTGGGGCCGGGCAGTCCAGCCGGGCCCTGGTCCCCTGGTTTACCCGAGTCTCCTGTGGGGCCATTATGGCCTGGGTCACCACGCACTCCATGCTGGAGGGGGGGGGGGGGATAGAGCAGGGGCAGAGAGATAATGAACCGAAGAGGCCAACAGAAATAGAGATGGACATTTAAGGGGTAAAACGAGAGGAAGGGAGAATGTTGAGGAATGAGGAAAAGAAGACATTTGAGCTCAAAGGAGATGGGTTTGTGTTTAACATTGGGCAGATTTTCACCTCACAGCGAAAAAAGAATGGAGAGCTTTGGAGGAAATCGCCACGGCCAATAAAGTGTGAAAACTATTCTCACCTGTCCTTTAGGTCCAGGCTCCCCAGACAAACCCTGTTAGAGTAGAGAGAAAGAGAGAGAGAGAGAGAGAGAGAGAGAGAGAGAGAGAGAGAGAGAGAGAGAGAGCAATGATGTGCAGAGTCATCAGTTAAACATAGATAGCATAGCCGCTTTGGTACCTCACGCAAAATTGAACGCACTTTGACCTTTTAACTGACCGTTTCTCCTTTCTCACCAGCCAAACCCTCTACCCCTGGGTCACCCTGATGGAGAGAGGGAGAAGATAAGTCAGAGCGAGGGAGTTATCAAGAGACACCATCATGTGACTTATCAGTAATATGCACAGATCACTCATAGCCAGTCCAAGGAGGCGGACTTGGGTGAATGTGTGAGACTCACAAAGTCTCCCTTTGCGCCGACTTTTCCTTGGAATCCCTGGGAAGAGAGGGAGGTGAGTCATACAAGAGGTTTGATCCATAACGCATAGTAATAACGGCAAGGACAACATATTGATTTAAACCCAGACGGGAGGCCCTCACAAAGTGAGAGAGATGTACTCTCATCTCCCTTGCATGGGTTATGATGACGCTGAGATTATCATTTATATTGCTTAGTCCTCTGGCGGTCATACCTGCCGCACGGTATACTCCCTGGAATATGGCGTGCCGGAGATAACTGCACAGGTGCACAGTGCCACCTATGGATAGGCCTATGGAGCTGCACCCACACATCCTGCGCAACGCAATGAGTATGAACAGACACACGCATACACAGACGCAGACCGACCTTGTCGCCCTTGGTTCCGGAGAGACCTTGCGCCCCTGGCACACCCATGGGTCCTCTCATTCCCTTGTTTCCCTGTGGGAATGGAGTCAGAGGCAGACATTGGAGTCACACAGCACTGATATTCGGAGACGCAGTTCTTTCTCATCGAAAGGTGTTTTGTCGGTCTGGAGGAGCGACTTACGGCTTTGCCCACTATTCCCAGCGGACCGACGGGTCCCCTCTGGCCACGGTCCCCCTGAACAGAAGAGACATAGGTGTCCTTGGTTTACTATCATCTCTGGCCCAAAAACAATGAAGGTTTGGCGTGTGTGAGTCGGCTGTGAGTATACAGTGCTGGTTCCAGCTGTAACACTGTACCTTTGGCCCAGGAACGCCCTGCATGCCAGCCTCAC
Organism: Aplochiton taeniatus; assembly: GCA_017639675.1. Classification (NCBI taxonomy): domain Eukaryota; kingdom Metazoa; phylum Chordata; class Actinopteri; order Galaxiiformes; family Galaxiidae; genus Aplochiton; species Aplochiton taeniatus. The sequence goes on along the minus strand of CM030182.1, from coordinate 8,399,912 downwards.
CAGGAAGACCAGGCTCACCCTGAAGATGAGATAGACACGGTGTCAACGGCTTCCAAGTTAGCCGTTCTAAAACAATAGGACAAGCAGACGCACACACACACACACACACACACACACACACACACACACACACACTTTTTGGCAGGTGTGTTACCTGAGGTCCAGGTGCGCCAGACATTCCAACTTGACCTCTGGGCCCAGATTCTCCCTGCAGAAAGAAACGGGAGAAATTCAATGGGAATGCCACGCAGATAAAATGGCAAATAATGAAACACATTGAATGGGCAACCTTACCTTGTCTCCAGCTCCACCTATAGTTCCAGGGCTGCCGGGTAAACCCTAACACACAAGGCCAGATAAATGTTAATGTAGATCAAAGAGAGTTACACGTTTAATGTAGTCAGTATGACACATGGGGATGTTTTTTTCCAGACATTAGTACTTTACATGGGTGTTTTTACAATTAAGTTCAAACTGAACTTTTACTGGAATTCATTCATATGGCAAAGGTGTTGTTTATTTTTTCTGACTCACTACACCGGTCTTTTCGTGGAAAAAGAGGAAATGAAAAGCAGGTGAAAGTCAATCACAGCAACAACACTTCTGCCGGTCTCAGCCTTGCTCTGTAGCCTTCAAATCCAGAGGCCAGCTGCTCTGGGCAGAGAGCTAATCTACCTGAACCCGTCCATATATGACACCTGAATATTACATCTGAACTCTAGAGGAATTTTTCAATTATCTTCATGCCATTTCTTTCAGCTGGCCTATGGGTGAATAAAGGCAATATCCTCGCTGCTAGTGATTTGCGTCTCAAAATAAACACAGAGCGAAGTCATCAAATCCAACATGGAAAGTAGTGCAGTCAGTATACGTCAATATGTCAGTGACTATGTTCCCCAACCCACGTCTCAAACCTATAAACGATCCAAATTCAAAGGCAAAGCAAATATATGTTTCCATAGGCTAGAATAACGATTAACATGCCATGCTGTGACTATAATTGTAGCTGTATGCTTGTGATTTCTCCGGGGATTGTGTGGCACTGTAAGGCCGAGGCAAGCCAACACTGAATACCGGCTGGTGTTTTAATCCAAAATGTATAGACATACAGAAATAACTGCAATTGACTTGATATATGTCAGAATAAATCTATCCAATTGAATTTGACTGTCCTTGGCTGACTTACCTCATAAGTAGCTGTAGCTAAATTGGCAACTGCATATCGTACTACAAGGAATGATAGCAGCCAAACTAATTAAATGCTGCAATTTTTGTTAGCAGGTCTATGAATAACTTGTAATTAAAGACCTGAATGTAATAATTTATAGTTATACAAGCTATAAGCCATATGTAATAGCTTTAAGCAGAGTAAAAATATACTATATAAATAGTATATATAAATATATCGCATGTGTACGTTCTCCGTAGATCGATGGTTGTATAGTTCCCTCCTAGGTATATAATGTGCCCGTTTCTGATTAGTGGATGCAAATGAGCATGGCCAGTACATCCCTAGCACTAAATACGAGACAAGGTAGGACAGCAGTGTGTACAGTATGGGGGTGTGCTTCGGCAACTGTAACCGCAGAGTGGGAGATAAACCAGGCTAAGTGACAGTGTTAAAGTTTGCAGCAGGGCTATTGTCGGCATAATGGCAAAACAGTGAAGAGAGAATCTCACGCTCCATTAACCCTTACTGGGGACACACAAACATGCACACACACACACACACCTACACTCACCTATGCACACACACACACACACACACACATGCACACCTGCCCGCACCCACAAGCCATTTGATTGTGATGAATTACCTAGACTGGGAGCCAGAGTGCTGTTTCAAGGTGCTTTAAATTCCAAAACAGCGTGGGTCAAGAGGTCAACTGGGTATGTGCCTGGAAAGCCAACAGACCAGAATGCACCTGCTCGTGTCCCCCCGCCTGTGTCGCTGGCTCTGCTGTTGAGCAGGTGGACGGTGCATTGTGGGGGGAGAGAGGGCTGACCCTTTACGTGGTCGGGGAAGGTGATGTGTGTTCATACACCAGCCTGTTTACATGAGGGGCGTTCCAAGGTGGTACACACACGGAGGGAGGGAGGCAGACACGCTCACAGTGACAGGGACACACACTCACACACACACACACACACACTCACACACACACACACACACACACACACACACACACACACACACACACACAAACACGTTCACCTGAGACAGAATACTTACTGCGGCACCCTGATGGCCAGGAGGACCAGGCATCCCAGCTTGCCCAGGGGCACCCTGCAGAAGGAGAAGAAAACACATTACCATCATTGTCATCACCATCGTTGCCATGCTTACCATCGTTCTCGTTACCATCCTTGTTTTCCACATCGTCATCACTGTACTTATAATCCTCATAAACTCAGCTGTCATCATCGTTATCATCAACAGCATCATCATAGTCCTGCATTTACCTTGATGCCAGGAATACCTGGGGTTCCGTCTTTGCCATCGATCCCTGGGAGACCCTGTGGAAACCAGACGGATGGACCAGGGGAGTTAGCATGGCTACATCAAGCATTAGTGTACATCATTTGTGACATGTTGATGAGAAATGTTTTATTACTCACATTCGTTCCCTTCTTGCCAACGGCGCCTTGTGGACCCCTGATGCCTCGTCCGCCCTGTTAATGATCCTTGTCTTTGATTATCATGATCTTGAACCATTCTATTTTGAATGTGTGAAAGCCATATTTAAATTAAACACAAACAAAATATATGAGGGTTAACAAATTACCAGATCTCCTTTGTCTCCTGCTTCTCCAGGGGGTCCCTGGGGTCCTTCCTCACCCTGTAGGAAACAAAAAGCATCTTAGCATCCGAAAGATAAGCTTGCTTTATGTGTGTGTTTGTACAATGGGAATTTCTACGTGTTTTTGATTGTGTGTACGTGTGTTTGTGTTGTGACTATTATGCAACTGGGTGTAATACTCTAGCTTAGCCCCTATTGATTTCTGTGTGCCAATGTTGTGCATTGCTTAACGGACCCTATTGTACCAGGGCCACTCATAAATATGGGTATTTATGTATGGACATGTATCTTTTCTGTATGAGCTTTGTTAAAATGGTCATTAATAGATAATTAAATATGTGCGTGTATAAGAACTTGTGGAGGTGAATATTGGCTCCTTACTGGGGGTCCCGGAATGCCAGCCGGTCCAGAGATGCCCTTGTAACCACGAGGACCCTGAGAGTAAAACAAATGAAAATAAATACAAAATAAACACTACCCATTGAGCACACACAATCACCCACAGATCAGAGGAGGCTAATGATTGGGACGAGCTCCGCTAACACAAGCTCCGGCGGGCAGCCACCTCAGCATGCTCTGGCACCAAGCCCTGGACGATAGCTCGGCTAACGCGGCTAATGCTTACAGTAAGAAGGATGACTCTGGTGGATCATTAACCACAGATGGAGGCACAACTCCGACTCTTTAGGATGGGGGGGGGGGGGGGGGCGGGTCTGCGCTAGCATCATTTCCATATGTCCCCGTTGGTGGTAATGGATCGAGTTTGTGATCCTGGGAGTGAGCCAGGACTGCCGACTTCACACGTGACGGGGAAGGAGGGGCGATAAGAAGAGCTAGGAAAGTTGGAGAAACGCGGGAGACGGCGTGATTAAAGAGGAGCTCCACTCACCGCTTCGCCCTTGGGTCCCATCATCCCTGGGTAGCCCCGCAGACCCATCGGACCCTGGGACGGGAGGATGGAAGCAAAAGGTGAGAGAAACAAAATGGACGAATGGAGATAATTTACATGATCGACACATGAAATGAGTAAAGCGCTGTTTGACACCATGGCAAAAGAAAAAGAAGCCAGTAAACCTAGAAAGACATGGTTGACTTACTGGAGGACCTGGGATTCCCTGCTCCCCTGAGATGCCGACATCTCCCTTGGTACCCTTGGGGGGGGGGGGGGGGGAACAGAAAGACACATACATTCATCAATTATGCTGCTCAATGTATGTACACCGTCGGTTGTGAAACGGCCCGTTCATCCTCAGCGTGAAGCAGCATTCAGGGCAATCGAACAACGCCGCTCACCTTTTAGTTTCAGAAATGCGTTTCTGCCCCTCTGCCTATTCCGTCGAGACCCTCTCACACGAGATAACCCCGTCACAACGCCACTGAGCCGACGCCGTTTGCCATAATCATAATCGTATAATCGTACATGGAGTAGATAATAGTAATGGGATGATTATAGGTGATTACGCCACAATTATCTGGATAAGAGATGAAGCCAACCTGTGGCGGGCAGGGAGCGTAGGCAGCAGAGAGTCCCCTCTATGGGGAGCCCCCTTAAAGCCACGTGAGCCTAGCCTGTCAGAGTGCTGCGCAGGAGGGGACCAGGGGGAGTGTTTGGGGAGAGGCTGAGGCCCCGGGCCAGACAGCTCCTACCGGGTAAAGATCAGGGGCTAAACCCCGCTGCTCTGCTTGCCAGCCTGCCGGTGCCCACCACGGGCTCATTAGCGCCGTCGAAAGTGCCGAGGGGGGACGACGGGGGCGAACCCCTTCCGCTCCCCTCCCCTCCATGTGCCCCGAGGGGCTTCATTAGAGATAAGCCCTGCGTCGAGGGTGTGCACCCGCTTCTCTGTGTGTGTGTGTGTGTGTGTGTGTGTGTGTGTGTGTGTGTGTGTGTGTGTGTGTGTGCGTGTGTCGAGGTCTCTTTGATAGGAACACAGATACACGGACATGGCTTGCTCGGAGCAATAGCCGGAGACAACAGCCCAGCGCTGAAAGAGCAGCACAGGCACTTTGAATTGCTAATTGTTATGGAATCCCTCACCAGCTTGCCGATGCTACCAGACTCTCCCAGGACTCCAGCACGCCCTTTGTGTCCCTGCAATAGAATAGTAATTGGTCAACACAACTACTAAACACATTGACCGGGCCATTTGATTAATCTGAAATGTATAATAAGGGATGTTTATTCACACAAAAGATCTGCCTAATTCTTGAAAAACGAAATGTTTGTTTAATGTGCATCCCGAGACCGATTCAGTTGTTTACATAAACGTGCTGTGCTTTCAGTTTATTACCTTGACTCCAACGATGCCCTGGGGACCTTTGGGACCAGCTGGACAATTAATGGGACACTTCGTGAGAGATGAAGGAGGGAGCATGAGAGTAAAAGAGAGAGAAAATCAAAGTGAGTGAGAGGACGTCTTAAAATATTCACTGTATAACCCATGTAAAAGGATGTCTGAGACAGAGTCAGGGCTAGAACAGGCGGTGCGTGGTAGTGTGGGCTCCTCGTACCTGGAAGTCTGCGCTACCCTCCTCTCCTCCCAGGAACTTCCCTGGAGGACCCTGGAGAGAGACACACAGACAGACAGGCAGAGAGACTTATGGGAAGGTAGATGAAAAGGCAAAACAAAATGTGAGATGAGGTTTTCAGAAAGCCTCTGGTCGGAGTTAGCAGAAAGACAACACCTTTTTACTTCCACCGCAGCATGTCCCTCCCTCCCTCCCTCTCTTCCTCCCTCCCTCCCTCCCTCCCTCCCTCCCTCCCACTCTGTGTATATTGAGTTTAGAGAGTAAAGCAGCTCTCGCCTGCCTGATGTGTTCCGGCGGCAGTGAGATGAGACAGGGGAGGCTGATCTAATGGGAGTTTATTTACCCTGCGACGGCGCTAAAGCCAAACAAATACACTCCCTAAGGCTGGGGGCATCACTCCCTGTGAGGCGGCTGCTCTACCTGAAATCACCCAGGGACACACAGAGTGCCTGCGTCGAGATAGACTAGGTGTCTAATCTGCCCCTGTGGGTATCATTTTGTCACTGTTAGGAAGGACAGGAAGAGGGCGAGTGTGGTTTTGGGTCAGGGTTTGTATGGATGCTCACGGCTGGGTGATTTATTTTTCCTAGGCTCATTTAAGGACACCTCTCTGGGAGATATGGTAACCATTTCTCCTTTTTTCTCTTTTTCTTCTGCTGACAGTGCCACAGGAAACAGGAAGGCCTTGGTCCGCCATTTCCTCCTGCTTGGAGGGTGTTTCATTAGTTAGTCTTTTGAGGGGGTACCGTGAACCTCTCTGAGTATAGGAGGAGGGGGGGGGGGGGGTTGTCTGGGGCTAGGGTGTCTTACTGGTTTCCCAGAAGGGCCAGGCAGGCCTGGAGGTCCAGGGGATCCCATGCCACCCTGCGGGGAGAAAGAGGAACAGGATTTAGACCGTCGACACGCAATGGATTTCATATTTGACTAAGGAATGCCGGTGAATGGTAGCCACGTGACCAGTGTGATGCATTGAAGTAGGGGTCCCACCTTAGGCCCTGTCTGTCCGATCTCACCAGGGAGACCGATTGGCCCAGGGGCACCCTAAAAAGACGAGTTAGAGACAGACATGGGAAAATTGACATTTGAAGGCCCAAAACAGGTTTTAATCAAGATTTAGTGAACTTTCACGTAGGTGTAAAATCCCTATTTCTGCCACTTACAGCCAGACCAGGAAGTCCAGATCCCTGCAGAGAGAAAGGAGAACAAAGGGTTAAATCAAGCGGATACGTGGAACCGTATACTCTGAAAGGGCATATGGTTATGCCCTTAGCCTTTCACAATAGAGTTCTAATTGAATGTGCGCTGTTTACTCTGACAGGATAGGAGACGGGGAGGGAGAGTTGTTGAAAAGCCGAGCGAAAACAGTTAGCGTGTTCTTCTGAGAGCTAATCAAGAGGTGAAATGAATTACAAACAAAAGTAACATGAATAAATGCAAGGTCGCACCCATGCATGTCATTGGCGGACGGGTAAACACTGTTGAGGTCTGGGATACGTAGACACACAGCGCCATCTACTGGACATGTCATGTCCGATCAGCTGTGCTCTTGATCTGATCCACATCCATTCTTTACCTAAACTGAGGTCTGGTGTCTGCGTATAGTGTGCATTGTTTTATTTCAAAACTAAAAATATGTTGTGTTTGTGACAGATGGTTGAGTTTTTGCAAAGGTTTACTGTGATGTTGTTGACTTACAGGAAGACCAGGCTCTCCGCCGGGTCCTGGTTGTCCCTATGAATAAAAGAAAACAATGTTACGCATTATTATCTCCGTGTAGGTATTGCTATGTTGTTGTTACAGGTATGAGCAAAAGATGTATCTTTGCCTTTGGTCCAGGGCTACCAATAGGTCCACGGTCTCCCTTTGCACCAATCAAACCCTAGTGAACAGAGAGAAAAAGAACATAAGTAACGTTCACATAACTCTTAATAATAATAATAATCTCTATTTGTATAGCACATTTCCAACAAGTGCAGCTCAATGTGCTGATGGGATTGACATGCTAGACTTAGCAAACGTTGTGAACATTGTCGATTGGAATGGACAGCTCTTTATTTAATTGGATGAAGAACATGGTTTGTGGATAGATTCCTGGACGGATTAGCAGGGGGGTAAATCCCTGAGGAATGTGTTTCTTGAAGCTTGCGGTCACGAGGGCTTTTGAAGACTCAAGTCATTTCTGACCATTGGGAAGTGAAAGGAGCAAACCAAAGCAGTCGTTCTGATCAAGTATTGTAGTACAAGTACAAGCACAGGCATGGTCAGTCTACTTTGTATTACTTTTTATTACTTATCTCACACACACACACACACACACACACACACACACACACACACACACACAAACACACACACACACACACACACACTGAAACACCTGAGACTTACATCAATGCCATTCTCTCCTGGAACCCCATCGGGCCCTGGCTCACCGGCCTCTCCTTTTAGTCCCTGGAATCACACACATTGGATTTCAGGTAAAACACCTTTCACAGCAGACAACAAGAATATAGAGCTATGATATGAGTATTTGAAAACCAGATATGACTATGAAACCCATGGAAACGTACTGAAGGACCAGGAGGCCCAGCCTGCCCTTTCAACCCCTAAAGAGGGAAAAAAGAGACACAAAAAGAAGCCGGTATGTTAAAGCATTCAATAGATATGTTTGAATTACATTTGGACTTTACTAGTTGAGTGGGTATTCTTCTGCTTCAATCATGGACAAGATTACAGTTTTGAATTCACTTGCATAGCCTTCCCTGCAAGCTGAGTGATAGAAGTAAAGGAAGGCACTGTGCCTACAATAACTAAGTGACCGCTGATTCAGTTAAGGAATATAGGAAAAGAATGCAATAAATTAATCCAAGAGGCCAGAGCGGGTGACACACCAGTATTGGGCTAAATCTATGCTCTCTATTTGTTGGCACGATGCTAGCTCTCTCACAGCTAAACTTAGAATGCGCTCTCTACAAAAGCTTTCTAGTGCTACAGCTGAAAAAGCCTTCCTTTGAAGTGATCAATGTGAATGTGCTCTGCCATGGATGACCAAGACCACTGTAAGAGGCCAAAATAGACTCCATTCAAAGTAGCTTTTTATCCCCTGTTTGAGTGTTCATTAAATCTGTCTCTAGTTAGACCAGTGTCACTTCAAATGTATCACATTACTGCGACTTAAGCCCAAACCCCTCTCCTGTTTGAGCAAAACCCCGTCTCAAAGAGGCCTCTCTCTGCATAGAACACTGGCCTTTTGTGCCGGCATGTTTTCATTCAGTGCACCCTCTGGTGGTGCAATTGCATTACTACAGGGCCAGGCTGCCTTAGGTATTTGCCCTGCACAATGATGCCCTTTGTGACAACCTGTGGGCCCAGGCTGGGTGTAGCAGTGTGGCTACTCACATCAATGCCATCGGACCCAGGGGTACCGGAGGGGCCGGGAGGACCAGCTTGGCCCTGTTGTCCAGGAGGACCTCTCTGAAAGCAAGGCAAATTCAGTTGGAGCGTTGTTCTATGGTTTAGGTGAATATAGGAAACAAATATGATTTAGCAGAACAGAAAAGCATCACACTCTGAAGGAACGACTGATTAGGAAGATATTCTGATTGCAAAACCACAAATTAAGGAAGTATCGAAAAACATTGTTCTGTGTGAAGCCAATGAGACTAATATCCCAGTTTGCCGGATCGACGTTAAACCACAGCTTAACTAAGCCATTGGCTAAACCACCAACATTAAGAAGTAGGATGAGGAACAATATGAATGTATAACAATAACAGGGCTAAGGGAGAATTGTGCAAGATGCAGTGGAGGATGGTGGAGTGGAAGGGAGGGAGGGTGTGGGGTCAGGGGTCACGAGACCTGTTTACAAAAATGCTCCCCCTAACCCCCTTCCCTCAGTAAAATGAAAGTTGTTGTTGTTGATGGGTCACTTCAATCCGTTATGAAAGCTTTAATCTGTCAAGAAGGAAATGCACCCTCATTCTACCTGTGAGCCGGTGAGAACAGTGCTTTTATGTATATTCTGTAAAAAAATATTATAATCCCCTGGATGTCCACTGGATAGCATGTAGGTGTGATTCTCCAGAGTCTGTAGTCTGGACATTCCATCCAATAGTGGCTGTGTGGAAAATGGGAGCTTCACAAAAGTGTGTGTGTGTGTGTGTCTCTGTGTGTGTGTGTGTGTGTGTGTGTGTGTGTGTGTGTGTGTGTGTGTGTGTGTGTGTGCACGCGACAACGTTTGTGTGCGCATTCAAGTGGATTTCATCTGTGTCATGGCCGCCCTCTTGATCTCTTTTACGATTAGAAATTCCTTAGTTCCCCTCTTCAAGTGTAAAAGGGATTGACATGATATTATGTATCCAGCTCTTTAAAAGTCTCTTCAACAACAACACATCCATAATTAAAATGTCCAAGCAGGCAGAGAAATAATCCACGATGGCAATAAATCCTTTCGGGCTACACCACATTACAATTTCAACAGAGCTAATACTATGTCTGCACCAACAAACATATCAATCAAACACAGTAGCAAAACCTACGATTTCCTACAATGCACGGTGGAACAGTACGCATTAAATTGTCTACGAAAGTCAACAACATTCACAGTCCCCACTTCCCATACCGTCCCTGAACATGTTCCAGCCACTGTCCAGGCAGCTCCTCTCCCTCACTACCCCAGATGAGAGGGCCTCTACCTGGGCAAGAATCGGTCCCTACCTCCCCTTGTCCACTCACCACTTGGGCCAAAGCCAGGCACAGTGTCTGCAGGAGGACCCAGCTCTTCAACACGGCCGAGAGACCAGCCATAATCCCTCTCTCTCCTCAGCGCCGAATCCACTTGTATGTCTCAAAGTTCCTTTACCTTTCTCCTCTCCTGGCCTCTTCCGTGGCACAACTGTGGGGGCAAAGCAGAGCCGAGAAAGGGGGATGGGGAGGACGCGCACAGTCCCGAGAAATCCAGCCAGGAGAAGTGTGTTGTGTGTGTGTGTGTGTTAGTGTGGGGAGAGACGGAGCGATGGAGGGACAGATGGAAATGAGAGGTGGAACCCAGCCCTACAGCCTGCCCCTGAGAACACAGGAGCTCCTGAAAGCACTTAAACACACACGCACACACACACACACACACACACACACACACACACACACACACACACTGGCCAAACACACATTACCACAAGTGAGAGTATCTCAATAGCACCATGGGCGGTGACCAATTTGTCTCATGAATATGCACACCTCAGCCAGGTTCCCACAACACAATTGGCCATGCCCTTCAACCACATGATGAATATGTGATGAACCTCCCAAGGTTTTCCCAAGCCTATTGGCTACAGCTGCCAGTCAGCACCACATAGGGGCGGGGGCTCTTTAGAATATGAGGCTGAGCTGTCAAAAAAGCACCACTATTTCCTGTTGAACACTGGAGTGAATGGATCAGTGTTAGACATTAAGGAAGGTCCCTTTGAGTCCCCCACAGGCAGCTGAGCACGCTTTAGTTAAATCCAGAACGTCCTAGTGCATAGACATTGTGTTTTTTTTCTTCCAATTATGTTCCGGCTAGGATAGGAGTAGCACATTCATTAATGCTGGGCTGAATATTTCTTTTTTTGTGGTTTTATTATGTTCCTCCGTGTATTTATTCATCCCTCCACCATCTTTCTCAGTCCCTGTCTTTGTGTGAGTTTCATGTTTACTCTAGCTCTACGGCAGCTGTTCACATTGCTGTGCTACGTTTCATTCAGGGCTTGGATGTGCCCTCTCTAAGTGGCACCATGTTTGTGTCTGGTGACACCTGGTGGCCAGACTGACAACAGCAGACTGGTTCCCACGGTAATTGAAAAACCCTTTTCCGAGCCTTTCCGAAATGGGCCATTTAAAAACACAAAGGGTATATAGTGACCTCTGCTGTAAGTAAATTACATTAAATGGTACTGTTGATTACGTCACATGTTGCCCACTAGATGGCAGCAAATACACATTAGACACTAAACAGTGACACAGACAATTTTGCAGTTGTGTGAGTGTTTACGATGCACTGATTGACTGCACATATGCCCTTTTTATTGTCAGTGTTACGGACATTATGTAGGAGTTAGGTAGGAAGAGGTGATACATTAAAATGTATTATACATAAAATATGAATAAAACCAACCTCTTTAATCCGCTCTAAAACTAATGGAGAGTCGGCTCTTTCTGCAGCGCTTATAGAGGGCGATTAAACCAATAGTCAGCAGTTAGCAAACAGTAATAGATGGGTATTTCGCGTTGACTGTATGATCTTTTGATTTAATTTCATGAAACAGTGCCATGCCTCAATGTTCTATTCCTGGGTGCGCTAAACAAAGCCAAACTTTTGACTCTCACCACTTCACTGAAGCCGACTACAACTTACTGAATACGCATGAATATATTTGCTATAGGCTTTGAGAAAATCACCTTACAAGGTTGCAAGTAATTCAGAGGTAAAAAAGAGCAGATTCTTCTCGTCGTGACTTTGGTGCTGAGATTTCAGCTGACCACCTACCTAATTTAACTAGCTTGACTCACTATGAGTAAACCAGTACCACAGGCAGAAAAACATTTTCGGGTAGAACCTAGGGAAAAGTGTATGGGCCAGATTTTTTTTTTAAAGACTTAAGTTAACACTCAGTACTATAACAAGTAGTATGATGCATCTCCATGGCACCAGAAAAGGGAAAAAGAATATCTAGTAGTAGGTCCAGCCTACCACTAACATAACGCATTACGATTTTTTCATGGTCAAAGTTATGTTTATTTCGCCATTGTAATATTGCTGATACACACACAACTAGCGTCAACCAATTTCAGTGGCTTTCTCTATCACATTATCTTTCCAAATCGGTCAACTATCACAAGTGGACTCGTTAACACATATTGCTAGTAAGGCACAGCGTTGCACTAAACTAAACAGGTTGACCACCTGTGTATTCGACACTAGTTCTAACGATGCAAGCCTTGGTTTTATAGTAGGCCTATAACCGCCCAATGTTTATAGAACAAGTGCCACGTCTAATGTCAAGATCAACCTCTCAAGTAATTATTTATGACTTTCCATGATGTTTACTAAACTCATAATAACCATATCAATGTTCAATAGTGTTCTATGGCGATAATACAGTAATCCATATCTGGTTAATGTGACGTCATCGCGAAATAAGTGCCGACTCCCCATTCAGATGTATTTAATTGACTTTGTCCAAGATCATGACCAGAATTAAATTTACCGAAAACTCTAAATCCTTCTGGTATGGTGTTTTCTGTTTCTGTGTTCACAGGCTTCTTTAAGACTACCATCGAGTACAATGCTAACGACTTCTAATCCCACGACGCTCTGTTAGCCTGCCAAACCTTTTGTACGTTTTTCCCTGTGCCTTTGAGCAGATACCCCCACTGAGAGGCACACAGAATGCCCGTCTCCAACCGTCTCCATCTCCCTGAAGCCATAACAACAAAACGCTGTGTACACATCCCGGGTACATGCAGGCACCCAGAGACAGGCTGAGCTTGTAGCTGCTGGGGAGAAACAAAAGAAATCATAAGCAGCATCCTCCTCTGTACACAGTCCACGGGTTCCCCAAAGCAATACTACAGAATGGGAAAACAATGGCCTGCTCTCTCTATTTCTTTCTCCGTCTCCCCCTCTCTCTCTCTCTCTCTCTCTCTCTCTCTCTCTCTCTCTCTCTCTCTCTCTACTTTCGCTGCTTGTCTTTTTTTCTGGTTTTCTTTCTCTTAATCTTACTTTCTTTTTTTTCTCTGTCTCTTGATATCTATCCCTCTCTCTCTCACTCTAATGCCCTCCCCCCTTTCTCTCGGTTCTGAGGGAGATGGATATAAATGCATGTGGTGAACACTGCTTAACACTCAGTCAACGGGAGGACAACAGGGAGTGAGAGCTAGAGAAGAGATTAGTTTGTGTGTGTGTGTGTGTGTGTGTGTTTCTGTGTCAGTCACATGCCTGTTTGCATGTTTATTATGTTTACTTCCATCCTATTTTAATTAAGTACATACTAATCCTATGCAGAAGGCAGAACACAACCCTGCATCCAGAAATGTAGTCAAAGATCTCATTCTCATCATCGAGATTGGCAAGAATAGCCATGAATGTCTCCGTACACACCCATTCTCCTCCAAATGTTCACACACCCCTTCTCCTCGTACAGCCACAAGCATTAGCTTTGTGCACGTGCCAACACACACACACACACACACACACACACACAACCACACATTTTAAGTTGCGGCTAATTTAAAATCTCAAGGGTTGCTATTTCAGTGCTGGTATTCCTCCCTCTCCTCTTCCCTTTTCCTGAGAAAAACTAATTTTCACACAGAGAGACTGTCCATTCCAGCACTAGTAACACTCACTAGGGGAGGAGCTGGAAACCCTCATAGAAATTGGCCAAGCAGACTGACAGACGACCCCCACCTGAGCACACACACCGCCTCAACCCTAGCCACATGACTTACGGAGGGGGTAAATATTTATCCCAGAGCACATGCGCGAGGAGGGCAAGGCAGTCCGATAAAGGAGAAGAGATCCTCAAGAAGTCGGCGCGTTTGAATCGGATCCAAGGGCCCCCCTCTGCAGCGCTGGGTCCAGTCAGCCGTGGAGGAGCATCCATTAGGGCTGGGTGGTGGCAAGTGCCAGGACCTAGTGGTGCATAGGGCGGACTGGCGCCCGCTGACCGACGCCCGATGGGTGTGGAGGCCTGGGCCTTTGCGGACGGCCGGCTGTGTTCATTTGGACCTCTGATCGTAGTCCCAACGTGGTCGGCTCCGTGACCATGGGGAAGTTATGCGAAGTTGACTGGCCGTAGTAGCATGACAGTAACGCACAATTTGGTAATGTTGGAAAAACGAGGTTTTTTTTTTTTGGTTATAAATGTATCACTTACTGTGGCCAGTATTTGGACTCAATGTAATGTCTGGAGATATTGTTTGAGTTTGTCAGATTTATTTATATCTTTATTGTTTTTAGAAAGACGGATGCATTTTTCATGGTTTGTGGAATGAATTCCCAATGTCTGAGCATTTACGGTAGGCTACATAAATATCTTCTTATCGTGGTGTCAAAATAAAAGATAAACACTTATGACACCATTCGACGGCTGAGTCGATCCCTTTCCCTATTTCACCCACACTGGGCCGTTTGAGGTGAGGCGGAGAGCCTCGCTAATCTCTGGCCCCGCTCCACTGGTGCCCCCACGCCCCTGCTGAATGGCCCCGGAGTCCCAGCCGGACAGTCGGCCTCGGCCCAGGAGGTCAGAGGCGGCTGGAGCGCTGTGTGGAGGAGAACCCAGCGCTTTGCCCGCCCCCGGGCCCTGATCCCTGTCTGGCTGCCGCTGTGGGTTGCCCCGGCGCAGGCTGCAAACACTCGGTGACTCGCAACGAGGCCGAGAACTGCCCGGCAACAGCAGAGGAGGACGTCTCAGGTGCACCTGCAAAGGGTTACCACCAGTCTTTTTCTTCAGAGGAAACCATCCGTGTTATCTGTAGTAAAGATGTTTGCTTTGGGCAGTCTACAGGTTTTTAGGAAGATATATTATGGAATCCTCGACAATCAACGGCTCCCAGCCGCCCTCATACTTGATGTCGTGAACATGCAGTATACCGGATCTGTATCTATAGTGTGATTCATTGTTTGACTTGGACTTTGGAGCGCTGTTCACAGGAGGTGTCTCAAAGACTTTCAATCCCAGTCTAGGGAGATCTCGGTGAAATACGCCCAAACGCTATGGCTAGTGTCAAGGCTGCCGGGTGACAGACAACCCTTGGATAGGCCAAATATTCTATATATAATACGTCTCACTTCCCTCGTGATAGATTATGATATGACAGATTCATCTCCCCTGGCTGTGTAATATCCAGCCAAACCTTGACGTTTGTAATGTCCAAGCCCTTGTTCCCATGGGGTATTTTGGAAGCCTTCCTTGCTAGATGTCAGTCTGGATGCTCATGGTTCTCGTCACAGCGTGCGGCGAGTGTGTATGGGTCTGTGTTAGTTGGTGTTGATGTGTGTGTGAGTTCATTTTTCTGTGCAGTGAGCATGTGTGTGTGTGTTTGGGACTTAATGTCCTTCGCCTTTGTCTGTGCGCAAATTTACGGGTGTGCAAAGGAGCAGCGAGCGGTTCCCCAGCGCGGAAGGGAGTGTGGCGTAGGGATGTGCCAGACGACCCCCCCCCCCCGCCAAAGACCTCCAAGGAGCCCCGCGTCTCAAAGGAACCCCGCTGCCTGCCGTCCTGCTCCTACCCGGCAGCTCCTGCCCAGAACCAGAACCAGTGGGGAGCACTACAGGGGGTTAGAGTTGGTGGGGGGGGCTTTTGTCCTGCAGCCCCGTGGAGCCACTTCTGCCAGAAAACTCAGCTGGATATCAAATAGAGGTCCAAAAGATGCTCTGTAATCGAGTCCCAAAAACGTGTCTCTACACGGGCCCGGGCAGTGTTAACGATCGTGTTCATGTCATCCGCACACTGGCCTCCCGGTGAACTCTTTGGGCATTGATATGGATATGTTTTCAGGACATTGTGCCTGCCTGGAGCTTCCATGATGGCTTTGAAGGCCGTAATCTTCTCTGACGGGAACGTTGCGCTGAGGTGGTGGCATGTCATTGTTGGAGGCAGGCCGATTTCACACAGGTATGTTGTCGTCCTGTTGCTTTTCCGAGGCCCCCTCAAAGCTGGCACGCATACAAAACACACCACACACACACACACACACACACACACACACACACTCACACACACACACACACACACACACACACTACACACACACAACTCACTCCACACACACACACTACACACTCACTCACTCACACACACACACTCCACACACCAGGCAACAAAATCGCTTCCTCTCCCGCTCGGCGAGGGCCTATACATTACAATGAAAGCGGAAAGCCAGTATATCGCGTGTCTCCGTGACTCCGTTGGCCTTGGAGGAGCGCTGAGCAGACATCTGATCAGAGAACCCTCCAGGGAGAGCAGCCAGGGATCGGACCCAAACTCCTGTCACAGACCAACCAGGACCTGCCCCCAAACAGCACCATCTGTATCCATGAGGCCTGGATACAGACTGCTCGTGTCTGTCTGTGAGAGTGTGCCTGTCTGTCTGGTTGGAAGGGAGATCACTTTGGGGGTAATGTTGACAGAGTGAATTTTTTATGCCTTCTGGTTGAAACCAGAGGTCAGCGTATTCCAGATGTTGACAAGTCACTTTATCTACGGGGTTAGACCCGGGGGTTGATATAACCGGCATCTGAATCAAAGTGAAATAAACAGACATGTTGACTGGGAATTGAGAGAAAAACAAACTAGAGTAAATATTTACAACATTTTGCTAAATCAGCTAGTCATTAGATGAGTTCCAAGGTCTGTCTTTGACGTTAAACATACTGTTTCTCAATTTAAAATGTCTCCACGTTGACTGGTTTGCCAGACAGTAAATTGTAGCATTTAAAAATTACACCCAACATTTTTGTGTCTTCCATTCAAATCGTAACCCAGCTCCCATAACAGAATAATACGATTGTAAAACAACGTTAATTGAACGTTGTATGCACACTGGCTAACTCGAGGACATTCCAGCGTCACTTCTGCAATTGATTACGGAGGGGGTGTTGCAGCAGAGTACCAGCCACCGCGAGCGTCTCTGCACACTACAGGGCTTTGCCTCCGATTCACTGAATGCTTTTGGACAAAAAAGTAAATCAGTCCAGGACCTTGAAAACAGAATGCCACAGATATCCTTGGCTGCTGCTTGCTCAGCCCACACGGCAGGGCAAACTCAAACACACCCCCACCCACACACTACACGATGCAGGTGCGTGAGTGCGCGCGCACGCGCGTACATCCGTTTGTTAACGGCCATTAGCCAGGTTTAGTTTACAACACAGCAGAGTAATAGCTCAGAAGCTAATGAATGGCAATGTAAACACCAGTTATTCATGCGTGTGTTTGGACATTGGATTATTGACTTGGCGCTAACCAGCCTAGGTGCATCACCATAAATGCGGTCTTATTGTAGGGGCCTTGTCGATAACAAATCAGGGGCAGGATTACCAGGCGTCTGCTGCAAAACAGGACAAATGAGGCCAGGTATTTAATATCTGGTAGGCATGCCAGTACGGAGGCTGCTCCATCATCTGGCTGGCTGTGAGTGACACAGAACAGCTGCTAGCCTTCCCCTGCTTCTCCTCTTATCCTCCACACATGGATCCCTGCCTGTCAGCCTGGGCCTACAGTGATAACACTCTTTTCATCTTCTCTCTCCTTTTTTCGCCCTCTTCTCTCCCTCTCTCTCTCTTTCTCTCTCCCCCTCTCTCTTTTTATTTATCTCTTGCTCTCTCTCTCTTCTCTTTCTTTTCCCCCAGCTTCTCTAAGTCCTTACTGCTTCAATCCCAATTGTCTTTCTCTCTCTCTTTCTCCCGTCTCTTTATCCCCCCCCCTCCCCTTTTCTCATTTGTATGCTCCTTCTCCTGCTACTCTGTTTTGACACGTTCAAGATTTGTAATCCTTCTCCCTCCTCCGTACTTGTCCAACACCAATGATTATTTCTGTGATGTGTAGCTTAGGAGAGCCCCACTAGTCTGATCTCATTAGAGATGGAGTGCTTCACTTCCTTCGTCAAAGCTTTTCACGAATACCTCGGAGTTGGCTTTCAACAACAATCTCTCACGAACTCATTTAAGATGTGGAGCACAACACAAATGACACAAAATGTTTACATTTAAATAACTACATTATTATTTATTATTTTAGTTGTATTTATTTATACAGGGGTAACTGACTGAGACCAGGTCTCTTTTTCATCAGTGCCCTGTTAAAGGCAGAATATATCCATTTCAACAACTGAACAGATTCAAAATAGAATTGAAAATAAATAAAGGAAGAAATTAAAGACTATAAAATACAATATTTACAAGACAGTTCTGCAAAAATATTTAAATATTTAAACCTAAACAATACACTCTTCAACTCCTGAGTCCCATTTCCTCCAACAAAATTGTAAATTGTTCAACCAAAACCAACTGCTCGATTTTCAAAACCTGTTGAACCAAATTTGCCAAGTTCCTTTTGCACTTTTGGGCTTCCAAGGGTGAAGGGTACAGACCTGTGAGCGTGTCATATGATTACTGAATGTGTGCTTTCAAAGTGAAGTAAGGTCAACAGGCAACTAGCTTTGAGTGTAATCACAATTATTTAATGTTATTATTATTGTATATATTACATATCTATATGTATTTTTTTAGTTTTCTTGTGACTACAGCTATGCGTTTTCTTACTTAGCTGGCAGTTTTCCATCAAGAACTTGAGCATCCCCTGCATTCAATAGTATTCTTACTTGGCAATCCATTTATCCTGGATCTTTGGCGGCAGCATTGGTTATGGAAGACAAACAGTCGCAGGAGGAATGGCGGCCTACCTTTGAAGGCTTATGCAAATCAATATGCCATTTACTTTCAAAAAGCTACAACCTGCTACACGAGACATCTGATGGCCAAAACCCAGAAACAATTTCACAGCACTAGAAAACACCCTATGAAAACCGGCGTGCAAAAAACTGGGCCATTACTCGGGGTCGTCTGTAACGTTTTGGTGTTTTGCAGTTCAGGTGAACTATCCTATTACTAATCGTAATTGGTGTTTGGCCCCCTGCCACCCGTCTACTCTCCATAAATACAAGTCGTTCTACCACCACAGTTGTCCCAGGTGTTGTCAGAGATAGACCCACATCCCCACACACGCTCAGCCCCACATGCAAACATGCACGGTCGTCATGGCAGCGAGCTATTATCCACAGATCTCAAGCTTCTCTTTTGTAATCCTCAGTCTTCCAGACGTCTCTCTCTCTCTCTCTCTCTCTCTCTCTCTCTCTCTCTCTCTCTCTCTCTCTCTCTCTCTCTCTCTCTCTCTCTCTCTCTCTCTCTCTCTCTCTCTCTCTTCTCCTCCTCCTCTCCTCATTCCTCTCCATCCTTCAAAATTACTTTCTTCCTGTCATTCTTATTTTTCTTTTGCTGTTTGTTGTAACATTGTATCCCTGTATTGTGTTCGCTTCTGTTCCATTTTCTTGTCTTCTCTTCTATCTGTCTACTGGTCTGCGTCTTTGTCTTCCACCTCCATCCCTCTCTCCTTGATGAAGCGGCTCCATGACTGAGCCAAGCCGCTGTGACGGATGATCTAATGGGAGCGGACGGAACATTACAACCATCATTCATGGGAACCTAATGTTCCAAGGCTTTGACTGGGAGCCGCTCTGGGTTTTCTCAGTCTAGGTGTGTGTTATGTGTGTGCGTGTGTGTGTGTGTGTGTGTGTGTGTGTGTTTGGCACTGCTGTTCAACAGGGAAAAAACACCATTACAGCCAGAACATTCACTGAATGGTTCCTGTAAATATGCCTAGAATGGTTACAGAAGATGTCACCGCTATCACCCACCTCACTGAATGTGCTTTTGGGATTTATTTAACCACTACAGAGTGACACAGCAAATGCACCAATGTAAGTGAAACACATACAATAACAGCTTTGGACAGCTTGTCTTTAAATGTAGTAGGCAGTTGATATTTATGGCTTTTTTAATTAGGGCACAAACAAATTCAAATATTATTTATTATTATTTATTTAATAAAATTATAATTTTTTTTTAAGTTAACTATAACGATTCAAAAATGAACACAAGAAACCCATTTGGGTACACAAAAACAAACAAAAAAGACAAATTGCTGATAAGAGAAATGATGAGAGTTCCAATATCATTCATGTAAGTAAGAAAAAGTAGCTTTTGGCTGTGTTCTGAACCATCGGCAAGCAGGCATTCCTCTTCATTTCAGGGTTCAGCGCGTCGCGCAGCTCTCGACCGCCACATCCACGGGGAGGTCTTGTGTGTAATCTCACTGGTGTGATTGGATCCACTGTGGGCAGAGCGGCCGTCCTACTGCAGGAGAGCCTCGGTGATGGACACCCGGCTCTCCAGCAGACCCCTGACCGCTGAGGGCCCGGGAAAGACGAGGCACTAATGAGGCCCAATCACACAGCCTGTCACCGCCTCCCTAATCGTACACCGGGGGGGGGGGGGGGGGGGCCTTGGAGGGCACACATAGACACACATCTGCTCTTACACACACATGTGCATGCACACAGGCGTCCGAGAATTCTGCCTCTTTCGCTCGGTCTCTCTGATACTTTTTTTCTTCTCTTACACACACGTTCGTACACACAAGGGACCCCCTCCCCACACACACACACACACACACACATCCCCACACACATCCTCCCATCCCTCCGGGCGTGAAAAAATGAAAAGTGGAAAACCACAATCAGGTGCTGCTGCCCAGACCCGGAAGGGGGAACGGGCTACCGAGTGTGCGTTTTGGGTCATAGTTCAAAGGTGTGCGCCACATGTAATGGAAGTACACACACACTAGCCGAGGCGAACACACAGGGTCAAAATACTTCCATATGATGTGTTCACCCGTTTCCTGAAACAACTCAGTTATTTCCTTGACCAAGGGTCTTGCGTTGTCGTGTTGAGAACACGCCAACACGGATAGTTCACCTGAACTGCAGACGCTCGTAACATTAACATGGTCTCTGTGCACTCTGCTTCCCACACTCCCACACGTTGATCTGATCAGAATTCTAATCAGCGTGCGTCAGCGGCGTCTGAGGGCTGGTGGGGCAGGCTGACGGGAGGGGGGGGGGGGGGGCTTCCTGTGCGAACAACACACAACCAAGAGATGCCAGCTGCCTTCAATATGCTGCCCGACCGTTAACCGCGCTGCACTGCCTAATCACAATGCGCTGCACTGGAGGCGCCTGGCATGTACAACAGCATTGAGGTTGTACACCACACACACACACACACACACACACACACACACACACACACACACTCACATACAAACAGGGGTGCGCACACACACGCACACTCCACACCTGAACTACATTGAGTTTTTTTTTACGAAGTAACCATGTGTGGCATGAACGGAGATGTGCATGGAAGACAGACCAGCCTAACTGAGCCAGGGTGACGTGAGGCGGCCTTTCAAAGGGAGTAGACCTTTTCTCCTTTGGTCCCCCGCGCTCCGGCTCCCTCGGCGGGCCACGGGAAGCACTCGCCGCTCCGAGCAACCCGACGTGTTCCGTCACAATGGCGCTAATGGTCCGGTTTTCTATTCAGCGCTTTCATCAGGGCCCATCAGCCGTCGTTTGATCTCCGACGGCGTTCTCGCTGTCCACGTCCTCTTTTCGTTTGGTTTTCGTCCCCATCACCGTTGTCTCTGTCGCCACGTGCTGTTTGGAGAGCAGTGAGAGACCCTGCTAAATGTGTCCCCATAGGACGAAAAAAGAAAGAGTCAGTCTGGCACCCTACTATCAGGGGTGTAAACACAGAAGTATTGCTCTCCTAATCTCCTCATTGCACTAATGGATTGCTCAGAGCTTTAAGAAGCGCTGGTGGGGTTTTATTGGAGACAGCTTGCTGTGACTAACGTTCTTCGGGGTGGTTTTAAAACGGGGTGCGCACGCGCACACACTTCTCACCGACGTTACCACATGCACACACACACACAGTCGCACACACTTGCTCAGTGTGTCACGCATGGAAATAAATGTTCATAATAGGAGGGCTCTTTAAGTGAGGTGAAGCTGAAATAACTGGAGAGAAAGAGATCCAGAGAGAACGAGAGAGAACGAGAGAGAGAGAGAGAGAGAGAGAGAGAGAGAGAGAGAGAGAGAGAGAGAGAGAGAGAGAGAGTGCGAGAGAGAGAGAGACGCACAGGGTTTCAGGGCGGCTGCATTGCGCTGTAAAGTATGTGGACCTGCTTAATGTCCCTGTTTTATGAGGGGCTGTTAAATCATCTATTCACAGTGGCTGGCTGCTCCCTGCCCCCACCGGGGGCCCCCGCTCCAACACAGCTCTCTGGCTGACATCTCTCCCTGTTGCACTTCAACTCAAGGGCTGGTGATGTGTTGTGTTGTTGCCCCGCCGTCTGCGAGTTTGTCGAGGCGGCCAGCCTCTGTGTTTGTCCGCCCGTCAGAGGACAGACACTTTGTTTACGGGGGCACGCTCGGGTTTTTACAGCTCCACAGTAAAGCTGTCACAGGGTGCTGTGGGGACATCGTCCACAGTGAAATCTGACGTGGGGGAAGGGGGAGGGGGGCTCAGTGGAGGTGAAGGCACCAAGGCCTCCTTCTTTCGGCGATATTGTCTCCATGACAACACGGCGACGTGTCGGCATCGGGTTTTTGATTCGGCGGTGCAGTTTGAGACGGTCCGTGACATTGGCCTTCCCTCTGGAGCTTTGTGGCTTTGTTTCACCCTGAGGTCCGGTGATGTCGTGTAGAAAGTCGCTGGGTCTGAAAGGGCTGAACGCATGCAGACGTCCCCACCGCCGCTCCTCTCTGTCCGGACTCTCGTCTTAACGGGGCCTGCTTTCACACTCTTCCGTTTGTCGGACTCGGTTCAGCCGAGTTCATCGCAATTGCAGCGCAAATGAGTGGAACTAATCTTTGTTTCTGTCCGCTAAGCAGCTCTCCAGAGGCTCGCTTGCTTGGCTGCGTCCGTCTCCCCCAGAAACAGCGTAAGCACCAGCAGCAGCAGCAGCACCTAGCAAAGCTAGTCCCACCAGCACCGCCAGCGCCGCCACCCTGGGCATCGTCAGCGTTAGCCCCGTGCCGACCGACACGGGCAGGCCCAACGCTCGGCACCTCTCTCATCCGTCTCATTCGCCGGCCTGACAGAAGCCGAGATAACACACCGGCCTACCTGAAAACAGACAGCCCTCTCACGCCCACTGGAAAGTTTGTGCAAGGGCGTGCGAGCTTCCCAGAGTGCTCCAGGAATGGGCCCGTCAGGGACATTCGGGGGAATCGAGGGCGCGTCTGATCTGTCTGCCAGGCTCCCCCTGGCCGGGTGGGAGGCAGGCTGAGATTAGGGTGTAGAGGGATGGCTCCCACTTAAGCGCCCCCTATCACACAAGGGTAGGCACCTGCGTTTTCGACACGCTAATGACCCAAACAGACAGGAATCTGGAGAGGCTCAAGAAGTTGTTTCTATAGTGTGTTTCTATAGTCGTTTGCGGTGTTCAAATTATTTATTATTCATTTTGTCTGTTTCTACTCGGTCCGCAAGCCGTCCATTTGTATTCCCTTTCGTGGCACATTCCTTTAGGGTGGTGTCCTAGGGCCAGAATGGGGAAGGAGTCCTGTCCCCTTACCCAGATCTGGGTGAGGGGTGGCTGGGTGTCATCTTTAAATCTAGCAGGCGGTTTGATTCAGGGCCTATAGGGAGTAAGGCCAAATAGCCAGGTCTGACAGGAGACCCTAAAACAAAACAACTGGCACTCCCTGGAGGAGACTTTTTCCAGCTCCAACTAACTGAGTTATGGGTCTGTAGCAAAGTTTAACCAAGCACACATACTTAAACATATAACACATAACCTTTACATGAATCAAGCATGCCTGGCAACTAGATCAACATAGAGATGCATTCTCATGAATGAGAAACAAGTGGAAGGGTGAATTGCTTATGTAACTTGTAGTATAGAGTAAGTCCTGTATTCCTTACAGTTGGGAAGCTAACATTTTAAGTAGGTCACAATTTTATTGTGAAATAGGTCATTCTATTTGTTGTTTTTTGCACTGCTGAAGTTCAAAGACACATTTCAACCAAATAGACACTGCAAAACTGCCAAAGTAAAGATAAACCAGTTTTAACAGGTTTTTCTTTTTTGTGTGACATCCCTCTTCTCCCCTGGGGATTGGGGGTTTGTTGTTTTCTCCCCGGCTGGTCTGGCTGTGCAGACAGAGTGTATGAGACGTGACCCCCATTGACCAGTAACACCGCTCTGCTCTGTGGAATTGGGACATAGGCACTGGGGGAGGAAGGGTGGAGAGGGAGGGAGGGATGGATTGAAGGAGAGAGTATGCGTGTGTGTGTGTGTGTGTGTGTTTGTGTCTGTGTGTGCGCACGTTTGTGTGCTTGTTTTTGTTTGTAGCATGCGTTATTTCATACACACAGAATACACTCAGCATGCATTTTGTTTTTGAGAGTTTCAGAAGGACTCACTGTAACAATATCAACTCTTTCTTTCCCCTGCATGTTGGGTTGTATAATAACATGCAGCAGGGAGTATTGGATTTGTTCTCTCATCATACGCAAAGAAACGATACAGAAATGAACAGAGAACATTCCTTGACACACAACAAAAGGCTACACGCCAGGCGTCTCCATACGAGTTGTTTGCTGACATAATTCCTATTTTTCGTCTCACGTCGCTTCCCGTTGTACACCGAGGAACTCACTGCCGTCAAAGCAAACAGATGATTTCACGGTACGATATGAGCCACGTGGCGGCAGGGGAATTTCAAAGGCTTCCTGTTGATATTTGATGGATCCTTTTGGGGAATCCGTGTTTTTGTTCCAAAGTGCGGTCAACACTTATCTGGCATTGCATCTCGTGCGGGAGCCAAGGACTCCCGCTGAAGCCTGAGAAAGGCCGGACCGGGAGCAGCAACATGCCTGGGATCACCTCTTCTGCACCTGGCTCTTCCCCAATGATGTCTTCCACTCTGCATCCCGATGTGCACGATAACACCGCAAAGCCACGCTCCTGCGGCGCTGCGCGTTCCAATGCAACAATGCACGGCGGAGACTTTGAGTTTTCAGGCAGTGAACACGGCTTCTGTGAGTGTCCCCCAAACGCCGTCCTGGGCAATATGGATTCCAATATGGAGTGTAGTACCCTCCGAGCGAGCCGAGCCCAACCAACCGCTTGACATTCCCTCTCAGTGTTGAGGCCCCACGGTGGACCACTTCACCCCGCTCCTCTTGGCGCAAGACCAGACCTGTGGGGGAAGACTTTACCTCACTTCAATCAATTAGCCAAACGGGCTCGCAAGAAGCAATCAATGGCATTAGCGTGCAGCAAACAGGAGTTTTACTATGACAGAAGAGAATCCTTTGTGTTGGTCACACTTCCCCATCCCCCTGTGGCTACCTCATGCCCATTCACTGCCTGGCTAAATGGTTGTCGGTGGATGTGTGTCGCTATTCACGGGAGTCACCGGGATGCGCCGTGGAGCGGCCACACACAAGGTTCAAGGCGGTGAGCACGGACACGGCGGCTAATGTAGTCTCATCGAGTCCCCTGAGAGATGAGAGGGAGAGGCCGGGGACATTGCATGCACATCCTCCTGCTTGAGAGAGATGTAATTGGAGAGAGAGAGAGAGAGCGAGAGAGAGAGAGAGAGAGAGAGAGAGAGAGAGAGAGAGAGAGAGAGAGAGAGAGAGAGAGAGAGAGAGAGATAGCATTGGCAGCTTGACCCAAGGCATACCCCAAGGATTAAGGCAGCATGTACTTCTCTCAAGCACTAGACAACATCACTAGAACTAATGACTTCCTTCAACAGAGATAGGTCTAAGCTAATCTCACCAAGAGGTATTTCCTTTACATTTAAAAGGTGAGAGAGGGAGAGAGAGAGAGAAAGAGCGAGGGAGAAAACATTTTCAATTCTATCTTTATCTTTTTTCTTTTGTAACCGGGGGAGATAATTCAGTGAGCAACACACAAACAAAAACAAAAGCTCAAACGATGCATGACAATTTCCCCGCTCATTATCCAGTGAAAAGTAACGTGAGAGGGGAGGGGGCAGTACTTTGTCAATGTCGCAGGGGATTAAGGAGACCGCCGCGGGCCAGGGGTCGAGTGGGGTGTGTGCCCCGCAGTGAACGACCTGCTGCAGAGCCCTCCCAAATGTCTTGGATGGAGCTGGCCATACAGCTGGGGTTCCCATGGTCCACACACGCAGGGAATGAGGGCATTTTACTAGCCAATTTCAATTAACCAGAGATAAACTTTAGAAAGGTGTGGAGTGAAAGAGAGAGAGAAAGGGACAGAGAATGAGAGACAGAGGCAAAGCTTGTGACGACGGTTAGAGAGAAAGAAAGTGGGAGAAATAATGAGAAACGAATGTCCCAGTTCTTGCTATTGTGGTGGTTGCTGTGTCTATTTTTGTGGCTTCCTCCCCTAACCCCTGTGAAACGAGGGGAGGGAGAGAGAGGGAAGGAGGGAGGGATTGAAAAAGGGACGGGTGGTTGAGTGGTTATTATGTGTAGAAGGAGGGGAGAGTGGAGAGAGGTACACCCCTGCTACTTAAACGGCTCTGCCACTTCCTCCCACATCCCCCAAACTGGCTGCTCTCTCTCTCTCTCTCTCTCTCTCCCTCCGCCTCTCCTCCTGCCTAGTTCCCCCCCTAACGGTCCACTCAAATGGACCCGGACCGCTCGGAAAACCAGTAGGAGAGTGACAACATCTCGGAGGATGCATCAACGGAGGGGCAGGTTTGCGCCGCGCTTCCCGGGTTGAGTGGGCCCAGCTGGAGATCGGGAGCGGAGCAGGAAGCAATCGGTCCTTCCTGTGGCTGGCTGGCCGCGCTGAAGAGGACCAGCGGGGGAGCGGGCCGCCGCTCCGGAAAAGGACAGCTGCATGGGACTGTTGCAACAGAGCTACAACCACCAACCGGCCAAAACAACAGCAGCAGCACCAGTCCACAGAGAGGAGGAGAACAACACAGAACCACAAAAAAGAAAGACCCATAGAGGGTGAGACTGTAAAAAGAAAAACAGCAAAAGACGGCGAAAGAAGGACTGTGAGAAAAGTGAGCGTGGGAGAAACGAAGGAGAAAAAGTGAAAGAGAACAAGAGAGAGAGAAAGAGAACTAGAAAAAGAGAGAGAGAGATAGAGAACTAGAAAAAGAGAGAGAGAGAGATAGAAAGAGTGATATATTCCCAGCCTCCGTATCTCGGCTCCACGAGGTGTGACTCCCCCTCCCTCCCTCCCTCCCTCTTCTCCCCCACACTCCCCCTTCCTGCGCTCTCCTCTCCTCTTGTCCCTCCGACCCCTCGGACCACTGAGATGGTCGGCTCCGTGGCCCTGGCTTACTTGTCCTGCCTGGCCTGGGTGGCCGCCGTCGGCTCAGGCCCGGAGCGGCAGCGCCACCAGGTCCAGCACGGCCCCTGCAGCTACACCTTCCTCTTGCCGGAGGTGGAGCACTGCCAGACCGCCAAGGACTTCCAGGTCACCAACTCCCTTCAGGGGGACTCGCCGCCGTCCGCCGACCCAGGGGCAGGCCACGCAGAGCAGGCCAAGACCTCCAACAGGCCCTCCTGGCAGGAGAGAAAGCTGGAAAGCCTGGAGAGTGCCACAGAGAACAACACGCTCTGGTTGCAGAAGGTAAGGCGTCTGTGTTCCACTGTACGTGTCGATGGAATCACCACAGCTTTGTCAGTGTGTGAGGGGTTGAAAAAACTCGATTGAAGGACGGGCTTGATTTACTTGATTCGCGTATTTACTGGAAACATACCAATCCTCTGGGCGAGAGATCTGTCGGCAGTTCATTATTGACTTTACCTGCTTTGCTACTTTGCATTTTGCCGTTCTACTCTTCTGTGCTCTGTTGGGTCCTCCTGCCCTCTGTCTCACCTGATCTCTTCCTCCTGGACTGTTGTTTTTCTTCCGCTCATCCGTCTGTCCACAGACTGTGCGTGAAGCTTTCGAGGGGGATGGCCATGGAGTGCCCTGTCTGATATCAAGCGTTGACAGGCCTCCATTATGGATAGGCTCAGTGCACAGATGTGATTTACTAGATGCTCTAGGATGTTCTGACTCACAGACAGCATATGGTCTGTGTATAAAATATCAATGCGTGTGTCTGTTTGTGTGTGTGTGTGTGTGTGTGTGTATGTATGCTTATGTGGGAGTGCGTGTGTGTGTTTAGGACCATTGAGCGAACATAATTCCCTGTTGCATGAGAAGGGAAAAAGACAAGAGAAAAGTTCTGATATTTCAGTGCCAAAATGCATCTCTCGGACCGTTAAACAAGCTAAAGTATTGTACCCCCTGCTGACTTAAATAACACAGGCACCCAAACACACACATATTCTCTCACACACACACAAATTCAGACAGACACACACACACACACACACACACACACACACACACACACACACACACACACACACACACACACACACACACACACACACAACAGTGACTCAAACCCCGCTGGCCAGAAGCCGTGCAAAACCCAACTCTGCAAAACCCAGCTCTGGCAGTTGTGGTAACGCAGCCAACACAAAGAAAAGATAACATTTCCTCAGCCGACCGTTTGTTTATCTCTTGGAGACACATGCTAACATGTCCCGTCTAGCTAGTCATCCACCTCAATGTAGCCGGTGACCGTGCCATTTGGGCCCGCTAGAACGCGCCGATAAGATTACCATTGGGTCGACAATAGAGCTTTTCCTGCCAAGGTCATCTGGGTTCAGATCCCGGCCACGCCATTGTCTCGGGATGCTCCACCCTCCCCCCACCCTCGTCTCCCCCCTCCACCTCTGCTTCTCCTTGGACAGCCTGTTTATGTTATCCTGCTGCAGCGCCAGGCGTTCCTGTCACCTCGTGTACACTATCACAGGAGCATGTTGTGTCATGGGAAAGCGTAACGTTTTGGAGAGGGTTCGCTCCGGGTGTCTGCGGGCCGCGTCCTCCGTTCACTCGCTCCACGTCTGTTGGTCCTCGGCGTTCCCGTGTCCCGGTCCTCGGTCTTCCTTGTTCCTCTTTCTGGATTCCTCCATGTTCAACCTCTCTCTCTCTCTTTCTTTCTCTCTCTCTCTCTCTCTCTCTCTCTCTCTCTCTCTCTCTCTCTCTCTCTCTTTCTCCCTCTCTCTCTCTCTCTATATATATATATATATATACTGTATATATATATATATTTTTTTTTTTTATATATCTCTCTCACTTTTGCTCTATCAGTCTTCCTCGCCCAAACACACACTCAAATACACATCATCTGCAGTCCCGTGTGTGCTGTCTGTCTCGCACCCAGGGTGAACTGGAAACCTGGCTCCCCTGCCTAGCGTCCCTGAGGAGACCGTTCTACAAACATTTAACAATGTGTGTGTGTGTGTGTGTGTGTGGGGGGGGGGGGGGTTGCGTGCCTGTGTGTGTGGGTGTGTGAGCGAGCCACTGTTTGTGAGTTGAGCTGAAGTGAGCTAACGTCTGTGTATACACAATATATCTACAGTGGCTTGTGTGCACTTTCTCTTTAGAGGTGTAACTCCAAATACCAGCACCATACACCCATTTGTCAAGCACGATCTGTCTCTAAAGGCTTCCCAACCCCTCTGTCTCTCTCTCTCTCTCTCTCTCTCTCTCTCTCTCTCTCTCTCTCTCTCTCTCTCTCTCTCTCTCTCTCTCTCTCTCTCTCTCTCTCTCTCTCTCTCTCTCTCTCTCTCTCTCTCTCTCTCACTCTGTCAGGTCTCAAGGCTCAGGTTAACAAGTTGTCAGGGAGTCTGATGTGATGCAGCTTTGTTTTTTCCCCCTCGGCTCAGAGCCTTATTGACTGGCCGACAGGAGTGGTGGAGCTGACACAGTCTCTCCACCTTGTGTCCGGGGAAGGAGATTGAACCTCTCAACACCTCGCACCGCCCGACCAGACCAGAGCCCTGAATAAATAATTAGTTTGCTGTTGTGGTAGCTGGGATTTATACACACACACACACACACACACACACACACACACACACACACACACACATAACTGTGTTAGCTCACAGAAGTGTCCGCTCCAGTGTTAGAGAGGGCTGACCCCTGACCCTTCGGGAAGGCCTTTCAACACCTTGAGCCAGGGCTGTTTTACATGTCCCAAACGCTCCAGGAAACTGACTGGTGGTCACACTGTGCTTTTTCAAGACATGCTGTTGTACAGCAACAGTACACATTCATACACACACACACACACACACACACACACACACACACACACACACACTCTTTCACACACAAAAAAACACACATACACACTCTACATCCTTGTAATCCAGCTTGTTCCTATCTGGAATCTCTCTGGAGTGCATGGGGGCTCTATTGGTATTCCAGATTCCAGCACGGTTGTTTCCAAGAAGCGGGTGTTTGTTTTCTCTTTTTCACCCCCCCCCCATCTGGTGCCCTGCGGTCTGTCTTCAGAGGCTCGGTGATGGAATAGGAGAGAACACGAGTTTGTGAAACAGGCTCAGGGGCACCATGGTACCTGAGTTACGCACAGTAACATGGCCGATAAATGAAGGACTCTTCCACAGTCCCACGACACATGGAGCGTCCGTCCATGTGTGTGAACAATGCATCGGCTTGTGCACACACCTAGGAGTGTAGCTCTTGTTTTGATCTCAGCGTACAGTAGATCACACACACAGTACACACACTAACAAACACACACACACACACTCACACACTCACAGACACACATACACACACACACACACACACACACACACACACACACACACACTCACACTCACGCGCACACACTCACACCCCTCTCTTTTGAACCTTGCTCGACCTCCTGCTTCATTTGACTGCCTGTCGCAGGTCACGGCTCCGCTCATCTCCCGCGATAAGTGGATTTACCCTGCTGGTGACACCACACACCAATCTGCAGGCCTCAAATCCCTGATGCCAGAGATGGCCATTCTTTGTTCTGTCAACACACGTTCCACACTGCTGCGTCTCAGCCCGGCATCGTCACATCACAGGAGCACCACCAAGCCGACGTGCCTTTTCCCCCCCTGTCTCCCTAATTGGAACTGAGAACAAAGGCGTCAATCGGATTCGGCAATTAAGATATCAAGTGATACCGGCCCGCTGATTTCCCGAGCCCTTAGCCCCCATCAGGGCTGATAGTGCAGACACCTTTTTTCCGTCCGGTGGGGTAGTGGGAAGGGGGGGGGGGGGTGGACAGGACGTTTGTTCCTCACCTCTGGGCAGAGATCCGTCGTGTTGGCTCCAATGACAGTGGGAGAACACAGAGACAGGGTGAGTGTGACGCAGGGAGAACTTTGGTGCCGGTTAGAGAAGACCCTTATCCCCCGCTAATCTCTCTAAGCTTCCTTTTATTACGATCCCCATTCTTGTATTTGGATGTCTTAATCACCATGGACAAAAAAAGAGGGAGGGAGTGGAAAGAGAGACGGAGTGGCAGAGAGAGGGAGGGGAAAGAAAGAAGAAACCTTTTTGAAGGCTAAACCATCTCTTCAATTTGCCCATGGCTTTTTGAATATATCTAGCACACGTGGAAAAAAGGAACAAACATGTTGTGGCAGTGCATAATGTTTCTTGGCAAGGGGGACACGTATTATAAATAAACAAGTTATCACAATATCATTTGAATACTACTCCATATTTGTGGCTCGCCACTCAACTAACTGAATTTTTTCAACTATTCAAGGGCTCATTTTCTGGTGGAGAGATTATGAGAGCAAACCGATGATCTTTACTGCTCAGAAAGACATAAATATTAATGTGCGCCTTTCAATCTCCCACTCCAGTTTATTGCAAGCCACCAACCGGTGCCTGTTAAACGCTGGGAGAAATTCCATCGCTCATGACGGAAACGTTTTAACTTAAACGCCCGAGCGCCCACTGAATTTGTCTTCCATATGCCGTTCTCTCCGAACAGCCACATCAATAAGAAAATATGTTTATTGCCTTGAGATGGATAGCATTCTATTTTTACTACCCTTATAAAGTACAACACCCCCCCACACCCCCCAACTCTTTCTTGCTCTCTCTTTTTTCCTGTGCGGTCTTGATGGATTGGAGTAAGCCAACAAGTGTCCCTGAAGTTTGCAATAGGACGGCCGTGTCACAAGCCAATTCGTATAAAGCAATCATGTTCCGTCAGAAACCACATTAAAGTCTCAAACAGGGCAGACTTTGTGGTGGCTCATTTCCTTAATGTGTTGGGGCGGTTGGCCTGAGGCTTGCAAATATAAAGGATGGATGGACAGATATCACAAGTACCTTAGGGATATTGGACTGTTGTGAAGTCCATCAGACCCGACAGGCGAGCAAAATCACAATGGATTGGTGGCATCTACTTTAACAATTTTTCTTCTCTTTTTTTTTTTTGCATTATCATGCCTTGGCAGTTGGAGAGCTACATCCAGGAAAATGTCCGCTCTGGCATGGACGAGATGAAGAGGAATGCTGTCCACACTCAGACGGTGGCCATGCTGGAGATCGGAACCAATCTCCTCAGCCAATCAGCAGAGCAGACCCGCAAACTAACAGACGTGGAGACCCAGGTGAGCCAATGACGCTTCAGACAACAAATGCTGGTTTAAAACCATGAGAACAACTAAAACCAAAACGTCGGTTGAAGGCTCCACCGGGTATCACAGTAAGCTCTGAACTGTTGTCCGTGAGAAAGACCAGGTGAGCCACCACCCCTCAAAGGTCGGAAACCGTCTCACTGTTGGCTCCGCTCTGTTCACCGATCTCTGATTGGCGGGTTGAGGTGAGCTAGGTGACTGGCAACAGGCCAATGAAAACACACAGCGTCCATACCACAACACAGATGTGCATGTGATCGTGTCAGGAAACTGTTGTTACAGATTGCTGTATTTTTGTCCTGATGGCGTCCTTGTTTTGTCTCTCAGGCGGTCCCTTTCACTAGGACACGTAATAACACATGCCGTAAAAAAACATTTCCGTGCAGCGTGAGCTTGCTACATCCTCTGTTTATTAGCTTTCCGTACAGTATACCGCATGTGAAAAGATCTCCTTCCACCATTTTGTAAACGAGGCATCCATTGCTCAATTATTTTGTCCTTTCATTTAACCTTCCCCTCCGTTGGTCTCCTGAGGTGTTGAACCAGACGAGCAGGCTGGAGATCCAGCTGCTGGAGTACTCTCTGTTCACCAGCCGCCTGGAGAAGCACATCCTGCAGCAGACCCAGGAGATCTCACGCCTCAACGACAAAAACAGGTAAAGAGCCCACGCTGGGGGCTATGGATGCAAGGGTCACACATACCACCTGTCCACAGGGCACAAAAAGCCCTCGAGTTTGACAACAGCGATGGCATCTAGGGGTCAGGGCACGCCGCTGCGACCCAAACGCTGACCCTTCTTTTTGAGAGACGAGAGGTCAGTCGCGGGCCAAGGTCAGGCAGGAAGGGGGTCAAAGTCAGGTCACAGCGACGGCTGTGAAGGGAGCGCTTGTTTTCTCGCTCCCTCCATCGGGTTGTTTCTCACGCCGTCTCTGGGCTGAGTTTGCCGGGATCAAAGAGAGGGATTGAGTCCCGGCACTTCTAACCCTCCGGTGCTCTGTCGACTCCCTTTGGCCCCCGTGGCCCCGTGGCCC
Source organism: Aplochiton taeniatus (assembly GCA_017639675.1). Taxonomy (NCBI): domain Eukaryota; kingdom Metazoa; phylum Chordata; class Actinopteri; order Galaxiiformes; family Galaxiidae; genus Aplochiton; species Aplochiton taeniatus. The sequence goes on along the minus strand of CM030182.1, from coordinate 8,366,363 downwards.
GGCTCCTTTGTGCTGCAGACGTCGTCGAACGCGACATGTGAACAAATGAGCGGATCTCGTGAAGGTCGAGCACCGCGATAGGATTGGCCGGGCGTGATGGAGGAGTTACAGCAGATTTGCGGCCAGGCAGCTGTGAAGCTGGGGGTAAACAAGCCCTGGGGTGGAGGGACGGACGCTGGATCTCCCGAGGGCAGAGAGCCAGCTTTGAACCACCGCCAGCGAAAACAAGAGGACAGATAAGCGTGTTATGGTAGGAATTACATGCAAAGAACTGGGAACTATACAGGGAGGCCCCAGATGCTCGGTTGGGGAAGGGAAAATAACATACACCATGTGTTTGGATTTTGAAATGCTAAAAGTATCACAATGACCTAATGCGCTGCGGTTTCGTTTCAGCAATTCTCGAGACCGTGACATCCTTCTACGTTGCATTCTGGTGTCACGGTGGAAACAATTCAGAGGCAGGCAGTAGATTTATGGAGCTTGTGCACCTTTCGTCAAGTGTGCGTCTGAAAAAAGAAAAGAGAATTTGAAATGGACTTGCCACTGGAATCGATTCGCGTTCGAGGCTTATTTCCTCCGAGGTGGCGGGAAGCGTGTGTGTCTCGCAGCGTGCGATTGAGGGAACGTGTTTGGGAGCGGCCGGAACAGGCTGAGGAGTTGCTCGTTCAATCTGGGTGGCTGGATTGTTTCGATAAATAATGGCTGCTCTGTCGTTAGTCAGAGCCATAAAGATCAAGCCGAGGGGATTGATGGCGTTCATTTGGAGTGGGGGGGGGGGGAGCTCGCTCTCTTTCTCCAAAATGCACACACACACACACACACACAGAAAGGGGGAAAACACAAACACACACACACACACACACAGAAATGGGGCATATACACACACACACCCACACATGTAACACATCCTGTCAGTTTGTTGCCGGAGGAACGTGATTGAGAGAGCTAGGGTGCGGCCCCATCTGTGAACGCAGTAGCTGTACAGGTGTTTCCACGGCGCCGGTCCAATGAGACTTTCACCCCGCAGTCTATAACTCATCCCTCATCTCGACCACCCCATGTTTGTGTGACCCGTACTGCCAGAAGAAAGAAATGGCTACGGGTAATCTCTAACCTGTCTCCAGTTGGTTTTCTCTGTCTCTCATGCTATCTCTCACATCCCACTCTCCCCCACCTCTCCCGTCCCCTTCCTCTCCCCCTCCCAGCTTCCTGGAGCAGCGCTTGGCAGCGCTGGAGGCCCGGCACGTGCTGGAGCTGCAGGGCTTGGGGCGCGAGAAGCAGAGACTGGGGGAGCTGGTGGAGAGGCAGAGCCGGCTGGTCGGCCAGCTCCAGGGCGAGCTGGGAGCCTCCACCCACAACAGCAGCGTGCTGCAGAGGCAGCAGGCCACGCTGATGGAGACCGTGCAGCGGCTGCTGGACACCGTCACCCACTGCAACGGTGAGGCCACGGAGGCCGGGGGACCGTTCACCAGGTCATTCGGCGGTGGTGGGGTGTTTGTGGTGGAGATGGTGAGATGATGTCGTCATCGATTTCACGCCTGCGTTTGAATGTGCCGACAGAGATATCCACGGCGCTTAAAGAGGAAGCCGCCAACTCCAGGGACTGCGCAGAGATCTTGCGCTCGGGCGTCACAGAGAGCGGGGTGTACGGCATACGGCTCGCCAACTCCAGCCGCGTTGTCAAGGTACATGGTCACGTTCCACTTACGACCCTAACAAACAAAGAAACCTTTCGCATAGTGTTTCATGCTGCCAATGCTATAACGTTTATATATATATATATATATATATATATATATATATATATATATATATATATATATATATATATATATATATTAATATATTGTTTCCTGTTTTGGGGGGGGGGGGCTATTTTGAACTCCAATGCACACAGTATTGACATTTGAGACAATTGATTGTTTTCAAAGGCAACGCTAGATGCTGCAAGAACAAACTATTTTAGAGCAAATCAGTCGTAGTCGACTGCCTGGCAGGGAGGGGAATGGAAATGTCAGGTCTGGGTGGAGAAAAACAAAATAATAAGCAACAGGACCATTGTGCCCTGGGGGCTCCCCAGCAAAAGCCATTGATTACAACTGAATACAGCCAGAATGGCCTAGCAGGTCTGTTCCTCCATTGTTCTGTTCCAGATACCCTTTGCTAAAACACTACTGGGTTCATGAAGTTCCACTGGGGCTGAAAGAAGATAAAGCGGGCATGATTTAATTTATTAAATTATTTATTTGTTGCTGTTTATTGGTTTTGCTGTCATTTATTCGCTGTTTTAGTGCCTTCGATTTCCCCTCTCGTTCCTCTTCATTTCCTGTGGGTACAACAGCCAGGTGTTTGGCACCAGCGCCTCACGTTTCCTGCCAGCTGAGTCCAACGAACGCAAGTTTACAGTATTAGACTCAAGCTGGTTACGTGCACATCGGGCTCTACTTTCACTTATTACCACACAGCCCCTGGCAGCTGGAACACAGGGCAGTGGTATTAAAGCGGAGCGGTTTAACCTTGCCCTGTCTTCTAAGCACTGAGTAAGGCTGACTGTATGCAGGGGGGGGGGGGGGGGGCTCAGAAAGTCAAGACAGGTCTGAAAGGAAACAGCTAAATAGATATCTTAAAGGCTACTTCCACCTGAATTTGCTAGGTAATGTAAATATAATACAAATATTGGGCTTTGTTGTACACATTACTTAACAGTATCCTGGTAACTGCAAAAAGCAGCGCATCATTCAATTTCACCTTTTTACTCCATTTTTTAAGGTACACACAGCCAGGCAAAAGAGTTAGGCATGAGCTGCTTTGCAACTATGCAAATGTGATTTTGAAAAAACAGAAACTGCTAAAACAATGCACACTTTCAACAAATAATTTTATTTTGTGTACTTATCTGCTGGGTGGTAAAATGTAATCAGTAGAGACGTGAACAACATTTTCAGTAGGAATTTTAAAGTCCAAAGCTTTTTCCTGAGACATAGTTTTTTTTGCAGTAGTAGTAAAACATTATTACTGTTTGCCTCCTTTGCTTTGTAAAGAACAAAAATCACCAAATCAACTTTGACACTGCCCGACATACATTTTTAAATCATACTCCATAGTTTCAGTGATGACACCCTGTAGAGAAGTAGAAACAGTATTCTCCTGTCCAATATGGAACGGTACAGGATAATAACACCAGGCAGGCTGGTATCCTAGCAACCGCTTAAAAGCAAACAGGTTAGTTGGGGAAACTTGTTTGTCTGTTAGATAGCACAATGCTAGAATTAAAGACAAAACCAAACCTGATCCTAAATACTTTCAGTTTGGCTAAGTTCAGGTATACAATACCATGCAGTTCTGTACCCTGGCTTGAAAACATGTTGACAACCAGCTGGCTCTGAATCAAAATAGATATGCTACACAACTCATGTCACAGAGAAGACTACATTCTAATCTTACCACCCAAAGCTACAATTTATGCAATCTTGACAGAGACCAACATGTGTGACACCCTCCCGTAACAAGTAGATATTTCATAGCCTGCCAAGACAAATGCTTTGATTTATTACACTTTGTCCTTCAAACCATGTCTGCATACCCTGGTGTTTGGCCATATACAGAAGAGAAACAGTGTGTGTGTTTGTTCAGAGCCAAGATGCCTTGGCCTCCACCCACACATGGGGGGGGACAACCACAGCAAGCTGACACCTTGCTTTTCCCAGTCCACCTGGGTCATATCATTACATGACACCCCTGACAAGTGCGTTCCCCTTCAGACCTTCCAGGGCGTCCCACGGCAGCTTTCCCAGTTACATCGTGGCTGTCAATCCTTTCCTCCAGTGGGCATTTCCTAACCCACACCTTTCCGTTGAAATGTTAACTTATTCAGCAGCGTTTCACCGAACAATGCTGAGTTGCAACAAAGGCCTGGCGTTTTGTGCTAAATATATGGATTGGATAAAGGTGGTAATGTGCCGGCGTGGCTTCAACAAATGTATTCATTCAGAAAATGCCCACGCAGGTTTTTTTGCGGACATGAAGACCCGAGGCGGAGGCTGGACGGTGCTGCAAACATCGCAGGAACGGATCGCTGGACTTTCACCGGGGCTGGAGGGACTACAAAATGGTATGTTTTGGCTCGAGCTTGGGGGGTGGGGGGGCGGGGGGGTTAGCATGGGACAGAGTGTCAGGGGTCGCGCCAGGGCCGGCGTGTGGGGCCGGGACAGGAGGTCGGTGTAACGAAGTGCAGGAGTGGACGAGGCGTGGGAGGCGGATAGGCCGATGTTTCCCAGGCGACCCGCGGCTGTTTGGGTAGACCGTCCCCGTTGGTTTCCCATGGCGGGCTATGTTGTTGCACCTGCCTGCTCTCTCCCGGTCTTTCTCACACGGAGTTGAATTCCCTTTCACACAGGTATTATCCATCAATCGGGCGGGCGGAAAAGAAAGCGAGAATTAAAAACAATGCGTGTCCAAAACACGGTGTTAGTTCAACGTCCTCCTCTGAGCCTTCAGTCTCACTTTGAGAGGTTGATTGAAATAACAGCCACGATGTGTCGTCGTCGTCGTCGCCCCCCCCCCCCCCCCCCCCCCCCCCCCCATTCCATAACTGATGAATTGCCACAGCTTAGTTGGGAAATGAAATACTCAGAGGACAGCGATAATAGAAAGGAGAAAAAAAAGCGGCTATTTTTCCAATTCTTTTTTTCCAGAGCAATATTTTCACAAGTGCATGATAAATATTTGGCCTTGCCGGGGCGTGGGAGTGCGGTGGCCCTGTAGATGGCAGATAGCGTGTGTGCAGAAATTGCCTCGCTGCCACTGACCGCGACGCTGCATCTCCCCTTCCGCCAGCGCAGCACACACAGACCTGCTGGCCAGAGAATCAGATGTTCTCAGATCTCCACGCCAAATGGGCCAGAGAGCCGTAACAAATGGCGGGCCGTGACAGCCGGACACTCACAGGGCCGCAGCTTAGACCTGCGCGTGGCGGACACGGCGGTCTGACTTATCGAAGGTGGAAACGTCTCCTTCCCTCTGTACCCCGAGCACGGGGGAAACGCTGACTCATAAAGGTCACGCCGTGTCAACGTGTTGAATTAATGAGAGGGGCTGCGCCGAGTCCTCGCATGGAAATGACTGGCAATTGACATTTCCCGTCTGGCTGTGTGTTCGTCCAAATTGTCCGACCTAATCGCTGGCACCAGGTGTCACGCCCTCCCGCTCCCCATCGGCGTCCAATGATCGCCGCGGTAAACGCGCGCTCTCCTCTCCGACCTTCTGCCTGAGACGAGGAGCCTTTGTTCTCCCCGTCTAATGTGCGCTGCAGTGACTGCGCCATTGCCATCAGGGCATCCTCAAATGCTCCCACGTTGGAGCCGTCAGACGGCCCCTCACCGCATCATTCCTCCATTAGCATCCACATTGTTTCCACGTGTTCCCGGCCCCAGGCAGACTTTTTACTTTGGGTCCAATCAATCAGAGCTGACTTTTTCGATTCCACTTGACATTGTCCTGTCGAAGTCATTACTCCAGCTCAGTGGGTGCCGTGTCTTTCTCTGTGTCGTTTCCAGGGCTTCGGCGATCTCTCTGGAGAACATTGGCTGGGGAATGATATCATACACAAGCTGACCAGCTCTCAGGAGTACAGCCTGCATGTCCAGCTAAAAGATGGCGAGGGGAACGAGGCCTACTCCCATTACGACCACTTCTATATAGAGGGAGAGGGGAAGAACTACAGGTACCATGCATTGATGGGAACACATGGGCACAATCCAATCCAATCCTCATTTTCTGAAATAAATTCTATAACTCTCATATTCAAAAGCCAAAATAGACACCCTGCCTTCAATTCTGCTTCATGATAACAAAATGTCAATAACTAAAATTGCTACGGGTTTGGACACAGCTTGTTGCCATGACAAAACGGTGAAGTAATAATGTGAGTGATTAGTACCACAGATTAATATCACAGTCCTTCAATTAAGTTATTTCTTAGATTTGCGTAGATGAATTAGTATTCCTCGAAAACAGCACAGATGCACAGTGCCTTTCGATTTAAATACAACCGAGCTTAAGATCTTTAACTCCTAAGAGTAGTTTTAAAGAGTTCTGCAAACTCTGAAAGGCATAATCATGGTGAAGTAGCATCCTTTATAGCCATTTTACCCTGTGGGTGTAAAACTCTTTGCAAACACCATGACAAATTGGGCACTATTATCTCGGCTAACTTTGTTGTTTTCCTTTTTCTTTCTTATCGGACGGGGGAAAAGAAAAGAGAATCAAATAAGGGAAGAATTAAATGAATGCTTGGGGCTTGTTTTTAAGAGCATCACTCAAAAATGATGAGTGGAGAGCAAGCTGCCACTTTCCAGAGCCCATTTCTCTTTCCGTCACCACAGCTACCACGGCCCCTGCAAATCCCTCAGCGTAACCCCACTGAGCAAAGCACATTATGAACTTCCAGCAGCACCTGTTCCGGACGGTAAATGGCCAAATCAAACAAAACGTCCATCTCAGTAGTAGAAGCTCTGAAGCACAAGCGATTGCTTACCACATTTGGTGTGCCAATGTTCCGTCGCAATTCGTGGAGTATATGCTCGTGTTCTTTGAACACGCTAAGAACGCTCCTTTTCCTCCACCGCACGCTGTTGCGTCTCCGCGTCAAGGTGCCGTGGTGGCCAGTGGTGCGGGGGGGTTCTGACTCAGCCAAAGCAGTGTCTCTCCAGGTCGGCTGCCCTGCCAATACCCCCAGCCCTCTGAATGCCTTGCTAATCATCCACGATTTGCAGTGACAAGATTGTTCCTTTTAAATTGAATGGATTTTTCCCCCCTTTATTTACCCTGGCAACGATATGTCCCCCATAATCCCAACATGACACATCATGTCCATCAAATCCCCTAGAGTGTTCTCTAGCAAACTCTAGTTCTCTAGTCTCGCCCAGCCGTGACCAGCCAACGCTAGCCTCTCTTCTCCCCAACAGAGGGGCTTAGGATCCTGCCACAGGAGCAAGGAGGTCTTTGGTCCCTTCACCACACACCCACACGCACACACACACCCTCCCCCCCAAGTGGTGAGTTGAGAAATAAAGGGATTATGTAAACACAATAAGTACTAATACAACAATACATTGTTCCAACCCAAGACATTTTATTTGAATAACTGTTGAACTGTGTTTGACTACTTGAGAAAACATGTGCATTAAAGAGGGACTAATGACCACGTCATTTCATAACCTCGTTGGTGATGTATTATGGTTGGTGCGGTAACACAAGGAGACATGTTGCAATGCTTGTATTCATAACAATAACAAGCGCAGATTGAAAACACTCATATGGTTGCAAGCCCCCAAAGGCTAATCATAGAGTAGATCGCCAACAAACTCTGCTACTTTGGATAAATGGCCAGCGAGGAAGCCTGTGACCTCCCCCGTCACCATTGATCATGTTAATTCACTGTGACATTGGCTGTGCTCCCTCTTAGCCTCCATGCCCAGGGCTTCAGTGGGACAGCGGGGCGGACCAGCAGCCTGACCCACTCGGGCACCCCGTTCAGCACCAAGGACCGGGACAACGACCGCTGCAGCTGCAAGTGTGCCCAGATGGCCTCCGGAGGTACAGCTGGCCAGCCGGTCGGAAAGAGCGCGTCGTGATGAGATGGAACGGGGTCTGAGTGTGAGTGGCTTGACACTCATGGGGGAAACGTGACTCACTCTGAACCTTTGATTCTTGGTGCTTTCAGGTTGGTGGTTCGAAGCGTGCGGCCCCTCAAACCTGAACGGCATCTACTACCCCGGTAACTCCAACGTGGTCCGCTACAACGGGATCAAGTGGTATTACTGGAAGGGCCCGAGTCTGATGGCCACCATGACGACCATGATGGTCCGCCCTGCTGGGTTTTGAGTGGACGAGCTGGGCGACGGGTTCGAGGGCCTCTTCCGTGGACGGAGGAACAATGTCAAGGAAGCTGGAAGTTTCATAAAGAGCAGCTGTGTTCAAACAAAATGGCTTTCCGAAGTCACATTTGTTTTACAAAATGTTAATATATGTACATACATATACAGGTAATGCACATTAGACTACAAAAAGACTGGATTCGTGTTCACCCCTTTGGCTGAAAGAAAACATGATTTTCTCCTTCCTTTTAGCATCTAATGTATTTTCACGCTGTAGTTTCCGGTAAGTGGGAAATCTCTGAGTATGTTTTCTTTCTCATAAACCCATCAAAAAGAGAGTATTCGTATATAGTGCCTAACACTATTATTTGGAATAAAAAGAGAAGAAAATTTACGAATGTTTGTAAGTCTGTCTACTTGCCCTCCTTTCCTTGTGGGCTTCATGCAGTGACAGGTATGTGGGTGGGACCACGATCACACCAGGTAATAGAGAGGTCAGTGCAGGCCTTGTCTCGTGCCCATGCCTGGGGAATCATCCAATCACAGTGGTCCAATCAGTGCTCGTTGAAATAATAACGGGTATGGCCTCGTTATTTAACATTCACGACTATGGTGTTCCAACGCTGAGAACTATGCTGGCTTTGATGTATGCAAAGACGAGGGCTGTTTTTTTTCCCTGTGATTGGTGGGGAAGCTGTGACTTTAGACTAGACCAGGAAGAGTATATTATTGTAGTATCACTGTAGTGTGGGCTATATCACCTCATCACTCTGGTGAGTAGTAATACACGTCGCTTTAGCGATAGTATGCCTCAGTATGACGATGAACCAATAGGGCTTGATTGTTACCATGGCTTTTATTAAGAGAGACCTCTTTGTGAATTGCTATTCCCTCCATTTGGTATTGTCTCATTATTAAGGGAATCCACACAAATCACCTTTTCTAAGAAACTGCAAAAATCTTCACAACAAGCTTGTTTGCCTGGAAAACATATGGAAATACAGAGCAACATACAGTGGGGCCAAAAAGTATTTAGTCAGCCACTGATTGTGCAAGTTCTCCTACTTAGAAAGATGAGAGAGGTCTGTAATTTTCATCATAGGTACACTTCAACTATGAGAGACAAAAATGAGAAAAAAAATCCAGGAAATCACATTGTAGGATTTTTAAAGAATTTATTTGTAAATGATGGTGGAAAATAAGTATTTGGTCACCCACAAACAAGCAAGATTTCTGGCTCTCACAGACCTGTAACTTCTTCTTTAAGAAGCTCTTCTGTCCTTCACTCGTTACCTGTATTAATGGAACCTGTTTGACCTCGTCATCTGTATAAAAGACACCTGTCCACAGCCTCAAACAGTCAGACTCCAAACTCAACCATGGCAAAGACCAAAGAGCTGTCGAAGGACACCAGGAAGAAAATTGTAGACCTGGACCAGGCTGGGAAGAGTGAATCTGCAATAGGCAAGCAGGTTGGTGTGAATAGATCAACTGTGGGAGCAATTGTAAGAAAATGGAAGACGTACAAGACCATTGATAATCTCCCTCGATCTGGGGCCCCACGCAAGATCTCATCCCGTGGGGTCAAAATGATCATGAGAACGGTGAGCAAAAATCCCAGAACTACACGGAGGGACCTGATGAATGACCTGCAGAGAGCTGGGACCAAAGTAACAAAGGCTACCATCAGTAACACACTACGCCGAGAGGGACTCAAATCCTGCAGTGCCAGGCGTGTCCCCCTGCTTAAGCCAGTACATGTCCAGGCCCGTCTGAAGTTTGCCAGAGAGCATATGGATGATCCAGAAGAGGATTGGGAGAATATCATGTGGTCAGATTAAACCAAAATAGAACTTTTTGGTAAAAACTCAACTCGTCGTGTTTGGAGGAAGAAGAATACTGAGTTGCATCCCAAGAACACCATACCTACTGTGAAGCATGGGGGTGGAAACATCATGCTTTGGGGCTGTTTTACTGCAAAAGGGACAGGACGACTGATCCGTGTTAAGGCAAGAATGAACGGGGCCATGTATCGTGAGATTTTAAGCCAAAACCTCCTTCCATCAGTGAGAGCATTGAAGATGGAACGTGGCTGGGTCTTCCAGCATGACAATGATCCCAAACACACCGCTCGGGCAACGAAGGAGTGGCTCCGTAAAAAGCATTTCAAGGTCCTGGAGTGGCCTAGCCAGTCTCCAGACCTCAACCCCATAGAACATTTGTGGAGGGAGTTGAAAGTCCGTGTTGCCCAGCGACAGCCCCAAAACATGACTGCTCTAGAGGAGATCTGCATGGAGGAATGGGCCAAAATACCAGCTACAGTGTGTTCAAACCTGGTGAAGACTTACAGGAAACGTTTGACCTCTGTCATTGCCAACAAAGGTTATGTTACAAAGTATTGAGTTGAACTTTTGTTATTAACCAAATACTTATTTTCCACCATCATTTACAAATAAATTCTTTAAAAATCCTACAATGTGATTTCCTGGATTTTTTTTCTCATTTTTGTCTCTCATAGTTGAAGTGTACCTATGATGAAAATTTCAGACCTCTCTTATCTTTCTAAGTAGGAGAACTTGCACAATCAGTGGCTGACTAAATACTTTTTGGCCCCGCTGTATATAGCATATATATAGCCTATATATAGAACATATAGCCCAAAACAGAAAGACAGAAAGACAGAAAAACGAATCTGAAATAATCCAGACGGACATTCGTCTGCCATGGCACGTGTCTTGAAGGGGTTTAGCATACAGCTTGGAGACTAATAAAGGCCTTGTATATATACTAGTATACTTAGCAACGTATATTGCTCCATCCTTGTCCACTCTCTAACTCTCCTCACTCACACACACACACAGACACACACACACATACTCTTGCGCGCCGACCCGCAGTGGCAAACAGGTTTATAGCGACCTCCACCGACTGGACGGGTGATGGATCACGGGGTTGGAGGAGGACAGGTTGGACTGGGGTGAATCAATCAAAGCGTGTTTTATAAAGACTACTCCGGCCGGTGTGCTGGCTCAACACCCGCCGAAATGCTTGTGTTCTGGCCCACTGGAGCTGAGCTGACCGGGTAGGACCGCCTGCTGTGCTCCTCTCCCGAGTTGGCACTTTGTTTATTAGATGGCCTATTTATAAGTGTGTGGTCCCCGGAATATTTTTTGTTGTGTGTGTGTGTGTGTTTGTTTGAGTGTGTGTATGTGCGAGAAAGATGCCACTGCTTGTTCAATTGACACCGTTGCGAAGAGAGTTGTGGCGAACAGAACACTCTCCCAGGCGGTTCAGCTCCACTAGAGCCCAAAAGCCCTTCTGAGGATTTATCTTCCCAGCCAAGAATGATGTGGACCAGGAGGAGGGAGAATAGACGCTGAAAGGAGGATAGAGAACGGAGAGGGGGAGAGAGAGAGAGAGAGAGAGAGAGAGAGAGAGAGAGACCAGAGAGAGAGACCAGAGAGAGAGACCAGAGAGAGGGACAGAGAGAGACAGGGACGAAGAAAGAGGGGGCGAGAGAGAGAGAGAGAGAGAGAGAGAGTGAAGGAAAACAATAGTAGATGCTTGCTTTTCTGCCACTGTCCAGTGAAGGGCTGGGTATTTATGGGCCAGTTGCACAGATGGATACGGTCATTGTCTTTAAGAGGACCTACCACCTGACTCAGCACGCATTCCACTCAATATTGGCCATTGAGAGATCGATAAATCCATCCACACGATCAATTAATCACATTGCAATGTGTGCAGTGTCTGATTTTACTCCTCCCATGTTTGCCTTTCTATTTATGAAAGCTCCGTTGCTGTGATGGCTGTTCTTGTTATTAAATATGAAGAGAAGGGGGAGACATAATTGTGTTGGCCACATGGGGGCACTCACGCGCCGGTGAAGCCCTGGTGTTCTTTACCTGTGCTCTGCTAGAAAAAGCTTATGGGGTTGATAAGAAGCTGGCAGCTTTCCGCTTTCCTGCCTCCTCTCTCCCTCTCTACTTCTTTCTTTATCTCCCTCTCTCTTTCTCTCGCTCCCTATATCCCACCCTCGCTCTCTTTCTTAATTTATCCCCCTCTTTCTGCCATTCTGCTCTTCCTGCATCCCCCCCTCCTCCCCCTCCTCCTCTCTCTCTTGCTCTTTCTCCCTGCAGGTCTTGATTATATAACTTCAGTGATCATTAGCGTTAGCATGTCTTTTGCCGTGTGGCCCCTGTCTCCAACAGATGGTTAACTCAGGGCGATGGGGGACGTGAGAGGGGAATACCGCAGGAAAATTCCCATTACGGCAAATCAGGAGAAGGAGGAAGAAAATACCCTCCAATCAACTAGTGACTAGCATGTGGCTAGCAGGCTGTGAGTGTAACCGACCGTGGCAGGCAAGAAAGGGAAAGGGAGTTTGCTAACTTGGTGGGTGCATGAGAAGGCAAAAAGGCATGTGCTTAGTCAAGGATTCCTACGGTGGAATTGATTTTGTTTGGATGGATTTTCAGCATATTTTATTGGTTGTTGAGTGGCGTATTACAATCTGTTACCTTGGCTCCCCCGTCATCTTGCGCTGTGTCAAAATCTTCAATTGAACGTCAAATTGTTTCATTATTTCTCCCTCACGCGGCTTTGAAACCCACACATTCGGTCGTGGGGACTGGAATCCAATTATCTGCAGAGAAATCATATCTCATTCCAATGCATATGCCTGACGATTCTGTTGTCATACCAACCAGCAGGATGCTCCTGCTGCCGAACAACTCTCACAATACTTCCCTTTCGGCCTCTATCTCCTCCATCTCTTTCTTCTCCCCTATTTTTCTGTGTTCCATTCAGACTTCACTTCATGCATTCAGGTCCAGATAGCGCTGAAAGCTTTGGCTGTGACTGTAGATTTGGAGTGAGGATAGGAAGAATTGCAGAGTGGGACTCAGTGGCCTGAGCCCTTTCTTAGTATTCTCTCCCCGTCTGTACTCCCAGGTGTAGCACATACCTGAGAGTCATGCCAAGTATAACTACAAGGGTCGGCTTGACCTCTCGGAGCATGGGAAGAGAGAGGGAACGTAAAAGAAAGAGAGAGAGGGAAAATGAGAGAAGAACTAGCAAGGCAGAGATATAAAAAGAGAGAATTGTTGTCTGTCAGTACTATTGTCTGTCTGTCTGTCTGTGTGTGTGTGTGTGTGTGTGTGTGTGTGTGTGTGTGTGTGTGTGTGTGTGTGTGTGTGTGTGTCTTCCTGTTCTCAGGTGTGTGGTAACGGCAGCTGCTGTAGTCTAAGGGGCAGCAGGTGTGAGTGTGTCCGCACCAGGTCTTTGGGTGTGGGAGGGGGATGGAAGGGGGTTGGGGGGTACAGAGGAGCAGCACATCACTTTTCAGAGCTGTCACACTTCTGATAGCTTGCTGGGAGAACTAAAGAAAGCCTCACTCTGAGAAATAAGGAGCTGCAGAGGGTGAAAAATGTCACTCTGAAACCTCAAAGCTAAATCAAGAAGCGGGGGGGCAAAAATTTTAGCCAAATCCACTTACGTCTACCGGGAATATATGACCTAATCTATAGCAATGTCATCAGGCCTGGGAATTAGTTAAATAAGCCATGTTTCACTTAGTGCTTGGAGTTTTTTGTTTTGTTTGTTTTTTAGCTCTGAGGTAAATGTGTTGTAGGGAAAGTGTCACCGCGGTAACAATGCGCTCCTGCCAATCCAGTCTCTGCCTGTCCCTGTCAGCCAAGCACCTGGCAAAGACAACTCCTCCAGATTCCTCTCTCTTGGTGTCTAATAAGAGGCCAAATGCCAAGAGCCCAGCCATTACTGCTCTAATTGGCTTGGCTTTGTAATTAGCAATCAGCCGAAGCGCCGCGTCTGATGCACACATATTAGACAGGTGTGAACTCAATCAGCGAACCCCTGCCCATGCATTTTGTACCCAGTGTACTTTGATAGTCTCCCCGTTTGCTTTAGACATTTTGGGTAAATAACTGTGACCTGCCAGGGAGTTTGTTTGTCTTTAGTTCAGTCCTCACAGCGGTTTCATTGGGCCTTTTGATACTTCACAGGGCTTTATTTCGCCTTGAAGGAGGCTATTAACAAGAAAAACAAAAGAAGTCTATAGAGCGGATGGTGTTCCAAGGTTGGTTTCACAGCTCAAAGCTAAAGATATGTTCATCAGAAGAGGAGGGGTAAGAGCGGAACCTGAAAGTCAACACAGGACAGGCTCGTCAACAAAGTGGAGGACGTGGTCAGCCCCATCTGTTGCTGGGCAGCCAGCTCTTGATTTGACAAGGGATTCTCCTGTGAGCCATATTTCACAAGTTATTCCTGTTAAGAGAGAATAAACAGTGGTAATGGACATGTGTTGCTTCCGGAGTAATCGTTTTCCCCCACTGAAATCACTGCTCACTAACTGCCAATAAGAACGATTACCTTACATCTACAATTACCCTACATTTCTGCTTCCACAAATTTTGTTTTTATGGCTATCAATAAAAGAAAACAAACAAGCCATAGACGGCTGCCCTGTCACAACGTCTGCCTTTTGAGACTGAATTGCTGTCAATCTTCATTTGTTAAGTGATCACCTTGACCCAGCCTGAAACAAATCGATCAATCCTAAGCCCTTTACGTTCCACAAACAAAATGTCGCCACTTATGAAGCATTGTGAACCCCAAGAAAAGGATCAATTAGGATTAACTGCAGGCTGTATATTTGAGTTCCAGTGATAAAAGCTGTACCAGGGTAAAGTAGTGACCATTGAGGGACAGCTAGTGGGGATTGGTAGACACTGTGCATTTAGCTGTCTGACTGTGAGTTTGTTTGTGTGTATTTAACTTCTTTCTTTCTTGCTTGCTTTCTTGCTTTCTTTGATTTGTTCTCTCTCACGCCTTTTATACCTTCTCAATAGCTCACAGAATCCAACCGTACAATTGCACGGCTATGCACCAAGCTTTATAATGGCTTTGATCAATAATTGATCAAGGGAATCTTCTCTCTGTTCAAAGAGAAAGGCAAGAGAAAGGCAACCATTTTGTCTTCTCTCAATCTTCTTCTCCAAGGAAACCCGTCCATGCAGAGCTCAACAATGCCCAGCCTCCACCGTGTGTGTGTGTGTGTGTGTTTGCATGCTTTTGCGTGTGCATGTAAGCGTCCAGCGTTTCTATCCACATGGGTGACTACAGCACGTCTCAGAAGACAGAACATGTCTGCCTAGCTGCCATCAGCAGCACAAAAGGTGTTTGACTTGCCAAGTCACATTTAACACAGATAATAGGCCTTTAGCCAGAGGGAGACGAAAAAAATAAAAATAAAAAAAGACCATCACAAAGTTGAGTTCTTGATTGCGATGCCCTTGATTCAATTGTTTTGTGAACCCCATTTGGTTGAAAAGCTGCCCCGGTTCACTGGAATATTGGCTTTGCTATTGTCACTTGACAGCTTTATTTTCCGAGCTTTGGAAAGGACATGTCAGGGCACAGCAATGCACCGTGACTCATCTATTCAATGTACATGTGGGTGTGTGTGTGTTGGTGCGTGTGTGTGTGGGTGCGTGCGTGCGTGCGTGCGTGCGTGCGTGCGTGCGTGCGTGTGTGTGTGCGTGCGCACGCTCGCACGCATGTGTTTGGAACATGAATTGATGAATAAGGCAAGGGGAGGAATAAAATGATGGTAATCGGATGAAGGTGAATTTTGAAAAGGCAATTTCTCCCCTGTTTATTCTCACTCTCCTTTCTAAATGTGAAGCTGCTTCTATTGTGGGGTACTAGAGTGCACCACAGTCTAAATATACCTGTCACCATGCAGTCGAACAGTGTCAACCTAAACTTCACACAGCTTTTTTCCCAAACGTCAGGAGCTCATAAAAGGCCTGTGGTCACCAACGTGTTGTAACCCTCACGGCAAAGCTTCAGCGACTGTGCATTACACACACGTGTGTACATATGCCGCATATCTCTCACTGTATGGATAACATCCCCTAACTACGGATGCGGCTAAATGTGTGAGTGTAAAAGTGCTCGGAATGTCGCTCCCCTAACAACTCCCCCCCCCGCCACCGACATATCCACATCGCGGCGCACAGGTGTCGGGGCTGTGCTGGGAATCGCTGTGTTTCCGTGATTCTCCGCCATCTCGCTGTCCTCCAGGAGCGATCACCGGTGGCATTCCTCTTGGCCCCGCCACCTCCCCGGCCGCTGGGAGCATGGAGGAGGACAGAGCCTTCGCCGGAAGTTACAGAACCTGGAAGCTGTTTACTCTATCGCCGTTCATGCTCTGTTTGAGTGTGTATATCTGTTTCGGAGTGTGTGTTTGTCTTTGCGTGTGTGTTTGTGTCAGTGCGAGTGTGATTGTGTTTGTTTAGGTGAGTTGTGTCTGTACTCATGTTTGTTTGTATGTGCAGTGTGTGTGTGTGTGTGAGAGAGAGAGAGAGAGAGAGAGAGAGAGAGAGAGAGAGAGAGAGAGAGAGAGAGAGAGAGAGAGAGAGAGAGAGAGAGAGAGAGAGTGTATGTGTGTGTGTGTGTGTGTGTGTGTTTTATTTCTGTTTGTACCAACACCAGGTGTGCTATCGTTGACTGAGCAGGAGCCTGTACTTGTCAGGGGTAGAGAGACAGAGAGAGAGAGAATAGAGTGAGCTGGGCAAGAGAAGAGAATGAAAAATTCATGCAGGTCCCAAAGGGCCCTCTGTCTTTTCCTGGAGCCTTCGGCTTCAAACCACCGGGCAGGGGCACTGGGACTGAACCCACACACAATGAAACACATTCCCAATCTCAGCCACACACACACACACACACACACACACACAGACACACACTCACTTACACACGCACTCACTTACACACACACACAGACACACACACACACAAAGGAAGTGTTTTCCAGGAGTGGGTAGGAAAGCGATAGAGAGTCAACAACAGAGCAACAGTCCCACAACAGCACACAGCTACAGGCGGTGAGGGAACTCGGAGAGGCAGGCGGCTAGGCATTCTAATGGAAGTCTGACTGCTCCTACCGGACCTGAAGGCACCGTCGACAACTCTTTCACCACTGTTGTCTTTTGAAGGAGCTTAAAAACGTAATGTTTCCACTGGGACATAAGCCTCCTTTGACTGCATGGGTTTTCAAAAAAAGAAACAGGAGAAAAAGATTTGTTTTTCATTTTCAGGAAAGCCTCTCAAATTGGTTTAATATATTTAGCCAGGTAAGGTAAGCCAAGTTCTTCAACTCCGTTATGTGTTTCAGAAATGGCCCGGGGACTCAATCACACCCATACGGTACACAAACAAACACAAAGAGCTATCCATCACGAACACAGTCCTGTAACCACGGCCACTGGAGCAGCTAGCCCGAAGCACGGCGGCGGCATTTCAGAGGGGGGTGACAGATGCATCTGTTCAGGAACTCTCTCTACTTGCCTATTAACTTGGCCAACCCCAATTCACCTCGTTGGTCCGGGGGTTTTAAGCGGCAAACTTGAAGTGGCTGGCCCCTTTTAACCAGTGACACAGTCTCTATTGCACCCGATGGCATTTGTCAAACTTAAAAGGGCCGTGCTGGGATGAAGCGCGGCGTTTGTTCTGGACGTGGAGGAGTGACCCCTGCGCATTCGTAATCACGGTATCAAAATGCGCCACCATGACACGGCCAGCGAGCGATGGAGCAAGACGAAAATGAGCGCAAGGATTTCCTTCACCCCTCAGTGCCGCGGCGTTGCCATAGACACCACCGGCTGCATTCTTAGAATGCCAGTGGAGCAGATAGAAAGACTGGAGAGGAGGGGTATTAGGGAAGAGGAGGGGATGGGGCGAAGAGAAGTTGTGCCGCCCTGCCTCTCTCACTGTGAGACAGTGCGTCAGAAATTTCACTTTGTGTTGCCCACACACACACACACACAGAGGAACAGGCAGCAACACACCACTGCTAAATCCTCCAGAACCATGCAGGATTGGTTTTGTGTACGCCAGGATCATGTGTGTTGAATCCTAGCTGAATATGGCACATCACAAGAGATAGGCAGAGAGAGAGAGAGAGAGAGAGAGAGAGAGAGAGAGAGAGAGAGAGAGAGAGAGAGAGAGAGAGAGAGAGAGAGAGAGAGAGAGAGAGAGAGAGAGAGATGTATCAACACCAACCAAGTTACTTCTCTAGGAGAAGAATGGCTGGGTCTTGCTTTGTGAGCAAGAAATTACCTGAGAAAATTATGAGTTTAATTATTTGGGGTTGAACAAGTGTACAGACCTTTTGGACAAGAAATCAATAAAGAGGGAAGATTAAAGCAGGATTACGGCTGAATGAGGTGGAAGCAGGAGCAAATCGTGCAGGCTAACAATTAAAAGGAGAAGTGGGTGAAGACAGCAAACCTGTTGTTTGCACGCTGTTGTTTTTGAGTGACGACCATTTTGTGTTCCAAAAGAGACATCCTAGACTCCATGTAGATCGATGTGACCCTGGTGCGGTCCCCTGTGACTGTTTGGCTGAGTAAACGTGACTTGGGTGGGGTCATCCAGTTTTTAAAGTTCAGTGATTCAACCCTTGTTGAATAATGGCCCTCAAATACCCTATGCTCATTTCATTGTCACCGGTCACACAGGCCAAGGGAACTTGTATGGACACACACACACACACACACACACACACACACACACACACAAAAACACACATATACACACAGTGCCTTAAAAAAAATCTAAAACACACTTTTTGTCACCCCTGCAAATAGTATTTTTTAATACTCCCATTGCCACAAACAACTGATTCTTCTAATTATCAGCAAGACCAGCAGCAAATGCAGTCAATGATGCTAGGAATCTAAAAAAGATTTCAAGGGCTTTTGGAAGTAATGTTTAATACACAAATGCCATAATGTGCTCGGACACACACACATCCTTTTAAACGGTCGTCAAACCTCCGGCTTTAAATGTATTAACTTTTGACCTTGAGGTGGATATTTGTAATTCACTTAGCATGTTATTTAATTTCCTTTTTTGTATTGACTGGTACTCCCCATGGAAACGGATGGCCATGCAGGTTTGACCTAAGTACAACAGCATTTTATTGAATCTCCTTTTCTTTTGAATGGACTGATGTTCCACATGGAAATGAATGGCCAAGGAGGTTTGACCTAAGTACAACAGGAAGTGAAGGAAGATCAATTAAGAATTCCTTAAAACTAGGGTGAACTTTATTGCATGACATGCATGCTTTTGAAAGCATTTTCTTTTGGGGTGAAAAAAGCGAAGTTGTATCTTTTTTCTGGGTTTCGCTTTCACAACCTTTTTTGTTCATCTTTACTGAGAGTGCCCGTATTTCTTGCTAAGCACAAAGTCTTGACTAACTCATGTCACACAGAAGACTTAGTGTAACCAATAGAGCCTAAGGTCAAGGGAAAGTACACCAGAGGGCAGAGAAGCGGGGAGATTTCCCAACTCCACCAATCTCTCCGCTGTGGTTCTCTCTCTGTCTCTGTCTCCCAGTCTCTCACACCTGCCTGTTCTATTTGTCGCACATGCACGCACACACACACACACACACAGACAAACACACACCAACGCACACACACGCACATGCATACACACACACACGTGAGAGACAAACAAGGGTGAATATAGTGGGGTCAGGGTCCTTTGGGGGTGAGCATGGTGATGAATAGGACCTTGGAGACAGCTTCTGAAGCCTTACCTAAGCAGCCCCACTCCCTTTCCCAGAGCCATGTGTCAGACGGGCCACATCAGTCTACTGAAGCAGTCTCCACCAGCATGCCACCAAACAAACTAACCAACTAAAAATAAGCAAATGGATCAGGCTAAGGCTAGGATAAGACAATGTCACTTGTTAAGATGTCATAAAAGAAGAAAAATTGTCGGGACTGGTCTTCAGATCTTGAAATAATCATGTGTATATCTAAATGGTGCTATGTTAAATGTCAAATAGTAAGAGAATTAAACAAAAATTTAGTTTTTTTTCTAGTTTAAAGCCTATGTATTAAACCTTTCTTAAAATAGGCAGAGGAAATATCCAAAAGTAATAAATTTTCTTGTATACTTGCACAACAGCCACTAACCAATGGGTCGAGTGTAATACATTACCATTGTTTAGAATTTAAGTTTGTTTACTTTTGTTTTAAACTTAAAAATACATCTTAGCTTAGCAGAGGAACTGTAGTAGTAAAAGCCACTTATTAGTGGACTGTTGGAGCGGGCACACTTTTGAAGCACATGCCAGCCAGCCACGCAGTTACTTGCACGCTAGTCTGGCTAACAGGATGTGAGAGGTTGGAATATGCTTTCTATTGATTGGATTGATGCCGTCTGTTTCAGCCGGCACCAATCAAATCAAGCCAGATGCCCCACTTCCTGCCTATCCCCTAAGTCCCCTTAGCCGAGTTTTGAAGAAGATTTGGATCGTGCAATAAGGCAGGCCTGCTTGGTTCTTTCTGTAAGATGTAGAGATAATATGTTTATAACATTTACTGGCTAACAGGGACGTTCTTGCATATTTGCACACCGAAAAAGTTTTTTAAATTAAGCTGCAACTACTAGGGCACCGTCACTGTATCCTGGGTTTAGCTCCGCCCCAGATGATTGTGATTGGTTCCCTCATTGAAACCCATATATTCCAGAATGTTAACGGAAGGTGCCAGATCTTTCTCCAGCGGAGATAGGTCTGGCATATTGAGACGCCTTGTAGGCGCACACAAGCAAACAAACGTGCAGAGCACATGTCACTGCGTATAACCACAACCATCAAAACTGTCTGTCCTAGTCCATCACACACGCCGTGGGTCAGCTCCTTCTCCGTCGTCCAATGTCCGTCCGGTCTCTCTCCGTCCCTCTGCAGGAAAGTGGGGTCCAGGCAGAGGCCTGAAGCGTAGCTCCCAGGGCCATGACAGCAGCTGTGGACGACACCTGCTCAAGCAGGAAACATCTCTCTCTGCTTCGTTTCCTTCTTTGCCCTACGAACAGGCGAGGACCCCCATGGGTGGGTTTAAGCGCACTTCACCTCCACTGCTCCTCTATCTCCTCATCTGTCCCTCTATCTTATCCATGCAGAACACTCCGCGACTTCTGACAGTCACTAAGGGACACGCTGACATCTGTCCCTAGAGCCGGGAGCACAAAAGATGAAAAAAAAATGTCTCCGACAATTTGACTTGTCATGTGTAATCTGAAGTATCAACCCTCCACAGTTTCTTACCAGTACTGGAATAAATATTGTAGTTAGTGCCTATTCTTTTCTGACTGACAGTCGCTATAAAGAAAGGGTTTGTAGAATTGAGCTAATGTGTGCATTCTCTGAGTTAAAGTGTATTTTCTGTATCTCTTTAACTCTATCTGGCGAGTACAGACATTATATGTGTAGCAATATGTGCACATTGCCAGAGCACAGTTAATTTCCCAGGTCTGAGGCACATGTCGATATCTCTCAAGCCATCTCCCCAGCTCCCCAGCACTTTGCTCCACTAACATCCCATCTAAAATATGCCTTTTTTTCCACACAATTATTCCCACTTTGGGCTGCCGTAAGGTCATTTATCCCAATCAGTCCGTTCGTTTCCACACATGCTACTCCATTACTCGGCGCTTGGAATGTAACTCACACACACACACGCGCGCTTATATTAATCATCCTGGCTGTCACCAACTCCACTGTTCCACAAAATTCACAGGGCACTTATTAACTGTCATCTTGGCAGAACATCCGCAATTAATCTGTCCTCACATGTCACCCCGACACTCACAACTGTGTCCGCGTGTTGTTTGCGGTGGGAGCAAAAAATCTGCTGCGTTTTTCCCGCTGTGATGCAAGCTGGCTGCACTCCACATCGCTCCGCACAAATATCCTGTTAACCGTCACACAGCAGCCATATAGAATCAGGACATTCTGAAAAGTAAAAGACCAGCCCCCCAAACAAATGTACACAATTTGCGTTAGTGTTCGAGTAGTGGATGTTTGTGAGGATTGCTTAAACAAGCCAAAATAAGCGTAAATTACAATTTGAACGGCATATGGGTTAACAAGGACGCTGTTTGTTCAATCATAATTACAACATTATAGGAGATGTGTTGTTCGGAAGGCTGCACTAATGAGAATTATTTAACACCACACAAACCACATTTAATCGTCTGTGTTTGTGTGTGTGTGTGTGTGTGTGTGTGTGTGTGTGCGTGTCTATTTGGGGGGTGAGGTTGTTTGTGTTTACCAAGACTTCAATTTTGCTTAGTTCCGGATGCTTACACACTGGCCTACACGATCGCATTTCAAGAGTGTCACCTGTTTGTGTGCTGCACACACTCATTCACGTAGCTTCCAACAGAGGGTTGTGAGTAGCCGCAGAGTAACTATGGCAATATGACTGGGAGGAGTAATGAGAAGTGTGACACAGAGGGATGGAGTAAATACCATCACACAGGCCGCGATCAATAGCAGTGATTTGATTTGGCCCAGTGTTAGACTCGCCACTGTTCCCCAGCGGGTACTGGGTCTATTTCCTTCAGGGCGAGTTGTCATACCTTGTTGGAATGCCAGTTGGATTCACGCACATACTGAGCTAGGATGAGCGGACAAGTTGTGATGTGCAGTTTGATTCGTTTTACCAGCTTCATTATTTGAGATTGTTCGTGAAAATGTATGATTTTTTTCACCTTCTCATGTCCTTTTTTCTTTTCCAAGTACATTTGTAATATACGGTATGTCTAGTCTTATTTTAACATTGAAGCTACAGCTTCATTTGAAATATTTAGGACACGATAGATGGACTTAGGTTGCTTTTTCATTGATTTCGGTTACACATAATAGCTTGATGCTCTCAATAGTATACCAACTGGGGAAGAATGAGCAATGAGGGGAGCAGTAAGGCATGGAAAACAATCGTGAATAAAATAAAATAAATATATATAAAAAATAAGCAGACAATAAAAACTTTAATAAAAAAAATATTTACAATACAGTACAACATTTTCCGCTGAAATATTGATATATACAAAGGTTTAACGAAAACAAAGGCACTCTTTAACTCCCATATCGTCCAATAAAATGTGGAATTGTTGAACCGAAACAAACATTTTCAAAAACATGTTGAATCTGGTTACATTTATCTGAGGCAAAAAAAAATTGCTGAATGCAAATTTTCCAAGTTCTGTTTTTACTTTGATGCTTTCAAGGGTGAGAAAGTCCTGTAAACGTGTCCTATTATTACTGGATTTGTGCTTCAAATGGATTTAAGGTAAAAAGGCAACTTGCCCAACAATGCCGTGTAAACAAAAAAGAGACAATGGTTTTCTCTCCCATCATTACTTTCTTATATAATGTACAGTGATGGGTTCTAAATCCATCCCTAGTTACAAAGCGCAAATCACTGTGGTGAACTGCATCAAGTGACTTTAAAATAGTTGAGGCTGCATTCATACACATAATATCAACGTAGTTCATAACTGACAATAGGGTTGATTTTACAATTGTCATTCTGTTTTCAGGAGAAAAGCACAAACATATCCTGTATAGAGCTCCAAGTCTGCTCTTCACCTTATTTGTGAGTTCAAGCACATAAGTCTTACATGACAACTAGGGAAATTCCCAAATATTTGTAAACTGCAACACACTCAATTTGGGCACCATTTAGGGAGCAAATATGATATGCTTTATAATCTAAGTTTTTGGCCTTTGAGAAAAGTGTATATTTAGACTCATTAAGGATTCATCTCAGAACTCTAAGGGATTTCTGTACACAATTAAATGCCCTTGTAAGGTTTGACATTGCCTGCTCCATGGACGGTGCACAAAAGTAAAGAATGGTATCATCTGCATAGAGATGTACTTTACAGTCTTCTATAGAGGCACAAATATCATTAATATAAAGTGTAAACAATGTAGGACCTAAAACCGAACCTTGTGGCACACCATTCTCTATTGTTACAACCTTGATTTCAAATCCTTAGCATCTACGCACAGTTCTTTCAGAGAAGTAGTCCTGAAAGCAGTTAAAAGCTGCATCATTGAAACCCTGCAAGGCTATTCTATCCAGAAGTAAACGTTACATACATTCAATTACAGCCTTGGAAAAATCAATAAACATAACGACGAAAGTACGAAATCACATGCGAATAGAAACCAATGCATATACTTTTTGTCAACCTTTTGCACTCCTGCATGCCAAGTAGTGCAAATACAACCTCACTACCGTAATTTAGTCTAGCTTGTTATGGCTGATAGTTATAATGATGTATGTGTGCAGTCAAAGAGAAGTGGCTGCAACCATTTCGAGAAAACATGCAATACATGTGAATTCTGTGCGGGACTGCAGACTGCAATCATTTTTGTTCATTACATATCGGTTCAAAGAAGCACAGACTTTAAAATCAGAACCTGTGCTGAAATCCCTGCACTAAACTGAGTAGGCCTTTTTTTAGAGTATTAGAATATTACGTTCCTACTATGCGACTCTGTTGCACAGTCCTGTGGAACCAGCTTTATAGCTTTGGCATTCTTCATAATTGTAAGCACCTATCGCACATTTACAGACACTCACAACAACAATTGTTATTTTTTATAGTCGGGTCTCTCTCCCTCTCGCTCTCTCACTCAGCCTTTCACTCAACTACTAACATTTAGGATCATCAGATGCATGTCACCCACACAAACACACACACACACACACACTGAAGCACACAATATGCCATAAGTCTGTCACAGAATAGAACTGCAACGAGGCTTCAGCCACAGAGAGCGCAAAGTCACGATAGAACACTCATTTGGATGGAACTCAGAAACTCTGGAGAACATTTGGCACAGCCGCAGGCCTGCATTAGAGATCATCTCCATCCCACACTTCTCCTACAGTAGAAAAGAGAAAGACAGATAGATGAATACGGGAAGACAATACAGAAAATATTTAGGAAAATGGGGGGAATGCTGAGTCAGATAAAAAAAAAAAACTAATACATATAAGCTGGCATATATGAGGTCACTAGATTTATTTTCAGTGACAGTAGGAGGACAATCTTTTTTCAGACTGCTCACATTTCTTATATTTACCAGTGCAATAGGATTCTAGGAATCCTATAGCACTAAATCCAAGGGCATCACCATGTGTTGAAAAGTTGTGGGGACATAACGGCTCAGCCACTCAGATGAAAAAAAAATATATAAATAATTATGTATACATTACATTATATTATATACAATATACAATATATTCAAACGGAACAAAAAAAAGGAAAAAAAATGCTGGATAATGGCACATCAAAAGAGCTTTTTTACCTTACGTTATTTTTCTGGGGGGACAATACACATTTGTTTTTTCTACAGTATATTTACATTGCATTGTATATTTTCTTGTTGTGAAAATAAATCAAATCTTTCAGTTAACATTTCTTGGTGCAAGCTACGTTTCAGAACATTTTTAACAAGTTATTCTTTCAAGTGATGATGGGGACCAAATTGACCATTTTAAAAAGCGGTGAGGACATGTAAACATGTAAATGGCACCTATGACTAAATTAAATTGACCAAGGGTACAGTCCAAAAGGGAAATAAGGGGCCAGAACCACCCAGTCAATATACTGCTTTAATCTAGCTCAGTCAAACGAGGTCTCTGTTGGCCTCCTCTGTGCACTTTATTCTCACATGGACGAATGTATCAGATACAAAGACGCTGGGGATGCCGGGTTAATTACCCACACAGTAGCGTAGCAGCACCTCTCCCCCCTTCCCCGTTAGACAGCCTCCCAGGTGGCCGTCTGGGCTGTCTGGCTCTCCGTTCACTCCGAGACGAAAGCCTTTTGATACCACGGAAGGCCTTCACCCCTCCCTCCTCCTCGAGTTCCCTCCAGGTGGCTCTCC
This sequence comes from Aplochiton taeniatus, assembly GCA_017639675.1. NCBI lineage: Eukaryota > Metazoa > Chordata > Actinopteri > Galaxiiformes > Galaxiidae > Aplochiton > Aplochiton taeniatus. Next base: position 8,340,692 of record CM030182.1, on the reverse strand, counting down.
CGGCTGGTCCTGTTTCCTTTCATTTGATTGAGGTCAGATGGGAGGGGCAACCCTGGGTCTCATCTTTAAAAATACAACATCTCTTCATAAATCTTTATCCCTACATCCTTTTTTTTTGTTCACTTATTTCAGTCGGCTTTAGTGAGCGAATAAACAGAGCATATTAGAACAGCTCTACACTTCAATGTTAATTGTCAATATTTTAGTGGAAATTGGACCTTTCTGTACAGAATATGCAATCAGTTTGCCTTGTAATGATAGTTGGAGATTGTTCAAGTAGAACATCTTGCATATGTTTTATGAAATCTGAAATTAGACTTTGGTGATAACACTAGAACTTGTCATGATATTTATTTGCTTATTACAGTTTCACAAAGTTAAATTCTTTTTTTTTATGTTATTTATAAAAGAGATAAAAAATATACATATTTTTTATCGCAAAGGATCTTACAGGTTTTAAAGCTACAATAACATAAGGACATACAGTAGGATGCATACAAAAAAAAGAATCGCCTTCAATATTTCAACAGGTATTGTCCTCTTTCAAGGTCTTGCCCCTAAGCCTTGCCCAAACAATCAAATCCAGTGTGCAGTTCTCAATTGAGTTTTAATCAAGATTTCCAATTTGCTCTGCCTACTCTCACGGTTGTCTGGCCTTAGAATTTCAAAGGTCAAACAACCGTTCAGAATGCATTAGTTGGCGTTTCAGGCTAATGACTAAGGGTTTATTCGAATTGTTCTTGACTGACAGTTACGTTTTCCCTGCTAACGCTTACCTGGCTCTGGACTCAACATGATAGAGTTCATGTTCACACTGGTGCTCGAATTCATTAGCCTTGAAAAAAACTGTCACTTTATGCATACATCTCTTGGCCATTTGCTACATTTAGATCTAAGAACTGTCTCCCTCTAAGACAAGTGACTTGCTGCAAAGCTGTCTTGTATGACTCACTTGCAGAAAGCTTCGATTGGAGGTGAAAGCTGGAATCTGAATTTACATTTAAGACCGGAAAAAAGACGTTCCCGCCATGTTTGACGGCAGATATTAATAAGCCTGGACTGATTGATTGAAGTGGGGTAAAAGGACACCTAGACGTGAGGTAATTTGGGAGGTCTAAAGTACATTTGAGCATCAAAAGTCTTCTCAGAGACAGACAGCGCCGTAAGTAAGCCCAGACCAAAATATGAGCTTTAGTTTAAAGATGAAATATTGTTCCCCGACCCCATTCCCTTCCCACAGATTGAATTTATTCCTGCCTAAATAGGAATGGGTATTGCCCAAACCGACAACTCGCCATACCCAAAGTGTCTTTTAGAACCAGTTTTCGGCGAATTGAATTTCAATCGTCCCGACGTTAAACGAGAAGAAGATTTATAAAAGCCACGCCTGAAAGCTGCATCGCAAGGTTATGGCGGCCATGTTGAACTTTTTTCATGTCCACAAAGAAGGCAGTTCAGTGAAGCCATCGCCACGCTAAACCTCTATTGTCGATCGTCGTTTCACCTTTAACGCACGTTAGAATTCGGTCACTAAAAGTGTGTCGCACGGAAAATGTGCTTACCTCCAATCCAATGTCTATCAAAACCCACGAGGTATGGCAATGCTCTGAACAAATGGGTCGTACCCTCCGTGTTTGTCCCACCAGGCATATCTGTCCGGCCTGGGCGTTCCGAGGACATCTCATCTCACACCTCGCCACGACAAACAAATGGCACCATTCAACAGCCCCTCTAGCTCTGTCATCGCTCTGCCTCTATGTTCTCCACCAGAGCCCAGGGGGACCTTTAGAGCAGAGTGGTATGTTTAAAGGGCTGGTAGCCCCCCATCTCTCCTTCTTACCCCCCCCCCCCCCCTCTCTCTCTCTTTCTCTCTCTCTCTCCCTCTCTCCCTCTCTCTGCATGGCCTGATCTGAGACTGATAGATCCTGGGGCACAGCGGCTCGCTGTCAGCCCTCCGCTAATGGAATCAACATGGTTGACGGATAAACCCCGGCGAAAATAAGTTGTCAGAGCACCGCGGGCCCTTCATCAAGCCCGCTGCCACGTTTGGCACCGCCTTGACCCCGGCACAAAGTTGGAACGGGAGGGCGCTTTATCATCGGCACGCGGGAATTAGGTTTCAAGTTTTTATTTATTAATGTGTACGCCTTTTTTTCTCTGCTTATAAAGGATTGAGTGGCTCTCTGAGGTCAGCTAGATGTTGAGTCCTGTCATGTGAGTTACACGAGTATATAGTGCCAGGAAAGACTACCGTGCACGAAATATTCCTGCACATTGCATGGCTTTTAAACACTGTGAATGAGGACGTTGGATTCTGTAATGGAAACTAGAATACAACCTTATTTCAAATCTCGACACTATTTCCAATTTCACTCAAAATATGATGCTTGAATGTAAAACGCGAAGAAGCACATATTTAATCCGAGATCATTCGGGAAACGTTTTGAATTAATTTACTCAAAAGTGTTTAAAATACATCACACATTCAAGTAATACAACATATTAGGATGGACTAACTAAATAAATAGTTGAATTCACATGAGTGCATGTTAGCAATCGTGCACGTTCTTAAGTCAGAATTGAAAACAGGGAGATGAGAGGGAAAAATGTCTGGCAGATTCCCAGGGAAGGCAAGCCATTATTGATTCAGTTTCACACTATTCAGAATGTGATGTGTATCTTTCACAGAAAGCGGCTACATTCCCCAGAGTGCGTTTTGGATGCAGCGAAGGGTAGAAGGGAAAAAAACACGGATGAGAACATGAGTGTGATAGAGTGGGAGATCCAGATCTAAAATCTCAAGCTTCATCCAATGGCAGGGATTGAAGGGCATTGTGTCTACTGCTAGACTCCCCACTCCAGTATATTTAAGCAACATGTGACCCCAGCAGAAATTCCCCATTTATTCTCCAAAAATTGAGAATGAACTACATTGTGTTGTCAGTTAAATTGTTTATAAAGTTTACCTCTTCCAAATCCTACTTTACCTATTCTCAACTCTTTGCCGTTAGCCATTAGCCAAACACCAGTAAGAATAACATGGCGTGTCAGCTTCCATTAAACTCCGATCCGGGCTAATCTCTGGTTGGCTGACAGGCTGAGAAAGGCCTTCCAGTCATCGCCCCTCCCTGGCCCTCTTTCCAGAAACCTCACCCACTTCTCCACAGATCTGTTTGCATTAGAGCTGCGCCCAGCCCATTGATTGGCTGAGATTAACGAGAAGCCTGGCAAAGGGAAGGAGAGAGGAAGTAGGTCATGGATTGAAGAAGCACTGCGTCTCGCTGCCCTCTGCCAGTTCCCCTCATCGCCACTAGGAGCCACTCTACATACACCGATCGACAGGGAGGGGGCGAGGGTGACAGGGGAGAAAGAGAGGGACTGCGAGAAAAGGAGGGATATTAGGCGAAGGAGGAAGAAGAGAAAGGGAGTACCTCCTAGTCGAAACATCAGTAACTCAACTTTTGTTGTGAAACCAACAGCTGTGCTATGCTACACACTTGACAAGATTAAAACGTATTCAGTTCGGAGCGCACAAGGCAATGTGGATCGGGGTTAGGCCAGTGGATTGAGCCCGTCTACGGCTTATCTCTCTGAATTCAAATGGCGGCTGAGAGGTATTTCCTTTTGGCACAATGCAGAATTGTGAGATCCTGAAATGTGACCCGCCTTGACACTGAAGAGACACATTGGCGGCAAACCCCACAATGTAATTTTGCTAAGCTGAAAAGCCGTATGCCTGTGGTGATCTTTAATATGGCACTGCATTTTTTCTGCGGCCCGTTTAATTGCCCCACACTATCGCCCAGACACTCTCGCTCGGATTCGAAACCGACGTTTCCCGTCACAGAGCACCGCCATGAGTCCCTGGGCTGAGCTAAAAGCACCGCGTGGCCCCGGCGCCAAGCAGACTGTTCTGTCTGACTAAGCTCACAAGCATCGCTCCCTCTCCCTGGCTGGTGAGCTGGGTCCAGGGAGGGCCATGTGTCCGGCGTGGAGAGCGGAGCGCCAGGGAGAGCTGGGGGAGAGCTTACCTTCTACCCCCCCCCCCCCCCCCCCAGGCTGTCAGAACCAACACAAGCCTGCAGGGCTCCCCCGGTGCTCCATCCGCATCAGATCGCCGCTCGATCACCTGTCCCGTTTACCTGTCAAAACAAACCAAAACAAACAAACACACAGAGGGAAACCATCCGAGAGAGAGCAGACGCACGGAGCCAGGGAGAGGGGGAGACGGGGGAGATAGGAGAGTGAGAGAGAGCGTTGCCTGGAGGGGACAGAGGCTGAGAAATGAGCATGAAACTGTCATCAGTCATCACTCTCTTTTCTGTTGGTTTCTCCCGATACCGGTCGGCCCTTGTATACCCCTCTCTCTCTCTCTCTCTCTCTCTCTCTCTCTCTCTCTCTCTCTCTCTCTCTCTCTCTCTGTCACTCTCTCTCTCGCTCCCTTTGACTGTTTGCTCATACGGCTGCCTCCTGCCTTTGCTGCTGATTCCGTTTCTTTTCCATGCCGTCTCATCTCGTCTCCTCCGTCTCGTTCGCTTCCCCTCTCATGCCCGGTGTGTGTCAGCCGTACTTTTCCGATGATTGAACGAAGGCTGGGGGGAGATGGGAGGAACAAATTAGGTGAACTTTGATGCAATGCTGCTTCCTCCAACATGAGGGAATATAGCTTAAATAACAGTCTTGGTATGAGGGGGGGAAATATATTGCTTGACTACAAAAGCTCCACAAAACTCTGAAGTAGAATCTATAGATATGTTTTCCCAGCCTGTTTACAGAAAGTTGTACAGAACGATAAAAGTCAAAATGTAACACGCACATACTGTATGAAAAGAAGAAGCCAGAGTGAGCTAAAGACAAAAAAAACAATTCAATGCATTTATGCGTCCATGCACTAACGGAGCAATTGATCTGCTTAATCCCGCATCAATATTAATAATAAATAAATAAAAAACACAAACAATTCTTGCAGGAGAATGGCCCCCCAACGGTTTAATCTGTGCTTTCCACTTCCAGCTAAAATAGACCATTAAAAACGTCTGACCACCAGGGACACCAGTGTGCTACCTGCCACACAGCCTCAGCCTACATTAAGCTGCCAAGACAGGGCTGGTGGAGTGGGTGGAGGGGTTGGTGGGTGTGGATGAGTCACCGTGGAGAAAGATAGAGGAGGAGGGAGAGAGTGAGAGATGGAAAGAGAGAGAGAGAGAGAGAGAGAGAGAGAGAGGCGAGGTGCCAGCACACTGCTAATGGTGTTCAACTAGTGCTGCAGCAAACACTTCACAGCTCCTCTCCCTCTCACACACACTTCCAAAAGCTGGTCTTGTCGACGGATTGGATGGCGGCTTTTCGACTTCCTGACACTGGGAGTGGGTGCATGTGCACCTGTGTGTGTGTGTGTGTGTGTGTGTGTGGAGAAGTGCACGATAGTGAGAGAGAAGAAGAAAGACGGAAACATAAAGAGACATATTTATGAATTTATGAGGCTATCCAAGACAGAGGGACTCTAGGAGACAATTAACAAAGACATATCGGTGGATTCGATGGACGTGGTGTTATAGCTAGTCATATAACAACATCCAAATATAACACATGAGAAAGAAAAAAAATCATTTAGCCCTAAACAACAATTGAATAGTATGTAAAATACTAAATTGAGTGATAAAACCGACAATTGACTCTTTGTATTTACTCTCAATCTGTCTTTCTCCCTGAACCTTAAAGATTGCGCCATGCCCTTCATCAACCCCCATTCCCACTCGAGCTGTAAATAGCAGGCATCGCCGCTCACACCTAATTGACTCTTCACATTGGAGAGGCAATAAAAGTTTATGACTATTAAACATAACATCAAGCGAGCTGTCTTTTTAGCCAACTATTAGCGGTGGGAAGGCACATTGTGAGCTGATAATTAATTGCTTACTCTGGGACGTCCAATTACCAATTGTTGCCAGTATTAGCTTATTAACGGGCTGGATTTGACAGCTCTTAATGGCTGTCAGTCGGTGGCAATAGAGAGGCAGGCGGGTCTCGGCGCGCCTCGCGAGGGGCGGGGGGCTGAAAACCACCCAGGGGGGCTGAACACCGCTCATTCAAGGGGTGGCATCGTAATTGGTCTCTCTTTCAGGAGAGGGGTAGTTTGCTCTAGCCCCTGGCCGCCAAGAGAGCCTATTTTCACGTCGTGGTGGTCCCTTGATTCTACTTTTCCAGGAGCTTCATGTTTATGCCATGCAGGTTAGGTTAAGGTCTGGCCTGAACACACATACAGTACCAGTCCCTTGCTAACAGAACTGTGACAACGTGAGTCCTTTAATTAACATTTCATTCCGGCCACGTGTGTACCGTGTGTTAAATGACTCTGAAGAGCGTGCATTGGCACCCCCTTACACCCCCCGCCCCCCCCCCCCCCCCCCCCCCACACACACACACACACACACACAATATTTCAAGTAATGACACGGAAGGGTCATCAAATCATAGACAGTGCAGCCCTGTGAGACTTCTCTATTGCTATAATTGGGTGTATTTTTAGAGCTCGCTGGGAAATTGATATGGGATACAGTGCCGCTGCTCAGTGATCCATCCTTTGGTGCCAACCTTGGTGGCCACGGTGACAAATTTAGACATACAGCACTCCCCTCCACCAAATTAGATCAAGTCAATGGGCCGTGGAAAAAGTGGCCTCCTTGTCCCTGAGTGGAGGCTGGAAACGGCACTGCGTTGTCGAAGTTGGCTCTGAAAATCGGGACATCTTTATCGACTGCCGTGCGTTCATAGCAGACTGTGGTTGCATACATTATTGACTCTTGCGGGTCGACGTGTTGGAGGCGTTCAGTAATAAATGCATTGTAATGAACAGTATTGTTTTAAGGCATTACGCATGCTTTCCACTCATACACTATAGATCAGCGGGGTGCGGATGAATGTTCCAAGCTTTTTTCAGTGGAGGCTATGTAATTCACCTTGCATGGCTGATTAGAGAGCTAACATTATGCTCTTTGTAAATCGGTTCTGCACAGTAGAATTAGTAGGAACGGACTTAAATCATTGTGCTGTTGTTGCTGTCACTCCGCCATGAGGAATCGACTTCCATAGCCATTTCCAACACATCTTAGGCAGACAGCAATGTGAAGAAAATCGAAAGAAACATCAGTCTCCTGTCTGTTGAGCCGAGCCCAGGATTATTTGAGATCCCTAAACATATTTCCCATTGCTTTGGATGTTCTGATGTAATACGGTGCATCAAAGCGAAAGCGAACTGAAATATATCTACAGTGTCTCTTTTCTGGCTCCCTATTTTTTCACTCCATCGCTCATGACACACAAGACAATGTGAGACTGCTAAATCGTGGAAAACAGAAAAACCATAGAAATCATATATTATTCACAATGTATCACCTCTATTTTGCTGCCTATGCATAAAATAAAGAGAAAAAGTAATTGAAATCAAAGGGCGGGAGGGATTTGAGAGGGCTTTCCGGCATCCTGACTGTCTGTGTGTGAGAGAGAGAGCACCGCAATATGTTGACAGAAGAGGTAAAATACCCCCCAGTCATTCAATTTCTTAGGAAAAGTATTTATTACTCTGTTGTAACTTTCCCATTTCTCTGCCTCGTTCTATCGTTCTCTTTATCTCTCTCTAAATCTATTCCTCTCTCTTTTCTCTCTGGCTGTCTTTCTCTTCCTAACCATCTCACTTTAGCTAGATGGCATTGAGGAGACTGGTTGAGGTGTTCAATGTGAACCAAAGCCCACCCGTTGAATAATTGATGGTGAGAAAAGCAGCGCTCCCCAGCTCCTCATTTCTTCTCCGAGCAGTCAGGAGGGATGGAGGGAATGAACGTGTATGTTTGTGTGTGTGTGCGTGAAGAGAGTCGGTGAGTCATCCCATTTTCAATTTGAGGGATGGAGTGAAATAGCAAATGAGTTTTGACAGGATGATGTGGAGCCAGATGCTGGATGACTTTTCCCTCTGCTGGGTGAGCAAGTCTTATGTCAACCTGTGGGTTGACACAGCAGTAGCTTAATGTAGTGCAGTAATGCTAGACAGAGATGGCACACTGACGCCATCACTGTGCACTACTGCCACCACGCTGAGGTAACATATAGAACTGCAGGTCCACCTGTCGACACACTGTGACACGCAAGAAACCTAGTAGATCATTAAATGGAGGGATGACTCATCAAGATTTGAGGCCCACCAGTACATATAAGCTTAATACAATGTGCGTCATAGTGTTTTCACTTTTATTAGAATATGCCACAAACTGTAGCCTACTCAAGGTGATCATATCAAAACAGTACGTGGACAAACAACATGTTGCAGTACATCGACTGCATGCACATAGCCAGGGGGTTGGTTTCCGGGTTCCGGGTAGCTATAATCTGCACTCCATTTAATTTGAAAATAAAAATTGAGCCATCAAGAAATTTCTTTAAAAAAAAAACAAAATCAGGAGAAACTAGACAGACCAGTTTTTTCTTTCTTTTCGTGATGCGAAAAAACCCCAGCGCAGTGTGCCCCAGGACAGAGGCAGTGCTAGTTCCATTACCTCCATCGCCACAACTCATTCCCCATCAACCTTGTGTTTACCATTAGCTTTCTGCAATGATGGCCAACCCCCCCCCCCCCCCCCCCCCCCCCCCCCCCCTTTTTTTTCGGGCCTGATCGAATGTCACATTGAGGACATTTCCCCTGAGGGAAAACTTGAGGTAAAGCTCTGCTAGCGTTGACGTCCAGAACGCCACAAAATAAGGATTTAACAGCACCGAATCAGACGAGTTGACAAAGGCAACATTCCTAACCGCTGAGTGTTGACGTTGGCGGGCTACTCCTGTCGTGGTTTAGTCATTCCCTAACAAACGCACCGTAATCCCTGTCTTGCTTGTTGCCTGACGGAGGAGCGGGAGGAGCGGGGGCTGCGCGCTCGACGGTGCACTCGCTGCCACCTCGCCGCCTTCTGTTCCGCATGGTTCTGTGCCTGTCGTTTAATCACCACAAGTTGCTTTTGTAAACGAGAACATGAGGGGAGAGAGAGGGACAACGAGGTAAATGAAAGGAAACGTCTGGCAAGAAGGTGGCAATGAGGCTGCAAAAAAAAGCAGAGGGTAGCTAGAGGATTTGATGCAGTGGGAAGGTGAGAGAAAAAAAATGACGCAATCCACAATTACCATGGCCACCCCTCATCTCGTCGTCCATCCATCCCTCTCCCCTGTGTCAAGATCCGCAGTGCTTTATAATGAATGCCTGTGAGGACTGTCCATGGGTCAGACATGCAATATTAACACCTCAAATGTTCCCTGCTCCCCAGCAAACTTGGGATGCCCCAACATCCAGGAGCGTTCCCTTATCCGGGGGAAGCGACAAACCTAAAGACCCCACCATGCATGTCGGAGATGTGACAAATGCTGTAAAATCCCCCTGGCAGCTGTGTGTGGTGTGTGTGTGTGTGTGTGTGTGTGTGTGTGTGTGTGTGTGTGTGTGTGTGTGTGTGTGTGTGTGTGTGTGTGTGTGTGTGTTTGTATGTGTGTTCTGGACACATATAAACTGATTTTCTCTCCATTCAACCACAGCCAGCCACATGTAAGGCAGCTACTCTCTCCAGTAGTCTGGCCCCAAAGTAACATTTGAGTTGCTTATGGACATTTCTCCATTACACTTATATTCGATGGACCTACAATGTTAATGATGTAGCAGGGAATTTAACAACACTTTTTAAATCATTACAATGGTTTACAAAAACAACAGAAGATAGCGACAAGTTTGCTTAGAAAGGAGGGAGTCAGTGTGTGTTTGTGTGTATGTGTGTTTGTGTGTGTGTGAAGAATGTGTTTGCTTGCTGCGGTTTAGCTTCAATGTTGGGTGTACCATGTGTTTATGCCTGAAAACTAAGCATCGAATCTGCCTTGTGGAGAAAAGAAACCTTTAACAAACCCTTTGATTCGTTCTCTTTCCATACATCGTGGCAGAGAAATCAAAGCTGAGCGGACCCAGCCAGGTGAATGAGAGCGCCGATTACTCCGTGGATCATTGGCCAGGAAGAGCTTGTTGATTTTTCTCCCCACTAATCGCCCCCATTCGACGGAGCCAGTCCACCTGTGGAGAAGGGAAGCCGAAGACCTCGGGCCATGTCCATTAAACCTTTACTCACGATCAATAGGATGACCTACTACACCTGAAAGAAACTTGGCGGCCTCCGACTGTATTTCCCCTTTAAAAGGTTCAGGTTAAAGAACATCCTCTATAGATCATCCCCCCCCCCCCCCCCCCCGCCGCTGTCTGTAATAATTTCCATCAATAACTCCCACAACAACAGCAGCCTCAGAAGAAGCCGTGACCAAAAGAAAGGAGCAGAAGCAGAGGCCGTTTCTCTCTTCCTCGTCCTCTTCATCGCCTGGGCGACCGGCCACCGGGCAGGTTGTAATTCCTGGCAGCCCTTTTAATTTTTTTTTTTTTACCACCTCCTGCCACTCCAGACATTTTGTTGCCATTGGAGCCAGACAGCATGGCACTTTTACGGGGCACCCTCCCCGGGCATAGCAGTGGAGTGATGGAATCACTGCCTAAAGGTTGGCAGCCTGCGCAACATGGCCTGTATGCTAATGACAGCCTGGCAGAGACAGGATGAGGAGGAGGGGTGGCGAGGGGGGGGGGGGGGGGGGGGGGGGGCGCTACTCTACACGGGCAGAGGCGGTGCCAAGCCCTGATGCCAGAGTGCGCTAGGCGGGCAGCGGTTTCCTGTTAGCAGGCGGGGGGTTCTGCCCCATAATTACCTCACTTTGGATTCCGCGGCCAGCAAAGTCAGGGAGAAAGTACCTGTTAGCCGAGAGTGCTGACTCTTCCGCTTGGTAGGGGATGGAGGCAGGGCGGAGGAGGGAGGGTGGCTAGGCAAAGAGGAGGGAGCGAAACTGATAGCAGGGAGGGGAGGGCCACGTGGAGTCGTTTCAAAAGGGGCGCGACAGCTCCAGCCAAGGTTCCACGTACCCAAAGCTACGAGCCCCATGGCCCACGCCAAGAAGGCGAGTCGGTCACAGACCATGCGCACAGGTAGCCGCTCTCTACAGAGGGCCTGCACAAAGCGCTCGATCAATCACTGCCCAGCCACAACTGGCCACTGGTGGAGATCCCATATCTCAATCAATGGGAGGGAGTGCCCCGCCGCGCGCCATTACCACTGCTCTTTCATAGGGCTTTCATCCCTGCTTGAGCACGGTTCAAAGAAACGCATATATGGCTGTCTCTTTCCCCCTCTCTGCTTGGCTGTGCTCCTCCTTTTCAGGTGGCATCCACCCATCCCAACACTTTAAAGTGGATTTGCAGAGATTAAGGCACTCCGGTCCAGCCTTTGGTTGGACTCAGTTCTCTTTGACACGGCCCGCAAGGGAAGGGTTGGGTGGGTAAACACGTGGAACGGATAAAGTCTGGATCACTTTAGGTAGAATAAAACATACAGTGGGGCCAAAAAGTATTTAGTCAGCCACTGATTGTGCAAGTTCTCCTACTTAGAAAGATGAGAGAGGTCTGTAATTTTCATCATAGGTACACGTCAACTATGAGAGACAAAAATGAGAAAAAAAATCCAGGAAATCACATTGTAGGATTTTTAAAGAATTTATTTGTAAATTATGGTGGAAAATAAGTATTTGGTCCCCCACAAACAAGCAAGATTTCTGGCTCTCACAGACCTGTAACTTCTTCTTTAAGAAGCTCTTCTGTCCTCCACTCGTTACCTGTATTAATGGAACCTGTTTGACCTCGTCATCTGTATAAAAGACACCTGTCCACAGCCTCAAACAGTCAGAATCCAAACTCAACCATGGCCAAGACCAAAGAGCTGTCGAAGGACACCAGGAAGAAAATTGTAGACCTGCACCAGGCTGGGAAGAGTGAATCTGCAATAGGCAAGCAGGTTGGGGTGAATAGATCAACTGTGGGAGCAATTGTAAGAAAATGGAAGACATACAAGACCATTGATAATCTCCCTCGATCTGGGGCCCCATGCAAGATCTCATCCCGTGGGGTCAAAATGATCATGAGAACGGTGAGCAAAAATCCCAGAACTACACGGAGGGACCTGATGAATGACCTGCAGAGAGCTGGGACAAAAGTAACAAAGGCTACCATCAGTAACACACTACGCCGAGAGGGACTCAAATCCTGCAGTGCCAGGCGTGTCCCCCTGCTTAAGCCAGTACATGTCCAGGCCCGTCTGAAGTTTGCCAGAGAGCATATGGATGATCCAGAAGAGGATTGGGAGAATATCATGTGGTCAGATAAAACCAAAATAGAACTTTTTGGTAAAAACTCAACTCGTCGTGTTTGGAGGAAGAAGAATACTGAGTTGCATCCCAAGAACACCATACCTACTGTGAAGCATGGGGGTGGAAACATCATGCTTTGGGGCTGTTTTACTGCAAAGGGGACAGGACGACTGATCCGTGTTAAGGGAAGAATGAACGGGGCCATGTATCGTGGGATTTTAAGCCAAAACCTCCTTCCATCAGTGAGAGCATTGAAGATGGAACGTGGCTGGGTCTTCCAGCATGACAATGATCCCAAACACACCGCTCGGGCAACGAAGGAGTGGCTCCGTAAAAAGCATTTCAAGGTCCTGGAGTGGCCTAGCCAGTCTCCAGACCTCAACCCCATAGAACATTTGTGGAGGGAGTTGAAAGTCCGTGTTGCCCAGCGACAGCCCCAAAACATGACTGCTCTAGAGGAGATCTGCATGGAGGAATGGGCCAAAATACCAGCTACAGTGTGTGCAAACCTGGTGAAGACTTACAGGAAACGTTTGACCTCTGTCATTGCCAACAAAGGTTATGTTACAAAGTATTGAGTTGAACTTTTGTTATTGACCAAATACTTATTTTCCACCATAATTTACAAATAAATTCTTAAAAAATCCTACAATGTGATTTCCTGGATTTTTTTTCTCATTTTTGTCTCTCATAGTTGAAGTGTACCTATGATGAAAATTACAGACCTCTCTCATTTTTCTAAGTAGGAGAACTTGCACAATCAGTGGCTGACTAAATACTTTTTGGCCCCACTGTATGCTCACTTTGAAAATCACCAAAATGAACATTTTGGATGTATGCGTCAAACTACTGAAATGTAGATGGCTGATGAGACTTCACAAGAGTACAGGTTAAGAAAGTAAAAACCGCAGAAAAGGGCCAAGCCAAATGGTTCCAAAATTCCAATACTTTCATATAATTTTGTGGAGAACACAAAAGGTTGAAACAATCTCTCTCATTTTTTTAGCACTTCATCAACATATCTGTGGCCTGGTGTATTGTATTTGATTGTTTTGATTTTGTCAGTCAGGCAGTTTTTATGTTTTGCATACAAGTCAATCATGACTACGCAAGCTGGTTCACTATTATTTCTGGGTTGGACTGTTTGCAAAGCCTGTGATCTGTTGAGTGCCTCTTGTCTTTGTAAACTGGACACCTATATTCACTTTTTTTTCACTCAAAATAATAATAATCATAAACGAATATAATAATAAACTGAAGCTTCAGCGCAAGTTCAGACAGACAGCTCGAAGTCTGTGAAATGATGAGTAAATCGTCATGATGCGTCATTCTACACACACCAATCAAACACAAACCCGCACACCAATCATTTGTCCAGGTCAATGATGCCGGCTCTTTAAATAACCTATCATTTCAGTAATGTCTGTGCCGGTCGCGGTGATGAAAAGTACTCCCACCTCCACAACTGCCATCTCGGCTCTGCTAAATTGTTCTGCTAAGCTGTTCTGCTAAGCTCTTCAAAAGAGGGATCGATGGATGTATGCTCCCTGCCTCTGGATGTCGTCTCAGATACGTACAGCAGGGAGCTTTAAAGGTATAGCAGACCCAACCATGCCAAATCTGATGTGTATTTAACATCCAATAAAATCATTGAGAGAGATGAGTTTGTCTGACTGAACTTTATTTGAATAGCGCATTTCACAGAACAGACTAAAACATTTAAAACAAATGACACACCAAAAGCATTGGTGGTCCAGTCAAACATTCTGAACAAAAAGGCAAAGAATCAAATAGATGTTCTTTTTTACACTTCATCTTCCAACATTATGAATGTATATGCTAAACCACGGATCGCATACTACTTCAAACTCCAAACGTGTCCTCCCCCTTCAAAATACATATTTCTGTCACCTCGCCATAAGTGGCTGAATCATGTTTGTGTTAGAGGAGGGTGTATCTCCAACCAGCAGCGTAACATTAGCCCACTCCTCCACCCAGATTACGTATCAGAGCTCGGCGTATTGCTACCCAGGCCCCGACATGTACGTTCTCTCTATGGCGGCGGGAGGCGATGGAACGAAACAAGTGATACTAACAAAGCAAATTGATGCAGGCTCCCGCCGTGCCACGCAACGTGATTATCAGGTCGGCTCGGAAACGGCAGCACATGAAGACGGCGCCCCGTTCCCCACGATTGATTGTTATCCTCCCAGCTCACTTGAACATGGCCCTTCATTTGTATGGTAAACAGGTGCGCCTCATTCACCCCCCCCCCAAATCCCCTTTCGTTTAGCTATACCTCGGTGACATCTGTCACCCCCATAATATCTGATTCCTCCTCGGTGCGTGGGCGTGTGTGTGTGTGGGCCGGCAATCAGTCAGTCGCTAATCTTTCCACCCGCCTGCGCCATGAGCAGTCACACGAAGGAGGCAGTGCCATATGCAAAGCTCTGCCTCTCATTGGCTCCGTGGCGTGATGACTGACGCCCCGGCCCCTCCCCCTGTCGGCGGGCTACGCGTGTTCAAATGTGGCGTCGCCAGAGGGGACAGGTAGGAAAATTACCCGCGTGTGTGCGTCATGCATGTGTGTATGTGTGTGTGTGTGTGTGTGTGTGTGTGTGTGTGTGTGTGTGTGTGTGTGAGCGTGCGTGTGGGTGGAAGGCTCGTTTACATCGCAGCACGGCTGCCCTCGACGACCATGACGATGCTACAAGTGTGCGGTCTGTTACACGTGTGAGATAAACCTTTTTAAAATAAAGATAAAGAACTTTTTAAAAGAGGAAACACGGACAGTGTGCTAGGTTTCACAACAGGTTATCCTCATCCACAGTTTACTCACGTGTGTGTGTGTTTGTGTGTGTATGACTTTGAGGGAGGGAGTCATTTGAGACACCTTATCGCCTTAATTGACGGAGGATTGACTGCAGCCTTTGGGCGTCCTCTCAACCTGTTGATTATTGGGGTCCTGAATGTGATATTAATGGCTACAGATGGCAGCAGACAATTTACATTGTTTTTTTGTCCTCAGGGTTGAAATATGGACAGCCAGCAGTGGATGCTAACCAACCCCCACCATCACACACCCAGCCCCGCTAACGAAGTCCGACATTCAGCCATCACGTCCATGAACAGAGACAGAAAGACGGTGCAAGCACGGGCATTGGATGGAAAGTCAATGGAGAGTGCCAAGGCAGCAAGTGGGCGAGAAGCATGATACTAAATGAGAGAGAGAGAGAGAGAGAGAGATGGTTGGTTTAAAAATGTAATGTTACCTATCAAATCTGCATTACATGTTCTTTCTGGGTAAACTATTAAATTGTCCAACAGATGCTTGATCACACTTTTGAGACAGAACCGATGACTGGCTGATAATGTCAGAAATATAAATATTCAAATATGACATGGATTTAGTCAAATAATATGAAACTCTCCAAACCTGGAGAAAAAGAAGGAAATATAAAATGAGGGCACCGTGTTCTGATGATTTTGGTTTCTTTTCTCTCTGGACGTTCTTCCTGCGCTCACGATTTGGCTGTGACCCGTTTGGGTCTGCGGGAAGGATGGGAGAGGGCTCTCAACGCAGCACCTTTGATATGCTAAACCCTGCTCACCGCCCAACTGGCACCCGTGAAGTGGAGCAGCTCCCACAAGGAGACGGCAGGCATGAGGGAGGGGTCACCACATCAGAGTGACGGAGATGAAACGAAGAAAATAAGAATCAAACCTTCATATTGACTGAGAGTGATAGTGGGGGAGCTCACAGCAGGACAGCACAGCACTACTGGCTCCCCCATCCTTCCCTAGCACCCCTCACCTCTGCAGATGATTGACAAGGCCCCCCGGCTCAGCCTGAGCCTCAGATCTGGAGTGCTGGCTAATGCCTTTGGGCAGCTTGGACATGCTCCTCCCTTGGGTAGCTAGTAGCTGAGGTTAAGTTGGGTTCAAATGCACTGTCTGACAGCTTGCCGAGGCTAACGCAGGCAGACTCTTCCCACCACAGACAGGAGGAGTGATTGAGTTGGTTTGACAGACGTGTAAACAACAATCAGAACCTCACTTATAACCCCCCAGGCCTCAAAACGTTACCAGACCAGATTAATCATATGTTCATAACAGTCCATTCGTGAGATGAGGCACAGTTAGGCCACAATCCAAGCATGTTGCATCTCAAGCCACGTCAAGATTCAGTTCAATTCCTCGTCTTCATTTATGTCCATCGTACTCGTAATAGCATTAATATCCTTGGAGTGTTTGCGTCAATGATGGGTTGCATGTTAAGATAAGCTGATGTGAGAATTGATCACATGGTCTAACTAAATTCAATGGTCTGCAGCAGTTCAGTACGGAATTGATTCCTGCTCTCTCCCACTTATATTTGAGTAAACAGTGTTGGTCATCAATCTTCTGAAAAGTACATAATATAACAATTAAATTAGAACAGTTGAACATTAGCCCACTCAATCTTGGACTGAAGAGTGAACTGCGCAGAAAAGCTTGTGTAAAAGTTTTGAAAAATAGATGCAGTTTCCATCGATAACTGAGTGAGATGGGAATGGAAAGATTGCAGAATTGCATCACCCTTTGATTGTGGTTTGCCCGCTATCTTTCTCTCTTCATCTACCTCAAATGCTTACTTTCTATTTTTCTCTTTCTCTTTCTCTTTCTCTTTCTCTTTCTCTTTCTCTTTCTCTTTCTCTTTCTCTTTCTCTTTCTCTTTCTCTTTCTCTTTCTCTTTCTCTTTCTCTTTCTCTTTCTCTCTCTCTCTTTCTCCATTATCTCTCTCTGTCTATCTATCTCTCATATCTCATCTCTCTCATCTCTCTGTCTATCTATCTCATAACTATCTTTCTCTCTTCATCTACCTCAAATGCTTACTTTCTATGTCTCTCTCTCTCTCTCTCTCTCTCTCTCTCTCTCTCTCTCTCTCTCTCTGTCTCTCTGTCTCTCTCTCTCTATCTCTTTCTCCACTATCTCTCTCTGTGTTTCTACAGTGGTGTCTGGCTCTCTTTCTTAGGATGTCTGGTGCTTCTACAGAGGGAGGAGATGAGCAGAGGCAACAAATGATGGAGCGGACAGCAGCCCATCTGTCGCTTGATGCATTATTGATCCATGGTTCTCATCAGGGTGATAAGTGAAGGAGGCTATACACAAACGTCAAGACACACACACACACACACACACACACACACACACACACACACACACACAAACACACCCACACAGACACTCCTTTCTAAGCAAACTTGTCGCTCTCTTCTATTGTTTTTCTAAACTGTTGTAATGATTTAAAAAGTCTTGTTAGAGTCCCTGCTACGGCATTAACATTGTAGGTCCATCGTATGTAAGTGTAATGGAGAAATGTCCATAAGCAACTCAAATGCTACTTTGGGGCCAGACTACTGGAGAGAGTAGCTGCCTTACTCGTGGTTGCCTGTGGTTGAATGGAGTGCAACAGAAAATCAGGTTATATGTGTCCAGAACTTGGCATAGGCCTTTCACTGGCGTTTCTGTAAACATAGTCAACATACAGCCATGGCCTGCTCTATGCCCCCAGGCAAGTAGAGCTTTCATACATGAGAGAGAGAGAGAGAGAGAGAGAGAGAGAGAGAGAGAGAGAGAGAGAGAGAGAGAGAGAGAGAGAGAGAGAGAGTGAGTGAAAGAGTGGTGTTAGGGAGAGAAGGAGAGAAGGAGGGAGGGAGAGATTAGTGTGGGTGTGTAGCCTTTCAGCAGGAGAGAATAAAGGCCAGAAGAGAGAATTTTCAAATGCACACATCTATTTGGAATGTGACCCTCATCCCCACAGTTCACTAACTACTATTACTATGATCGTAGCCTCTTCCTATGAAAAGCTTAAATGCCAAGGCCGATCTAACTAACAAACCTACAACTATCCGTACAACCGAATTACGAATCATTCCAATAGCATGTAATAAATGTATGCTTCAAGTACTATAGCGAGAGTTTGCACGTGCACGTGTGTGCGCCTTCTGTCTGAAGCTCCTCTTTGAGTCGCTGTTACCGCACGGCCCTTTCAGCATTTAGTCATGTTACAAGGCCCTTGAGAATTGTCAATTATTCACCCTTGACCTTAAAAACGGGGTCAACAACAAAGCACCCGCTTTGCAGCATGTGTCACGTACGGTGCTGGTGTGACACGACACTCTTTCATTTATGTGGAGCGTCTTGACATGGAGTACGGTGTGTTTGGTTTACCTCCTGGGGAGAAAAAAGAAGCGTTTCAACTAGCTTAGAATTACGGTCTCTCATCTGCAACGCAATGTGCTGAGACAGTTGAAGTGTCATAAATTATGTTAGCCCTGAAACAAAGAGAAAGCTGACACACACATTTGGAATAATGCTATGCATTATGCATTATGTATAGCTACATACATATTAATACTGATTATGTAAACCTGGTATCACGGTGCATTAGCGGCGCATTGGACCCGCCCTTTGATAGAATGGGAGCCTAGGAGCCGTCGGTCCGTGTATGCAGGCTGACCATCAACGATGCAAGGCACTGGTGGCAGGGCAGCTGCCAGGACCAAACGACAGCTCTGGATGGGCTTCAGGTGGCAGACACTGGAGGCCCACAAAGGGACGTGGGCAGTTGTGAAAGGAAAGCGACCCCATTAACCACCACCCTGCCAGGCCCAGGATACCTGCGACCGCGCTTTGG
This sequence comes from Aplochiton taeniatus, assembly GCA_017639675.1. Lineage (NCBI taxonomy): Eukaryota > Metazoa > Chordata > Actinopteri > Galaxiiformes > Galaxiidae > Aplochiton > Aplochiton taeniatus. Next base: position 8,321,755 of record CM030182.1, on the reverse strand, counting down.
GCATCCTTCACGGTCAACGCCTCCCAGCTTGAAGAAGATTGCTCCCAGCTCTGTCTCCAGACCCGTCGGCAGCGCTTCACGAAGGCCCGGGCTGAGGGGACTCCCACTTCCTCCTCCTGTTCAGGGAACAGTGCTGCAGAAAAGCCAAACTGATACTCATGTGCAGGGTGGGAGCTATGTGGGAGCCAGGGGGAGCTGAACTCTCATAAGGAGGGGTCTGAGCTCCCATGAAGGCAGTAAAGTCATACATCTGTGTGGGTTGCTATTACATTACCAACAACCGATATTTTGATCAAAAATAATACATTTTCAATCAAATAATGAGCATAATTGACGTTAATGAGAAATATAATAATAACATTTTCCAAAAGGACTACGGACTATATTTTCGGATGAATGACAGTGTGGCTGCACTTCACCACCAAGTCACCATGGTGCGCAGTCGTGGTGTACAATCTATGCCTGTGTTGAGAGTGTGCAAACGTGCGATCAGTGCAAACAAACTGAAGAAGCCACTGACATCTTTGACAAATATTGAATATGAATTAAAAAGTAGACTAGATACCATGCTGCCGAATAAAAGGCCATTGCTGACGGGGTCTGCAAGCCAGCTAGTTTTGTTTGTGTTGTGTGTAGGCCTAGGGTGTGCGTGCGTGCACTGCACTCAACATGATAAAATACAAAGTGGGCTGCTGTGAGTGTATGTGTATGTGAAAGTGTTAGACCACGTAGTAGAATGGGCATTCCCTCTCTCTCTCTCTCTCTCTCTCTCTCTCTCTCTCTCTCTCTCTCTCTCTCTCTCTCTCTCTCTCTCTCACTCTCACTCTCACTCTCTATCACTCACTGACACAGTGCGAACGTTAGGCTATTATTGCGTAACGTAAGTTATTTCAGAGACCCCCACAAAGCTCCGATTATAATTCGAACCCTCACATGTGGAGACATCCCGAGAGCCGAGTGTCAAAGGGTATCGTGGGCAAAGTCGACCCACAGCAGCTGTTGACTCCAGGAAGATGGGTTGCTGGAAACTAAAGAGTGCAGACTGGTCTCCGGTTCCTGGTTTACTGGTTTACCCCCTCTGTTTGGACGTTGGATTGAGGGTGGAAACCTGGAGAGAGACTGCCCGAGGTTCCCGACGGGAGACAGAAGGTTCTCCAGAACCTGGAGGTGAACTGTGGCCTACGATCACTCACGATGTCTGGAAAACCCATGGACCCTGACCACATGCTGAAGAATCAAGTGTAAAAACAATCAACAATCATGGCGGGTGCTTGGCGTCTCCTCCAGATGCTCCCTGCTGAGCCCTGCTGGTGGAACAGACGCTGAGCTCCTCACAAGTGACCGTGAAACTCCATTGTTGAAGAAAGTTCAGTCAGTCACACAGTTCCTAACAGCATGGGGATAGTCGTACTTATTACAACAACAGCTCAAACTTGAGTGGACTTTCGAATCAATTATTAATCAAGTGAAAAATTCTGCGTAGCTACATATTGATTGATTAAAACAAAGTAGGCAGTAAATTGATGCCTTCAAAATCAATTGCTGGAAAATTGTAAGGGTTTATTTGGCTTGAAAAGAAACTGTAGCCTATGCGTGCCTAAAATAAATAAATAACTGACATTGGGGAATGGCTGGTTCCTAAACAAGATAATCCTTTTGCATCCTGAACTGTGAGAATTCCTTTGATTTAATTTAAACAGCCGCAATGCATCCTTTGAGTCTGAGTGTGAAATATGGCAAATACGAATGTTTGGCTTTTTCACTTTTGAAAGTGGTTATCATGGTGTTAGATTGTGTTGAGAGGATTCGGTTCCTTTACTGCAGTATTTTGTATGGAAAAAGGAAATGAAGGAAGAAAAAAAACCTGCTTCCCGATCTGTGTGAGGTGTATTATCCATTTAACCACCAAAATTATCTGTGTGAGGTGTATTATCCCTTTAACCACCCAAATGATCTGTGTGAGGTGTATTATCCCTTTAACCACCAAAATTATCTGTGTCTGCATTCCCGTTGAACACCGGGAGCTGGGGTGGTGATGGTTAAATTTACACCATATAAGAATATGTATTCAGTCAACTGTAGCCGTATTGCTACCAACAGATGATTTAAATTGATATGAGACAATTCCTAATAACTTTTGTCTTACTTGATAGTGTCTTGAAATATTTTCATCCACCGAAAGATCGGAATTCACTGTTTTCCCTAATCACCTTTAAACAATAACATTCATATTTATCATCTACTTCAGGCGTTTCGAGAAGTTTGTGGTCGTGTACCAGGACACTATTCCTTCGGCTTAGAGTGCACTCATCCTTATGCACGACCTTGTAGCTACTGCTTTCTTTGGAGAGTGTGGAACACGTGTCCTTGATTACATCCTCGGTATAATAAAGCTGCTACCTCTGTGCAGCTCTCAGACATATGTCTCAGTCACTCAGAGCTTCCATGCTCAGCAATATGCAATATTTATCAACAAACATTTTGCTTGATTTCTCCTTTGGATATGTGTGAGGTTCAATGGTTACGCGCAGCGGTAATCTTCTACGCCTCCTCATTTCATTACAAACAGGACTTGAAAATACAAGGAACTAAATGGTGTGTGTTAATGTGAGAGGGCCTTCTTTGTGTGGTGTGTACTGGCTCATGCTATGATAATGATCTGCTTCCACATCCAGTTGTGCAACAGATGCCATTATCAGGCCATCCCATATGTTTGTGTGAGTGTGTCTGCTTAGGCTGGCGGGGGGTGGGGGTGGGGGCGGCGGTCCTTCAATGCAAGGTGGCCGGGTCACAGGCATCGCTCTTCCATTCTCTCTCTCTTCTCATGCCCCCCCGGCATGACGGCGGTGTAGGGCACCAGTTCTTCCATTACCCACTCTGGCGGCGCTTCCCTGTGGATAACAGGTGCCCGAGAGGGGAGATGTATGGCATGTAGAGGAGCTCTCTCGCTCCGTCTCCCCCCTCCCTTCCTCCCTCCCTCCCTGCCTCCCTCCTTCTCCCTGCCTCCCTCCCTCCCCCTTTGCCATCTCTTCACTCTCCCGGTTGTAATGGAATCCCGTGAGTTGGGCCATTTGGGGTTGAACAAGCGTCGGGATGAATTACACTACATTGGCTCCACAAGTCAAGGCAAAGCCATAATAGATTTTCTTTTTTTTTCCTCCCCCCCTCCTACCGTACTATGTATTGTGCAGGAAAATGTATGTTGTGGTCGAAGGGACAACAGTATTGAACACACGGAATGAATGGAACAGAAAAGGAGGAGGAAGAAAAAAGAAGAACAAAAAGGTTATTGCTTGGCCAGGCTAATAAACCGCCATGTTGCTGTTGGAGAGCGGAGAGATAACTTTGTCCTTGGCTCGCTCATAACCTCATCAGAATCGTTCAATGAATCACCCACCGCCATAACTCATGCCAGGGGCATCCATGATACAGTTATGGAATACCCTTGGAGGAAAAGGAGCAGCACCTCACATCAAATTGAGTAAATACTGCGCTTCACACAGACACACACACACACACACACACACACACACACACACACAAACACACACGCTGGCATGAGTTTACTCACAGAAACATACCAACTTCTATTAGGTCTCGTGAGCATAATTGCCGCACTAGACAAGCAGTACAAACACATGCAGTTGCATGTAGGCAAGTGCATGGGTCAGGCACCCCCCCCCCCCCACACACACACACACACTCGCAAACACTCACTTTTTGAATGCGTCGATGGGAGTTGTTTGTGGCTTAACATGGTCTGACAGTGAAAGCCAAGCCCAGTCAGAGCTGAGAACTATGCAGCCCCAGACTTACATGCTGAATTAACAGGATTACGCCGTCTAAGAGGCTTGCCAGGTAAACCTGAAGCAGTCTGTCGGCAGACTTACATCGACTCTGAGCTCCTAAGGGCTGCTTTGAAGTAGAAATAATGTCCCTGACTGGCGCGCTATCAAGAGCCTGTGCCACGCGCATTCGAACGGCCGCTGAAGGCCCGTGTGCAACCCGGGCAGGCTCGAAGATTCGCGCACTCTCGTTGCGTAGGCACACATGGACGTGTGGGGAACGTATGAGCACGCACGCGTCTGTGGACAAACAACACTAGCGCTGCCGACTTAGCTTCTCTGTGTCAAGGGTCTTCCTGTCATGTGGATCCTGAAGGAGAGATGACACAGGGCCAGACCCTATGCCAGGGCCGTGTTCAGGGCCTTTTTAGGGGGGGATTTTGTTTTTACTGCCAAAATGTTTCAGAGTATGAATATGAATAATGAGCTCATTCAACCCCTGAATCCTTTGTCGCAAATGTACCCTTTCTGTGTGTATTTGTGTTGGCCTTTGAGATTGCATGCTTAATTTTCCAGCGCGGAGTCACACAGGTTACCTGTAATTACGTTAGACGCTGGTGCGTGAATTCAGAACAAAAATGCAGCGCATGCAATGGCTTTTCACAGAAAGATTAAGACGATAGAAAACAACGTGATCTTTTGAAAAGAGTACACAGTTCATAGCTATGCAGCTCTTTGTCAATATAAACCATTTCGTAAAATAATCTATATTTCCAAGCAATCCAGGACATGTATTTTTGTTGGCCTGAACAGGTTGACAACAACGGTTCAGAAGAAAAGGAGAAAAAAATATAGGGGTCTGGGCTATGCCCTAGAAGTATTCAGGTCCTAAAATGACCAAAGCCTGTTCCTGACGGCTCCTGCCTTACAAGCATCTCTGAGTCGGGGATTTAGAAAGACATGGCAAAGGAAGATCTGCACGACAGAGAGAGAGTGGGCAACCACATGGAGTGTGGTCCTCACCTCAAGAGCTGCTCACACTGGTAAACACAGACACCTAGCTAACCCTTCTCCTCACACACATTCACACACACAAACAAGCGTACATGACTTGTCAGGAGTGTGTTGAAGCTGGGCCGGGCGGTCGGACAGGCCCTCCTTGGGGACTGTGGTACATTCCCATCAGAGTGTGTGTGTGTGTGTGTGTGTCTGTTATCACTGCAGCCATCCTCGGAGTTTCAGTCGTGACACATCCGCTCCTCTGCTGGCCCGATCCATGCTCCATTATTAATGCCTGGTTCACAGGAGGGAATTGTCTTCAGCTGGTATCAAAGACCTGCTCTGACACAACCGTCCCTCATTTATTGATAAGATGTCTCCCACATCAGAAACGTACATTCCAATGAGTAAGTGTGTGTGTGTGTGTGTGTGTGTTTGTGTGTGTCTGTGTCTGTGTGTGTGGCAGGGGATTCTGTCAACCACATTCAAGAGTGTCTTATTCCGCTGATTTTCTGTCTCTGAATCTCTCATTATTGTGTTCTTCTTCCTGGGTTTATGTCCTCTTATGTGTAGTGGCATGAGGGAAAATATCACCCTGTCTCATGAAAGTTACATTTAAATATGAGCTCTGTGTCACAATGTGCTGCAATGACACATAAAGACCCGTCTATCACTTCGAGAACAAGCTATAAGGACTTTTCATTCCAAACTTAAGTGCTAATTATCAGAACTGAATACATGTATCTATCTTCCAAGAAGCGAGTGTTAGTGTATGGATCTTGAGATTTGTAATTTCTCCGCTTATCTGTGGTGTTGTTTGTTACACTGTATATTAGCTGCATAGTAATCTTTAACATATTTTCAAAACCTTTAGAACTCTGTTAGGAGTCTTTGCTCATGCTGCATGCTATTAAAGATTGATTGATCACGTCTTGAATACGAGCATTTTCTTCTGAGATCCAGTAATTCTCTTAAGAGAGGGCACTCCCTCAGTGGCTGAAGAGAAAGTGGCTGTGTGTGTGTGTGTGTGTGTGTGTGTGTGTGTGTGTGTATGGGTGGGTGTGTGTGTGTGTGTGTGTGTGCTCAAATCTCAGTCAGTCCGCCAGTCAGTAAAGTGGCAGTTCGCTGAGAGTCCATTTGGTAATGTTTGAATGTGGCCATTTTGGGACGAATGGATGGTGAAAATCTTAAAAAAGCCAGTGGAGAGTACAAAAAAGCCAACCAGCCCATTACGAGTGGGCTCCCTAATCTCTGGCCATTTTCACACAATACAGACAGCCGTGGATTCACTAAGTGCTCCTGGAAAGTTGTTTTAGATTGGCAAATAGTTGCTAACCCATCCTGTGGGACAATTTTCTTGTGATTATTTCAATTGTGCATCCATATGAACTGGAGATAGTCGTGCGTTTGGATTTGACTATTTTAGCTTCGTAATTCAGTCCTCTTTCCGTCTGTGTAACCAACAGCAGTGGTTCTTTTCTTTCAACGCAAATCACTAACGTGTACATTGCGTAAATTGGTACATAATAGGACCATTTAGCAAAAGGAGCTGGATCGTCGAGGCTAGATTTTACATTCATAGAGTGAGCCGACTGAGTGAGCATGCAATCACATACACCGTCCTACCCACTTACAATGCATTCCCCCTGCAAGAAGTAGTGGATGTATCTGCTGTTAAAGTCATGGGTGAGCCTCCACCATATTTGGCAGGAACGGGCCTGTGATCCCAGCGGACGCATTCACGTTCCCCTCTGGACCGATGTAGTCAGGTGTCTGAAGCAGTGAACATTGAAATAATACAGCCGTGTCCACTCTCAACTGTGAGAAACAAATTGTGATTGTATCCCCGCCGTGCCGCGCCTCGTCTATTACTGGGCCCTTCAGACGGCTCACACACTCATTCACAGCCAGAGGTCGTCTCGCCTAAAGGTGTTCTTAGAAACCTTCCCAGCATGCATCATTATTCCTTTCTCTCTCTAATCGGTCCTTCACAATGGTCAATTGTTTAGAGAGATACAATACTTTTACATTTAATTTAGTATATATATATATATATATATATATATATATAGTCCTCTGGCTTATCTCTATTTGAACTTTTTTTGAAGTTTTAAAGTTTTGGTAGTAGACTGTGTGAGGTCAATATCCTGCTGTTCCAGAGCACCAGGCTGTGACTTAGTACAAGTATCCTGCAGGGGACAATGTCTAGCTGCTGTGATCCCACACATAGACACATACACACACACACACACACACACACACACACACACACACACACACACACACACACACTGACACACACACACACACACACACACACACACACACACACACACACACACACACACACACGCATATGTACATATACACCCACAGAGAACAAGTATGCCAGCAAGCGCTCAGGACCCGGGGTGAAGTGGTCCGAGGCAACGTATGTTGGCTTCAGTCAGGGTGGAGTGGGAGTAGGGAGTAAGACAAACCAACCAAAGAATAGCCCGGCCACCTGGAGGACAACATGATTAGTCTCCAGTCACACAAAGAGACCAGAGGAGTCTCCTGGTGCCCTGGTGACTGCCTCAGCTCATCCTATCACAACTCCCATCTCTCACCCAACTCTCTCTCTCTCTCTCTCTCTCTCTCTCTCTCTCTCTCTCTCTCTCTCTCTCTCTCTCTCTCTCTCTCTCTCTCTCTCTCTCTGTGTATCTCTCTCTGTGTGTGTCCGTCTTTCTTCCTCCCTCCCTCTCTCTTTCTTTATCTCTGGCACTCCGCTCAGGGAGCACATTATCTACTTGTGGGGAGATATTTTCCTTTTCCAGAAGGGGTTGTCTGTGTGTGTGTGTGTGTGTGTGTGTGTGTGTGTGGTGTACCTGTAGGTGGAACTGGAGAAACAGAAAAGGCAAGACGTCGCAGAGCAAGCAACAGCCACAGCACCTCAACCCCAACAGTCACCAACAATTGAAGGAGCACAAACATACAGGAGATTAAAATCCCATTAAAATCTTGGCAGCTCTCTTTGTTATTGACATGGAATGGATCCCTGCTGGTGCCAGGACAAATAGATCACCGACACCGACACCGACACCGACACACACACACACACACACACACACACACACACACACACACACACACACACACACACACACACACACACACACACAAGCGCGCACACTGGTGCAAATGACAGCCCCACTGTTTAGAGCTTTGTGCTTTGTAATGTAAACAGCACACATCTATTTATGGAGGAGGGCAACTGCTGTGTGCTCATGCGTCTGTCTGTCTGTGTGTGTTGACAAAGTGAAGCTCTTCCGTGTGGTGTGAGCTGTTTGTGGAGGCCCAGGACACCAGGGCTTTAAAACGAGTCCTACACCTCCTGGAGGCAGCTGGTTGTGTACACAGTGCATACAGAAAATGGAGGATGCACGCAAGCCCACACATTCACACAATCGGCACACACACAGTGGAAGTAAAAGGAATGTCTTGGAAAAACAAGGCTGTTATTTCCGAATGAGTCACCTGGACCAAGGTCAATAAAGCTGCCCCACTGCTCCCCTGCAGGGAGAACCCACTGATCTGAAGAGAGGACAGTTCGAATTGTTCCATTAGCTCTGGCACAGAGCAGATGGTAGAGACTTATAAGGATCTCTTGTTGAGTTCACAAGCTGGTTGCAAGATGAGGTTAACAAGCCACCTCAGTGACCCAACCATTAACATTTTGCGGATTTCACCCTGCACATTTTTTATGACGAGCCAAATAAAAAGGCTCATCTGCTACCTGCCTTCTATGGTCACTTTTATTACTCTTAAAGAACTTCGATTTTGTGCCCGGTGGCTATCAAGTAGGTGTCATCGTTGCAATGCGGATGTGGCTTAAAAAAAAAGACACCGCATAGCTTCTGGTTATTAGCAGAATGTCGACAAACTGCTGCCTTTAGAGCTAATACTCTGCGTACAATTACAGGAGCCCTTGCACTCACTAAATACGCCCCGAGTATGCAAAATGTATTTCAATGATTCCGATCTAATTGCAATAAGCACCCAGGGTGGAGACTGCAATAACTTAACGGACCATTAATTCTGGAAAGTTGACCTGAATGCAAATTTCAGAGTCGCACTTCTTTTTCCGTGACTGGCATGGCAACCGGGGCCCTCGGGCCGTGCATGTATGACAGCACGGCCGTGGAGGAGCTGGAGGAATTGTAAGACAGAGGAGTGGGGAATTAACAAGACAATAGTAGATTGAATCGATGGACAAGTAATTAGAGAACACCGCTACATCATTACCGAGTACATCACCTGACGTCGATAACCTTCAGAAACCACGAGCCGGCCTCCTTTTGCAGACTGCGGAATTGAAACATGTTGATCGGCGCGACGACGTTGTTCTCTGCATGTGTGTTTGTGCGCGTGCGTGTGTGCGTGTGTGTGTGTGTGTGTGTGTGTCTGTTCGGGGCCCTAATAGCTAATGACTGTGCCTGACTGTGAGATTAATTTATTGCCTCAGGCCCAGACCATGGCACAGCTGAACTGTCGTGCCATGCAGACCAGCCCGGCCAGACAGGGCTAGAGAGGGGGGGGGGGGGGGGGGGAGGGCGGAGGTGGCTATCACAGTGAACCCCTCCCCCACGCCTCGCCTCAGTTCCCCGCCTCGTTCAGAGGCTCCTCGGGGCCCCATCACGGGGCCCTCTTTATCCTGCTTTCATCACGGTGGGCTGGGCCCCGGACTCGTCTGTGACAGGGACACCGCTGCGCCGTGGCGCTTGTTGCCCTCGTTTGTCAACTCAGCCTGACTGTGACATCCTGGGTGCAACGCAGAGGTCGTTTCCTTATCTCTTTTTTTTTTTTCTTCTCTTTTTTTAAAGCAGAAAAACGATTGGTGTGCTTATGCTTTGCCATCTGACACGATGCGTTTGTAAAGAACTGTTTGAATGAAAACAGCAAAAGTGCACAGGTTTTTCTATGTCCATGTCCCTGAAACAATAACGCCCTGGCTGGTGCCGGCTTACAAAGTGTGGCGCTCTGTAATTATAAGGCACTGTCCCAAAGAGAGCAAGGCTCGCTGGTCACGCTAAGAAGCTGCTGCATTGACAGTTGCCATCTTTGTTCACCCGTTTTATGGTTACATTTCTGAGAGGACAGGGCACCAAGCATATGAATCATTCAAGGAGAGTAAACAAACAAGTACGGTTGCCAACTCTCGCTGGTCTATAGTCGTCCAAACACTTGAGGTTTGTCAGACAGGTTCAGTGGGGTGAAACTCCATTCAATCAGGGTAAGTGTGACCCGAAGTAAACAAACGTGGCCCTTCCCAACGGAACCGCATCCAAACACGGCACATATCGACTGCGATATATTAACGCGCCAAGGACTGTCACATTTGTCTGGATGCCTGAGTCCGTCGGTCTCTCATCCCGTCCGTCCACCCAGGACAACAGGCGACACGTTCTGCAAGGCTACGTTGACCGAGCCAGCGTCGATGGAGGTGGCACCCAGTTGGAGGTGACTCTTCCCCAGGGGTTAAAACGAGCCTAGCCTCCAATCCCCCCCACTCATTTCCCTCAATAAGGTCTATTGGCCATTGGAACAGCTAGGGCTCTGTTGACTGCTGAGGTCACTGTTACCTTGCATGCCCTGGCGCCGACGTGACCCGAATACACCGGGACCCACCCTGTCTGCGCCTGTTTACCTTGATGTCGACAACAAGCCCGTGAGGTGTACACATTCTCACAATACCATGGGCATGCAGAGGGTACCAGGGGAACACCTTCCCCATCACCCTTACTGAGAGGGTGGGCCGACGCAGACGATACAGCTTAGGTTAAGTGCCTCCGGACTCCAGTCCCATGGCCCTGTGTTAAGATCTAAACACCACCAGACAGGGCCTGATCCCCCGGCTTAATGTCCTCGCGGCTCAGGGTAATGCCCAAAGATGGATGGTGGGGGCTCTGTGACTAGCAGGCCAGCCCTCCCTCCCGCGGCTGTGGGGCTGCGTGCCTGATCTCATCCTCCATCTCCCGGCCTGTGACGCCCCCTTCCTCTCCAAAAACCATCCCTGGCCGATCGATGCGCCTCTGTGATGTGCCGTCCGTCACGGACAGGTCTCCAAGCAATATAACCCCCCCCCCCCTCCCCCTTGACGAGGACAGACAGTTGTGGGAGCGTGTGTTTAGGCGGGTGGGGGGGATGACTTAGATGAGTCGAGCATCTGCTCGCTCACACACACACACACCCAAACGGTACACTTATTCCCGAAGCGGATTACTCAATTTGGGGGTGCTATGATGGCCGAATTCTATGGGCTGCTGCCTTGTCTCTCTCTCTCTCTCTCTCTCTCTCTCTCTCTAACTCTCACTCTCTTTCTCTTTCCCTCTCTCGCGCTTCCCTTTCCATCTTGAATCCCCACCCTTGACATGTCACGAGGAAATGGGTGCCACCAGAGTTCAGTGTTGGACCAGGGCTCGCAGAAGCCCCGATTCCATCAACCCCCTTATCCATTGCCATCATCCCTCCATCCATGCCTTCCTTTCACCACGGCACATCCGCAGATCGCTTCGGTATTGTTCACCTCCAGCGCCCTCCTCCGCCCTCCCCCCAAACCTCCGCCCACCCGTCCTCTTACCCCACCCGACACCTCCACTCAGCCATGCCCCCCGCACGATAGCGCGCCGGCTGAGAGGGGTAATGGGGAGAGAGGAGCGTGGCTGCGACCATGAAATGAAAACATGGCCAATCCGGAGAGAGAAATCTATTCCTGGATAGGCGCCAAGAGGAGGGAGGGAGAACAGACTCCACCACATTCCCTCCAAAGGCCCGGGCTGCCATCCGACAGTAAAGAAGCTCCCGTCGGGAGAGCGGAGATGATGGGAAACACAGGCCGTGCAGATCTGGCTAACTGAAAAATGAATAGGCTATGAGATCCGACAGGCATGCGAGACAACAATCTATTTCTACTCGCTGCCTTAACCTCTACCCTACCACCTCCACCATTTTTGGAAAGCAGGAAAGACAGTACAAAGCCATGCAAATGAACTGGCCCCAGGGCAAATCCTCTCCTCCGGATTAAAAACGCTACAGCGTTTAACCCGGCGAGTACGAGTGGAGCACACAGGACAGCACACACCCCCACACGCCAGCGCAGACGTCCTCTCCACCGGTCTCCTTTGCCTGTGAGGTCCTCACATTGTAATTCCTAAATGTGATTCTGGGTATCGACTCCCACGCGCCGCATTGGAAGAGGCTATGCGCGGGGGATCTCGCTCATTTACATGTGTAAATTGTGCCGAGGGTTCAGTGGCACCATAAATAGCCGGGTGATTTCCGTGCCAGTAAAAGTTGATGCTGTAGGAGGACTGTTGAGAGACGACCTTGAGAGTCGGTTCCGTTGAGGTCCTGAGGGGGTCGTCCTTCATCAGCGCACGGAGAACTTATGCGCCCAAACGGGTATCTCACCGAAAAAAAAAACCTTCACTGTGTTTGTCTCCACCTTTTCACTGCGGGTGTTCAACAGGGCCCAGTAAATGGCAGCAGTGTTTACTGCGTGATAGAACAACATTGACTGGTGCTTTGCAGCTCGACGTGTGCTCCTGTTAAACGATATGACATGTGCGTGTAGGAAGCCACGTTAAAAGAACGCGCTGCATATGCCTGTGGAAACGAGGCCCAGTTATGGCCCTCCAGGTGGGCGGGAAAGACAGGGGAGACGGGGGGGAGGGCTGAGAGGAACAGACGCGTCAGTGTAAATGCAATGCCCGTTGTGAGCCGTAAAAATAGATCTTTACTGTAAATCTTCCGCAGATGGGGGAGCGATAAACATCACAAACACAATCAGCTGCCACTTTAGTGCGGCCTACACATCTGTTCCCACAGAGAGAGGGAGGGAGAGAGAGAGAAAGAGAGAGACACACACAGAGAGTGAGAGAGATACACAGAGAGAGAGAGAGAGAGAGAGAGAGAGAGAGAGAGAGAGAGAGAGAGAGAGAGAGAGAGAGAGAGAGAGAGAGAGAGAGAGAGAGAGAGAGAGACAACGCAGCAGCCCATAGAAATCGGCCATCATAGCACCCCAGAGAGAGAGACTATTCCTTGGCGTTCTCTACCTACTCTGCGTTCATCTCAGACGGTGTCCGCGCAAAGCAGGTTTGGATCACCGTCAACAAGCTGGGGTCAGGGACAAACATCGTCTGCACGGCCGCACGACCATTCCCAACGTGAGCACGGGGGGAAAACAATGCAATTACGGGCTGAGAAGGAACTCAAGATGGAACCTGGCTTCATTCGCTGTTATTTCCGGCGATCACGGTAGGCTCGCCCGCAACACCGGCTCTCCGAGCCGTCACGTCACCCCCTAGCACTCCCAGGCCTCTCCCTGGCCCCGCCCTGGGCCAGTCCCTTCCTATGTGTGCCAGCTGCCGGCGGTGGGGCCGACGGATGTGCTGTATGAAGGACGCGCTAAGTAGGCCGCGTTAAGTGGCGTAAGCGCCGGGGCACAGAAGACGGATGGCACGGGCGCCTGATGAAGGTGAGAGCGCGCCATCTGCGGAGCTCAGGCAATTTCTCACCCCACTGATGCACAACACCAGCCTTCTCTCTCTCTCTCTCTCTCTCTCTCTCTCTCTCTCTCCCTCTGCCTCTCTGTATCTCTCTCTCTCTCTCTCTCTCTCTCTCTCTCTGTCAATCTCACTCTATCTCTCTCTCGCTGCCTCCCATCCTCTCTCTCTCCTTCCGTCTCCTCCTCTACCTCTCTCTCTCTCTCTTACTATCTATTTTCTTCTCTGTCCCATTTGCCTGGCTCCCACTAATTCCAATCTGCCCCCCAAATTGAGCTCTGGCAGTTCCATGTATACAGATCAATACACTCAAACGTTACCATCTAGAGACACATATGGGAGCACATCCATGACACCTTGGTGTTATTACGGGTTGATTAAAGCACACGGCAATAGCCGAGATGTAAACACTTCATCTTCAATTGCTGCACACCGGTAGGGAGGGCTGGAGGGAGCTGGGTGAGGGTGTGACCTCGGCACCCTACAATCACCGAGGAAATATCCGTTAAAGGCAAGGAGAGGTCAGCGCCGAGTACAGGGAGGGAGATTTGACATGGGGAATAAAACCCGGGAAAGAGATGAGAGTCTCCTGCGCAATGGTCCATTTACCAGAAGTACTGGAATAAAGAGAGGGAGAGGGAGAGAAAGGTGGAGGGTCCTGGGTGGTGCGGAGCAGATAAAGGCGATCATGGACCCCACGTTTGTGAAACAGAACGGAGATGGTCTCCTGTCCCATTGGCTCTTAATGAGACGAACAGAAGCGTGGGTGCGGCGGGGCACCCCCCCGGCCTGTTTAAACTGTCTCTGACCCTCAGGAGATAGGGGCGCACAGTTCCCCCGGCCCCCCTGATGGAGCGCCCCGCTGAGAGACACGACGAAGTCGATGGGACGCCGCAAAATCAAAGCCCTCTGCATTCTGCTGCCCCATCATCATCAGGCTAGACCAAGGGGTTAGGTGAGGTACTGTGAGTGTGTGTGTGTGTGGTGTGTGTGTGTGTTGTGTGTGTGTGTGTGTGTGTGCATGTGTGTGTACTTTTAAAGGGACACATTTCCGTCAAGCAATCACCTGGTATAACGAGTCAAGAGCTGTTTCTGGATTAAGATATATTTAAAAAACGATTTAGAAAGTATGCTTTCTCGCTTGTTGCTCTTATCGTCATGTCCAATGGCCAACATTGCCATTTCAGATGCAATTCAAATGTTAACACCAGCGGGATCATGAACTACTGAATGTTATAATCATGCTGTATCAAACAAAGTAGGGTTATATACACAGATCAGCAAACTCTGTGTCACACACTAAAGCTGACTAAATATTTATGAATCGAGTACAATAATTGCTCAGGGACGGATTCCCAGCATCTCTGTTGACTTTGGGCTTTGCATCTGAGCTTGTTAAGTCGGCTCTGTGGTCCCCTGAAGTTTTCCAACCTAAAGCAACCAATTATGCTCAGGGGCCTGTCGGAGAAGTTGGAACATACATGCGATTTGAAGTTCAAATAAAGCCAGTGTACTGGGAAAACAGAAGAAAGCCAATCTGTTGGTCCTGTGACCTCTTTCATGTGTTGGCAATTATAAAGACTGCAATGCCACCGGAGACTTATGAAAAAGAGACACGTGTTCTTTAGTCTTACTTCAACTGCCCTGAACATCAATGAATGCATACAGTGACTTAGACTAGAGTGTTGCATCCCAACGTGGCTCACTCTTCCACATATCTACGAACGTATTCGGCGTTTGTCAGTTCACTATTCAATGGTCATAATTGTGAGGCTCAGGAACGTGTCCTAAACTATACACAGTACGGCACGTAGTCGAATTTTGATCAAAAACTATAACAAAAAGTCTATGAACAATACAAATCAAAATGTTTGTAATGCAAAACCTCTTGTTCGGTGTTCTTTTTCTCTGTCATGTGCAGTGCCGTTGCCACAGGATGAGGCAAAGCAGAGAACTGTTTAGGATTCAAGGGTTAGCCATCTGCAGTGCCGTGGCCACAGGATGAGGCAAAGCAGAGCAGAGTTTAGGATTCGGGGGTTAGCCGCCGCAAGTGTCTCCCCCAGTCTTCAAGGTGACTGCCCGGCCGTTTGTTTGCACGTTCGATAATGACTCTTAGATGAAGGATAACCGTGATTTATGGAGAAAGTGAATACATATTCACCATATTTCAGCTTTGATTTATGGCGGCAAGGAGCGCCCGAGTGATGGCCGCTTTATCCGATTGCACGTCATGCAAAGTAGTCGATCAAGAGGGCGCCATCCGTCACGCCTCGTCCCCGGGCAGGACGACAGCGGAGAGAAAGAGGGACTCCTCTCCTCAGACTCCTTGGCCCTCCTCGAAGCTTCCGGCGGGGGGCCTTGTCGCATGCAGAGTTGGGTAAACCATGGACGCCTAAATCACACCCACTCCAAGGCAACACGGGGCAGAGATTTATGGCCTGCTTGATGAATGCGGTGCCAGGGCTCCTGGGACTGGCATCGGTCACCTGGGGGAACAGACTGTACGAGGGAGACAGACAGACAGCGTTGACGGATTTGAAAAGCCGCGTTCTTCGGATTTCGCTCGGCCCCCCCCCCGATAAATGAAGTCGCCTGGCGACGACGGCGTCTCGTTAGAGGTGACCGTGTTGACATTTGGAATCCCGTTCCCGCCCTCCACCAGCGCCGACCAAGCGGCTGCGCAGCCGGTACGACGGGAGGTAATTGACAGGTCATGGACCTAAACTCCCCGGCTCGTCTGTGGAGCGCAGATTCTCAACGGCCATTCAGGTGGGGAGGACTGCCTTCAGTGGAATGAAATATTCATCGTTGCTCATGTCTAATTCATGCCCCCGTCCTCTTACACATGGTTGGAAACCTCTCGGAGTGAGAGAGAGAGAGAGAGAGAGAGAGAGGGAGAGAGAGGGAGGAGAGAGAGCGGGGCCGGGGAATGATGGTTCCTGTTGACATTATTGGGCCCAAACACCTACTGTGCTTCCATAGATTTAGAGCCCCTTCGTTTGGCACCCAATTTAGTGCACCGCCCTGCGCCTTCAATTTATGACCAGCAGGCCCTCGCGTCCGCCACTGATTCAATTTAATAAGCTTGTGCTAGTGGATGGGCTTTTCTTCAATTATTTGTCATTTTAACCTTTCTCCCTCTGCCCCCTCTCTTTCTCTCTCTCTCTCTCTTCGTCTCTCTCTCTCTCTCTCTCTCTCTCTCTCTCTCCTCTCTCTCTCGTCTCTCTCTCTCTCTTTCTCTCTCTCTCTCTCTGCGGTCTCTCTCTCTCTCTCTCCATCCACTGCCGCTTCGTCTCCCTCTTTCCGCTATCTCCTTTCATGCTGGCAGGCCATTCCGTGTTTTAACCCCCCCCCCCACACACACACACATCTTCAGTACACACAACACACACTGACTCACTACCACCTGCACCCCACGCCCCCCAACCCCTTCTTCCATAATAGCAATTTTATTTGCAACGCATTTCCACATTCATAACGGCTGTTTTCAACGAAACCTGGCACCTGATTTGCATGCAGAGCCTCATCCCTCCTTGAAAATTATCAAAGTAAATCTTCGAGGCTGGCTTGATGAACGCCCCCATTGCGTTCACTGATCAGGGGTGGCAGAGTGGAACGTGAACAGTAAAGCTAGTGTAGGAGTGGAAAGTGTTTAAGACTGATGACATTATTCTTCCCTTGTTGGACATGGGACATAATGGAAGTGGACACCACTGTTCATTATATGAACACCAATCAGGAGGGGAGTGGGTAGGAGACTGGGGTAATAATGGCAAACGTGATCAAACCAACTTCAAATTTCTTTATTTTTTATATATTCATAATAAGTCCATTTTAATTTGTATATTTTATTCTTACCTATTTTCTTAGAACTTAATTATCCTTCACAAGAAAGGGGCCTAAGCTGGTTCTTCTAAACACTTTGAATCCATTGGGACAATATTCCCTGGTCTTAACAAAGCATTTTGTTTGCCAGTCTGATCTGAATCATCAGCAAACACATGCTTTTCAGTGAAGTGAAACAAGTTGCAGGCGCTTTGTAGGTGTGGAAGGTTAGAGTCTGGATAAACTGGCCTATTCCTATTGACATTCCCATGATTACCACTGAAATGACCAATATCCTTTGGCTGAGATCTACTAATCAGTTGGCGGCATACCAGACTCCAAGTCATGGCCAATGAGTCGCCTCCAAAGGTAAAGGTGTTTGGTTGTAGATGGCCACTTTGATGGCCAGCCTAAAAATGTGTTTTTATTTTCCTTCTCGGAGAGCAGGCTGCTCACTTTTTTTGGGTAGAGAAGCGAGGCTGCCATTTCAAATCAAAGGTACAGCTCCCACGACTTGCTGCCTTGGTGGAGGTTCTGCTGTCTGTCTGAGACATTGGCCCCACCACGCAAGTCAACCATTAGCTTCACATTCCACCGTGAAATGAGAACTCTACAGGAGGCACGAGTTGGCCCACTGCTCTTTGGGTCTCTCACCCTCTCTCTCTCTCTCTCTCTCTCTCTCTCTCTCTCTCTCTCTCTCTCTCTCTCTCTCTCTCTCTCTCTCTATTTCACAAACTCTTGTCATTGGGAGGGCCCTTATAAATGGTTTTCACAGCTAAACCAATCTTGGACAGCTCAACGCAGGAAATAGCAGGAACAGACAGTTTCATACACTCACAAACGTCCCACACGCGCGCTCCAAACACACACTCGCTTGCAAACACAGTGGCATACTGGCACACACGATCGCGCAGACACAAGCATGCAGACGGCTAAACCCCAGCACATAAACAAATAGACCGACCAATCTGACCATGCCCCTGAGCCATTCCCATGGACTATTATTTACAAAGTTTACGCACACACACTGTCTGTCGCACTGACAAAACAATGGAAGGTGTCAACAACGGGGCGGGGGGACGGGGGACGGGGGGACTACTTGATATTCGATGCAGGAGCTGCCATCATGACCCCTGGTCACAGACCTCTGCTTAAGGGTGGCAAGGTCAAGCAGGTACCTTGATTCCACAGCAGTTTCCTGAAGAGAAACCGATCCACAGACATCTGCCGTCAGCGATCAATAACAGTGACTTGCCCTTTTCTCATGAGATCCTGCACGCAAATGAAATGCTCTACACAGATGAAGAGAAACTATGATTGACATACACACACGGGTGAATTACTTCACATAGTCCTATTGCACGTAACCTGCCACATTTGGCAAAAGCATGAGCAGGCATGCTTGTCATTTCTTTATTATACGATAATTGTTATTGTTGTTGGCTACTAGTATTTGACATCTGCATTTAAATATCCTACAGGCCAGTGGGATTGTATATGTACAAGTCTTATAAGACATGATGTTAATTAGTCGTGTACAACCAGTATTTGTTAGAGGAAGATAGAATAGTTTATAAATGGAAATGTACTCACAGAAATGCTTTCCCTGATGTATTATACACTTGGCTATCTCTCAAGTCCCAAGTTTTCACATTACTGTTACCAGATGTGCGCACACTCCATAAATGCAACGTGAATTCCAATATTTAGTTTTTCTGTAATACTTGTTGTAGGAACTTATTTTATAACACTGCAGAGACTCTTGCAAGGCATAATTGTACCTAGCTCACAGTATCTGGAGCGTCCTAATAATACAATCAGTGACACAGGACAACAATTATATGATTGAACAACAGGCATAAAACCCCTAGAACATCTTATATAACACAACCAACTATGAGGACATCAAATCCCTACTCTACAAACCGTTCACTGATTATGGTTTGATGCCAAAAAATAGAACTGTTGGTATTAGACATACATTTCACACACAGCAGGGGTGATGATGTGTTATGATAGTGTGTCCGTGAGCATGCTGGTGAATTACTGGACTCTCCTTTGTAGCCTGTCTGGCCACAGGACAGGTTACGTGGATAACCAATTACAAACACACACCAGATGGCAGCTTCCCACTGTTGGAGGAAATAGTTGGCACGCCCGCCTGCCACTCCAGAGGATTGGCATTAACTTGTTACTAGTACAAAGGGTCAAGTGGGTCATTTAGTGCAACCAGGCATGCTTTTTTGGCTGCTCTGCAATGCAAGGTGGCGCAGTTTGAACGGGTAGTTCCTTCTCAAATAAGTCTAAGGTTATCCTACATGATTGTATTGCATGAACTGGATCAATTGAGGTTTTCTTTGGCCAGACAGACACATTGTGTAATAACGGTGGCATCAATTTAAATGAAAGGACCGCTGAGAATTCCGACCCACACACCATCCCTGTCCCCCTCCCCATTTCCAAGGCCCTATAGGCGTGAGAGATATCCAAAGTGCCCTTTGCTGCCTAGGTAATGGATCTGTGTAGTGGGCCACAGCTCCAAATGATTCCGTCTGCCTGCTGCAGGCGACACGGCTCCGACATTATCAGTACTGCCACAGGAGACAGCTCTCCCCTATGTCGCAGGTGATAGACATCAGGCACCCGTGTGTATGTGTGTGTGTGTGAGAGAGAGAGCGAGAGAGACAGTGCATGTGCTTGTGTGTAAATAGGAAATTGATTGTGTGTCTGTCTGTGTAGTTGTGGGTGTGCATTGAGGCAGTGTTGTGCATTTGGAGAAGAAAACAAGATAGTTAGGCAGGGAGAAAGATTGTGTGTTTGTCAGCTCATGCTTGTTTGAGGTCAGGAAAACAAGCAATGCAGCCCTGTATGTGCCTGAATGATAGACCTCTCTTGGCGAGGCAGGGTGGCACATTGTTGTGCTTTAACTAAGTGCCAACCTTAGGCTAATGGACATGCTAAGGTTGTTTCATACCAACAGACAAAGTAAGGTTTATAATTAATTTATTCCCTGAGCAAAGCTTAAGCATGGCAATGATACATGAAAGCGTTATAGTGAGCAAGAAAAAAGAGGTAAAATTCTTCCTCAGGTTAATGTTGGCTACAGAATGAACGACTCTTTCCTCCGGACGTAGCATTTAATGAAATATTTAATGCGGGATGTATAATTCATCGATCTTACAGTTTAATACATTGCTTTCAAGTCACATCAAAAACCGTACTTCTAGATTCTCTGAGGCCAACTCCTTGCCGCAGTTTTCCAGCCGTTTAGTTGTCTTTAGATGGCTTTCAGAGATTTGAATCAACTTAGTGACAGATCATTTGGAGGAGTCAAAGGACATACTGGCGCTCAGCTTGATCGTGGTATTTGGGGGGGGGGGGGGGGGTCAAGACCTACAAACAAGTGGACGTTTGTGAACTTTACCAACCCATTTTACCCCAAAGTTCAGCCCACCTGCTTTGTGAAGGGGGGGGCACCAACATCAACGTAATTTCCTTCACTTCAGTAGAGAATCATGGCCACTCGGAAAGAAAAAATCTTTGGGGAATGTAATGTCTGTACTCTGTATCACAAACCCCCTGGTTTGATGACAGAGTGCCTGGGAGAGAAGCACTCGGTGAACCCTCCCGGGAACCAGCCACAACACTGGCACCGAGTACAACGCCCGCGGCGCATGTGTGTCACCCGGCTCTGTGTTGTGCAAATGGCCCCTGTCGCACCTAAAACAAAGAGTTTCCCCCCATTTCAAACTTCAAGTCCCCGTCCTTCACTGTGCTTCCACCGTGCTCCTCGCTGTTCATATATTCCATGTCGGACAGGGAGCCTCTGCTACTGCAGGACAAGACGTCTCGGACGGTAGAGTGTGACGAGGCGTTTCTCCACCGTGCTGCCGAGTAAACACAATTAAAGATTTATGGGAGCTAGAGAGTAGCCTGCAGAAGCAAAACAATGACCCGTGCCTGTGCCTGTTGATGGGATGGAGGGGGACTCCTCCTTTCCCCAGTCCATGCCAACTCTGCTGCTCTCGGCACCGGCTGGTAAAAGGCGCTGCTGCTGGCTTGTTAGGCTGGCCAGGAGAAAACAACAAGCCAAAAAGACCATGAACACCTATGAACACTCTCTCTCTCTCTCTCTCTCTCTCTCTCTCTCTCTCTCTCTCTCTCTCTCTCTCTCTTTCTCTCTCTCTCTCTCTCTCTCTCTCTCTCTCTCTCTCTCTCTCTCTCATCTAAAATCTGTTTGCATCTCCCTTGTTCTCTGCCTATCCCTTCCCCCTGATCTACCGTCCTAGTCATAGCTATAGGCAACAGCAACATAGGATCATGAGCGTGGCTACGTCACATGCATCTATATACACCGGAGCCTGAGCTGTGGTAGCTGAAGTGGTAGCTTTTCTTTGGGTTGTTGGCCCTTACCTTTCCCTGTCCCCTCCTTGGAGCCCGCTGTTGATCCAGAGCCATCAATTCCATTAAGCCGCGGCCTGATGGAGGCAGCCAGCGATCCCCTTTCGGAAGGGGGGGTCGCCTAACCTGATAAGAGGTGGGGAGAGGAAGCAGACAGAGTAGTAATTCATGATCTGTCGCCGTCACAAAACTTTGCCCCCAAACTTCTCCCGCCATAGATAACTCCTGACAGCTCAGCGTTGCGACTTAATTACAGACTATGCTCATGAAGATAGAGTTGTCTTTACAGTGCCATGCGGTTATGTCTGGCTGGTTTTTCGGTCCTGTCGGGGGCGTTTCCTAAAACGGGCCTGCCAAGTGGAGACATTTGTATTCATCTCCAAATATTTCAATTTAAATTGTTTACTCCAATCGCAACGGCTTTTTTTTTTGTCTGGGGCACGCCTTCTTTAAATAACACATCACGTACCATTTTGATGTTTGCTTTTTCCAATGGCTATGGCTTTCCAGACACGCCGGTGGAGATTAATCTGCGTGAAAAGCTCCACGCGGATTCTAATTCTGTGCTAATGCTTAGCCAGTGACCAGCATTAATGCTCCGTGGCAACGAGGCTGCACTCGCTGATCCAAAATGGAACCTCGTGGCCTCGTTATTTTTAATGAAGGTTCCGCGTTAGCAAAGAATGGTATCAGCTGAGCTCGACGAACAACACCTTTCATCTTCATGTCCCTGTGTCTTTGGCGATACACTGCGGCCTATTATATACGTCGTGTTGTGCGCTCTGTCCTTGGTCTGTCTTTATGTGTTCATGTTAAATGCTTAAGGGCCATGTCGAAAGATAAGCAATGTGGCTGTGAACCCGTTCCTCACACGTATGGAACTCAACCCGGGCACAGAACAGAAAGATTAGACAGCTCACCGTTAGCATCTTCATAACATGGCTGCCTATTATATCCTCTGTATTGATCAATACAATTAGTCCATATCATTGGAAGATATCATTTTGTATTAATTGCATATCAAAATAACACTTAGTGCCAGCGTAGGGTGATTGCCCTAAAAGGTTGAGCTCCCTGCTGTGAGAATTATCTCCACCGATTTTGACATGTCACCTCATAACATTAAATTACCATAATGAGATTATGTATCTGGAAGATTCTTGTAGTTGAATGATCTGATTTCCAAAGTAAACAGATTCAAATGTGACCGATCAACAAACCTCATTGGGGTCTTGCACACGCTGTCCCCCTAACTGTACTGGCCCACAGTGGGAGTTTTTGGGTCAGACACACTTTCTTCATCTTTCTGCAGATGGTGATTAAATCTTTAATCGTCATGGGGCGAACGGGAGCAGGGAGGGAGAGCGCAAAACTGGCAAACAGATTTTTAATTATGGCCCACTAAATGAAGACACCCACATTCAGCCCCATGCCCCCTGATGGATCTGTCTCCCTCCCCAAAACCAGAGCCGCCCTCCCCAACCTCACCCTGCCCCCGCCCGCCCGCTGCTCCCCATAGCTATGATTGCATTACCCAATCAGAGTGATCATCCGTCAGAGCCAGCCTCTGACTTCATACCGTGGCACAGCTCGAGAGCTGGGGGGAGGGAGGCTGAGAGGAGGACAGGGAGGGGCTGGTAACCGCACAGAGTCGAAAATGGGCGAGGGCAAAGGAAGAGGATGAAATGAAATGTCCATCTCTGTGTCCCTGCCGCTCCCAGCTGCTGTAACGATTTCTTAGACCAATAAGCATGGGCTGGATATGTCAAATCGGTCCATGGCTGTGGTTCAAGGAATATTCGAAAGTCCAACCCATGCCTGTGATAGTTTCACAAAGGGAGTGCTGAACCCCCAAGAGTACACGGTGAAAAAATCCCCAACATTTAACTTTAAATCGTATCCCAAATCCATTTCATTAAAATCCTTGCCTAATATCCAAAACCATGTACCCGTGCCATCGGTAAAAAGTCTCCATTTGTTCTCAGTTCAACGCATTATACGGTGTCAGAGTCTAGGAGACCTAATGGGCCTGTTTATCACAGGGGCAAGAATATATAATCGGTGGAGTTTGTCCACCCAGTTATGCTGTTGAGTAGACACACCGGAGTCCTTTGTACTGTGGTCGGAGCTCCAGACGGGATCTAATTACCGAACAGCGTGGTCGTCATCTGCCACACCACATCTACGAAATAACACTCCTTGAAGGAATGTGTATGGATCGCTTGTGGGTTTCTGCTTCGCTGTGTGTTGGTTGAATAACATGTTCTCCCTCTTAAAAGAGTAAACTAATCCATATTTTGCCAGGCCTCATCGGGCCGTTTGTGTGTGTGTGCGCGTGTATGCGTGTGTTTGTTGTGTCTGTGTGCAGCTCGACCCGCTTTGAGATCAGAGTGGCCGCCGCAATCTGTTCTGCGCCCCCCTCCTGTCTCTGCTGGTCCACCGTCCTCCTCTCCCTCCCACCTCCCGCCACACTCCCCAGGCTACTCCAGCCAGCTGCCCGTGGCTCCAGCCCCCCGGCCAGGCTGCTATTGATCTCCCTGGGACTCAGCCCGATACCTGCAGCCTCCACTGCATAACTCCACAGTGATGAAGGCCGACCAGATGCTTGCTCCTGTGTGTGTGTGTGTGTGTGTGTGTGTGTGTGTGTGTGTGTGTGTGTGTGTGTTTACCTACTTGGGCTGCCAGATGCCCACATAGCCTCATATTGAGTTTAGAGTCCCTTTGCAATCCAGGCATCTGGAGGGATGTAAAAAACTCCCCACTCCGTAAGCGGTTGTTCTCTTTCTGACAGAGATGATTAGAACGCCAGTGAATAAACATCATGCCATCATATTTCAGGCCTTCAATCCCCCCCCCCCCCCCACACACACAAAAAGGTCTTCTGATTTGAAACGCCTTTCATGGTTCCATCACACAGAAAATAGCTATTGTCAGTAGTACAATTTGAGAACAGAATCATTTCAAATAGCATGTAGGGAGATCTCAACAATTCAAAAGGTGTTTTCAATTTCGAACTTGACAACTTGAGTGGCTGCCTATTTCAAGGCGAAATATTCCTAAGGCCTCCCAAACAACTATGTTTTGTAATCAGCTGGCCTACTCCCTGGCCATGAGAGGGAAAATAACGTTGTTTTAAACGGGCAGGGTGAGGGCAGCCTGCTGGAGAGTGTGGGTCATAAGTGTGGTCGTTAAGCAGCCTCTAATGGGCCATGAGAGGCTGTTCTGCTCTGGCGGCGAGCCGGACGACCTGTGGATCAGACCATTATCAGCCCGCGGATCGCACCATTATCCTCTCGATGGAGGGGAACTCTGGTGGAGAGTGAACAGGCTAGGACACAAGTACAACAGCGGCTTACATTCATACATACATTCATACATACATAGGTATGATGAATCTGCCCCTAAACATATGAGGTGGAAAATTATTTCCACGACAGTATTTACCAAATAGCGATTTCTAATGATCTGAACTGTGTTAACTGAAATGATTTGTAATCAGTCTGTCTGCTTTGTTTGTGTGGCTGGATGTTTGTCTGTGTGTGTGTGTGTGTGTGTGTGTGTGTGTGTGTGTGTGTGTGTGAACATGTGCGTGTGTGTGTGTTTTCCTATTTACTGATTTTAAATGTCAGATCTATGTGTTGCAAAGAACGCGTCTGTGGCAGAATACGAGCAAGACACCGTGTGTGTGAGAGAGAGAGAGAGAGAGAGAGAGAGAGAGGGAGAGAGAGAGAGAGAGAGAGAGAGAGAGAGAGAGAGAGAAAAGAGAGAGAAAGAGAGTGGCAAGAGAGGAAAAGGGGTAGGAAAAAATGTATTCATCACCTATACAAACACTAATCACAGTAAATGTCACCTCAGCCAGCCACTTCTGCCACTTACTTCCTTATTTATTTCATTTCCTGCCAGAGGGATGGGCGGCCAGATGACTTCCTGGCAGAATTAACCATGTTTGTCATGCCAGCAAAGGGGCTGCCTTCACCCCCCAGACGTGTGTGTGTGGGGGGGGGGGAAGTAATTCTCTGTGACATGATTGTCTGGGAAACGCTAGGCTCTTCTATTTGTTTCACTCGGCATTCCTCAGCTCCTCTGTTTATAGTGTTTCAATATGACCACCATCCGCTTCTTATGTGTCGTCAGAATAGATGTTCGGGAGCTTAAGGGGGTGGAATGATGTCCGAGCAAACACAAGTATGGGTGCTTAGAGGGGAGTTGTGTATGTTGCAATCTCACAGACCACCGATCCTTATCTAGCAATATTTCACCAGTAGCACCATGTTGCTAGGGAACTCACGAGGTTGCCGGTGTGAAAGCAAGGGATTTGGAAAGAGCCCCGTCTCACGAAACGAGTCCCTGTTGGCCTTAGAGGGATTCAGGGACGGCCAAGAACTCCTTCCTCACCTCATTTTTTCTTCTGTGTGCAATCAACTCTAAGGGATGATGAAGTGTAAGGGGAAAATACAACTTCAGTAGTTAGGTGATGTGTTCACTGTATGGTATAGGAGTCTGTGAAAAGGTCCCCTTTGAAGTGCATTCCTAGCGGTCTTACAGCGAAACCTGTCCTGATGGGAAACAGATGTTTGGAGCCTGTCGGTGTATCTGGGGTATAGGCGGAGAGGAAGCAAGGGTCTACATGTGTGTGTGTGTGTGTGTGTGTGTGTGTGTATGTGTGTGTGTGGCCAATGAGAATAAGACATGCAGTAGCCCTAAAGGTATATAAGGTATGAATGAACAATACGTTGGCAGTAACATCTCCACGGGACCTTTTGTATGCCATGGCTTTTTTTTTTTTTTTTCTGCGTAGAACAAAAGTTTTTCATTTGAATTAAACAACGTGCCTGGTTGATTATTGTCTTGTCATTGGGACGGGAACATGAATAATCAATCACAATATTCTCCATTTTTTAAATAAAGTATCATCACCTGCAATGTAAATTTGCCAAAACCAGGAAAGAGTACATAATTTTTCGCTTCAGTGGGATACTTAGTTAAATGAGTTCGCTGTTGTCAAGGGGGGAGGAAGAGTTAAGGGTCATACAGGAATCATTGATGGTACCAACCCAATTCCACGCATTGTCCCTTTATTTCTTATATAGTAGCTCACAGACAACACCACTCATAAAAATCATTCAGTAGGTTTATCTCCCAGCATATTCAACTTAAACCTCTTTCTAGAAAGTCCATAGCCGTATGTTACGCTCCCTTCCATAGCAAAGCCAGCCAGCGGCCATTGCAGCACGCATTCATCTGAGTGACGTTCTCACTGGGAGTCAGGGAATTGTAGCCCTGTTATGTCTCTCTCCACATCTACAGAGCGCTCCGTCCAGCAGCATCGGACAGAGAAAGCCTGTGTTCCCAGCGGAGGGCCGCTCAGAAGCAGGCTGCCCGGCCTGGCCAGGGCTGCAGCCCCAGGACAACATTCACACAGCCACGGAGCACAGCCAGCCATGCTGGAGGACTCGCAGCTAAAGCCGCTGGAGCCAACCGGCTCCCACCGCTCCCCGGGAACATTTGGGTGATTTTGAGGGGACGGCCACCATGAAGGGGTGTGAGGATTGATTTATGATCGTTGAGCCAAAGGCACTCTTCATCTGTCCATCCATTCATCGGTCCATGTCTCTCTGCTGGGGATGGCATGTAAATAAAGCCCTCTTCGATCCGTTTAGAGCAGGGGGCTTCACTGCCAACAGCCCCACACAATTGAAGGCAAGCGAAACTGTTCATGAAATGGGCAATACTGTATTTCTAAAACATTTTGGTGTCAAATACTTTCAGTCGGAAATCATTTTAAGAGGAAAGGAACCAAACTGTAAACAGTACAGTATTTCAGAGAAGACCCTAAGATCACACACTACATTCAGTATAAAAGATTACTGATTTAACAAATTAGTATAATACTGTAGAAAAAAAAAAAATGATTTGAATACAATTCACACTCAAAATGATTGATTTGCATGTCAGCAGCTGGAAGACATTATTCCTGTGCGTTTCCATAATGCCCTTGTTCTCAGGCGTTGTGGTCAACCATTTATTGTTACCTAATGACATATCATACACTCACAGACACACATAAACACATCTCAAGCACACTGGGAGTTCAATTCAGGCTTTAGACGGTTCTGAAATATCTTGAAACATTTCTTTTTTAAAACCACAACCTGGTGGCCCATTTGCCAGGCAACAGTCATCTTGTGAATATAACTCTTTGAAACTCCCTTGCATTAAACATGGTACAATAAACTTTATGACTTTAAAAACATTTGACATGAGCCATTAAGAATGAATAGGCAGGACTGATGACTTACTTTAAGAAGTATTTATGAGCTAAAATATTTAGGCTACCATAGATGAGAGTAGGAACATGATGAAGCTATGATGAAATTACCACATGCTCCACCACTGGTAACTTGAAGATATTGCATAAGCTGTCACAAACTAGCATTTACAGTCATCATTTACATCCATGTATATTTTGCCAAGTGCTAAATGCTTATTATTGCGTCTGGCTTAACTATTTAATTTTAGCCTCTCTTTTGTTGAACCAAATCTTTACAAATCTTTGATTTTGAAAGTGACCTTGCGTGCCCAAACAATACCAGCTAAGGGGTGAAGAGAAGTATGACTCACAGCCAGGAAGCTGCTGACACAAAATCACTAGTTGAGATAACCTTAGAGATAAACTGACATTGTGGATGTTCCTCAATCCAGTAAAAGGGCCAGGAACAGAATTTGGTCTGAAGGAAAATATGCATTTATTGAAAAAAGTGCGCGGGTTCCAACGTGCTTGCCCATGACTGTATATCCTCCCTCTCCCAAATCGCAAACGTAGACGCCTGAACCTGTGCCAGGCCTTGTTGTAAACACACACAAAAAAATCTATTTCGTGTCCAACGACTAACCTACAGAACATAATGAAGCTTTGAAAAACTCTGTGCAAGAAAGCCATTAAATATGTCTGTCACCTTATGCTTGATCAATGCCTAGATTTTAAAGCCCGTTTGAGAATGTCACAACTAATAAATATCACCGTTTTCACTGCAGTCTGAGTCCTTCAAGGTTTTATTTCTCCCCAAGAAATGGACTCCTCACTCACTACTCTCTCGGCAAATGTCACCCAAATTAATTTGCCATTTGTCTATTAAGTATGACACATTATATACTGGAATTTCAAGTTTCCTTCTGGAATGACAGATACATGGAAATTCTGCACAGAAATATAGATGCAGGTGAACTTTAGCAAAATGTTGGTGTACAAGATTATTCAATACATTACACAAGTGGTGCCCAGCTTGTGTTCAATACAGTGTCAGGCATACCAATGATATAATGAAAAATACCATAAATGAATTACACGATGATGTCCATGACGCTTAACAATACTATATAGTTGTCCTCAAGCTAGAAAGTGTGTCCTGCATTAATACTTAGGGACATTTTTGGTTTATGCTGGCTTTGTTGCGGAGAACAGGCTAGGGTTGGCTACATCTGTAGGTAATCAGGTGGTGAAACACTAGGGGGCTCACATGAATTATTATGAACTAGACTACACACTGGGACACCGGTTGGAGACATTAAAAAAGGGACCTGACACACTTTGAGCAGACTGATGTTGCATATACACAGTGCGATGTTTCACGTTCAACTATCAGAAATAAAGCACAGATGTTCCTCTGTTGGGTTGACGGTGTTTTTTTTTTGTGTGGTCTCACACACCCTGGGTGTATTAAACAGTAAACAGTGTAACTGTACAAGCCTTAGCTGGCAGAGCAGCTGGTCTCCGTTGAGGGAGCCATTAGCTGTGAAGGAAAGCACTCTCCTTTTGTTCCATATACTGGGGCACGTCGCCCCTCAGGACCCCAAGGGCTCCCCTGCACACCTGGCCCAACGTTTCCCTTCCTTCCCACTACAGGGCCATACCAATGAGCCAGATATGAAAGAGAGAAAGAGGGGTGGCTGAAGCGTCGAGATGAAGGAAGTCATCTTTCATACCATCCCTTACTCGCTCTCTGGCCACTTAGACACACACACACACACAAGCACAATGCCTCTCAGAGCCCCAGGAAGTGCAAACCCTCTCCTTCGTCCATGCCTACTTTTTACAGCCCCCCTCCTCTCCCTCAGGGTGAGTGGCTGGCTGAAAGGCTTCCCCTGCTCTCCTAATCTGAGCATGGCAGAGGAGGTGGAGCTGGCTCTGGCTCAGGAGCAGAGCCCAGTGTTTGGTGCTCTCTCTGCCCAGAAATCTCACCAATTGTTAGCCCTCTCCCACCTGCCAGAGCCCATTCCTTACCAGCTCTTACCCCCTTAAGATTAGACACCATCTCGGTCTCTCGGCCCAAGGCCATCAAAGCTCGCTCTTCCATTGTACGCTCTCAAACGGAGAATCGCAACAACACCCACTTAGCCGTTCATAAGTGTAGTCGTTTGTAACCGAGGAGGGACGGCGACACACTCTTGCGGGGCTGTCAGTTGGACCCACGAGTGGGAGAGAAGGTACACAAGTAGTGGCCGCATTCTGAAGATGATTGCTGTCGGTATCCAATGGCTCTCCAACAGAGTTGTCTCATGTCTCATTCTTCAAAATGGATGGAATTCCTCCTTAGGAGATCTACGGAAAGAAAAAAAGACTTATTTTCTGCAGCATGCCTGCCTCAGGAGTTCAGTAAATGGTTCATCTTTTGTAAAGCTACAAGACAAACTTCACAAGTTTTCCAGATCTGCAAGGGATCGCCAGAAAAGCCTCCCTAAGGGCCGCCGCGATCCCTCATCGGATCCACCCAGCGGCTGAGTGAACGGGAATGAAGTCCCTTTATGGATTTTCCCTCCAAATAAAATGCCCGGCTCACTGTGAATGGCCATGACCCCGATGCAATTAACCCGGCCATTCGTCACTTTCAAGGGCGTCCACCAGGGGTTTGGGCACATTGGAAAACTTATCATCATCGTTACTCCCTGGCCGGTAATGAGGGGGACGAGATGATGGGTGGGATTTAACAGTATCACCCGGTCGGTTACATCGCTCTGTGTGTCTCTCTGTTTCTGTTTCTGTTTCTGTTTCTCTCTCTCTCTCTCTCTCTCTCTCTCTCTCTCTCTCTCTCTATCTCTCTCTTTCTCTCTTTCCATCCACCTTTTCCACGTCTCCCTTCGCTCCGTAGACCGTCATCCCTCCATGCCCCGACCCCCCACCGTGGCCCTATGTGATTGCGGCCGATAAATGTCCACAAGGCTCCCCTTACTTAAGGTCCTCCTGCATTAGGAAACGCTGGGCTGCGCTCGGTTAATCATTGAGCGAAGAAAGGGGGAGGGAAGGGGGAAGGAGGGTGGCAGCGGCGCTCGGAATGACTACAAACACCATTGATTTCCTATGGAGGCTCTGTGCCAGACCCAGTCCGCCCCGGAGTCCACCAGATCAGGTGTTAATGAACACCAACAATCAGCTCCTTCAGCAAGCAGAGAAGAGGCTGATTGGAAAAGTCTGTCTGGTAGGAATGGGAGGTTGGCTACATTCAGGTGATTTAGATCCCTTTTAAACCTGCGTTGTGAAATGGATAATTATAGTTATTTTTGACAACAACTGTAAAAAAATATATATATATTGTGATGCTTGCTGTAAAAGACACTATGATTCACAGTCACCCCTCGAGTCTCTAAACATTATTATGAGGTTTTGTTGCAAAACGACCTACACTACAAGGCAACGGTCAATGGGCCTTTTCGGGATCCGCTTGTAGAGATTGCCGGGCTAATCTACCCCTGTGGTGCTGTTATTCAGGCGACACAGCCATGGCGGTCGTCTCTGCGCGGGTCAAAAGAAGCCTGTCCTCCCCCTGCCCGGGACCATTGTTAATTCTCCTCCATTTTGGGCCATTGATCTGCTGCAGCCTAGGCCCAGACGTGGGGCCTT
Organism: Aplochiton taeniatus; assembly: GCA_017639675.1. Classification (NCBI taxonomy): domain Eukaryota; kingdom Metazoa; phylum Chordata; class Actinopteri; order Galaxiiformes; family Galaxiidae; genus Aplochiton; species Aplochiton taeniatus. The sequence continues at coordinate 8,290,307 of CM030182.1, read as the reverse complement.
TGTGAAGCGGTTCACTTACTACTACCTGAACCTGGTGCCTCCTCGCTTCGTGCACGGTATCGATCGCTCTCTCCACACCCCGGCGACAGACCGGGTGAGACGAGAGATAAAAGAAAGAGGAGAAAAAGGACAGAGAGAGCACTTTTGTTTTCTAGCTGAGTGTGCCAGAACAGACGTCTCCAAGACCCTCCTTCGATGTAATAAAAGCTGTTATGGAAATGAGCTCTCAGAGAAAGGCATTAAATACATGCTGCGCTGAGATCTTCTTAGAGCACGGAGCGCCAGTGGCTGGGCCGAGCTGTATAGGGCAGTAGCGGTGTTCAAGGCAAAATTACAAAAAGTTACGACTTCCATTAAGCTGAAAACTTTAAATTAACGAACGGTGACCGCGGCTCCAAGTTGGCAGACCACTGCCCGGCCGAGCCGGGCGTACACCTCCCTCCCCCCTCCCGTGCCGGGTTTCCCAATCCCTCCATTCCTCTCTCCAGCCCTTTCTGCTCACCCTCCACCCCTTCCCCTCCACCCTTCACCCAGTTTAATAGCCTCTGGAAGCCGTTTGTGGGGAAATTGCCGGATAGACTTAGCCAAACCTATCCGGCAAGGGAGTCAATAATTCTATTTCTGCCCCATCCACATGCCAGCATTATCCTAAGCCAAAACATCCGAGGTGCATTGCGTAAGCCTCCGCAGCCTGCCTCATGAATCAAAAAGAGATAAGGGCCACTAAAAATACCCATCGTGTGTGGAGAGATAGCCACGCATTACGAGAGGTATCTAGTACCAGCAGCCCGCAGACTGCCGCCTGCTTTAATTTTGCCCTGAGAGATCTGAGAAAGGAACCATTGAATTCCCCCATAGCCAAGAGCCAGATATGATGTGACCAAAAGTGAACGTAAAATATTCATCGGCGGAATGAGGTTTTGTAAGGACGCCGTATCGCACATCTCATCCAAAACTGCAGCGAAAGCCAAATAGCATCGTTTAAATCCGATTTGTTTAGTCGGTTTGACTGTGTCGACCAGAGCCTGGCTATTAAACACCAAACTGGACAATACAAGAGAACACCTTTGCCTGTAAGGAATGATGATATGTCGACTTATCTAGTTCTGTGACTTAGGTTAACATGGCGGAAAGATGCTGGATTTTTCAAAGCAATATCCAGTGTCAACTACAATGTGCCCAATAAAAGTGACCACATGGGTTTCAATCACCCAAGGTTAACAATTAATATTTCATGTTTCCATGTCAGTGCACGTCCACGCTGTTAACTCAATTTGAGGGACTATGAAGAGAGGCGCATTGAGGTTATGCATTTCCTTACACTTCCATTTCTTAGTGAGGAGCAGACGCTCCAAGGAAGGTCTGTGGCTTTTCCACAGTGAATATATGCACAGCTCCAGTAGGGACAGTTAGACAATGTGGTTCACACACAGCTACGGAAATTCAGCTTGGAGCTGGCACACTTAAAGCTAAGTGGACTAGAGATGCTTTGCATGGTTTGTTAGAGAGGAAATCTGAAATAGAAAAAAAGACTGGCTTTCTTTTTTTCATGCAAAATGGGGTGCTATAGTCATTTGAAACATGTAGTAATTGGTCTGTAAATGGCCTGTAACTGTAACCTTGCACTGACCTGGTTTATGTTGACATCATATCAGCCTCCGCATAACCCGTCTATTAGTGAACTGGAGGGTAAGGGCTGTGCCGAAGGCTGCTGGGAGCTGCATCACCCTATCACTGTAAGAAGTCAGACAGGACTCCTCACACCACGCTCCCCCAGCAAGGTCGCCCACCGTCACCCCTACGTGTGCAGCGTTTTCTCTCCGCCATTAAAATCACATCAAGAGTCTTGAAAGATCCTAATCACGTGCTGAAATCAATGATTTAATAGAGTCAAAGAACTGGGTTTCCACCCAGCTGGAGAGCATACTGTCTTGCGGTTGAAACGTGTCACGGTCTCAGTAAACATATGGGTCCCCCCCCCCCCCCCCCAGTTTTGTGATGTAGAATTAGTACACAGTGAATTGGGAGTACTTTACTATCACTCCAGTTTTTTTAAAGTTGCCATGACGACAATATACACACTGGTCTAGTTTCTTTTTTTGTTTTTTAATGAATTCAACTTTCCTCTTCTTCAAGGTTTTGCTTGGCATACAAACAGAGAGCCTGTATCACAGCCACAGCTCAAAATTGTTGGTTGTCTTTACACGACATGCAGCTAACGTATTTACTAAGCTAAGGATACGATACCTAACAATCTGTCAGCAAACAATTCTGACTGTGCTTGTTGAGCTGCAGATTGAGCATCAGGTAAGCAATCAGTCGGCATTCACACAAAAAAATGGGAATCCATTTCAGCAGCAAACACTACACTGTTCTGAAGGAAAAACTCTTCAATCATTTTAGGTTTGGAAGGCCGCTCCAAATTATTCACTGACCCCCTCCATCTGGCCCTCTCTGTAAAACAGGTGTAGGGAGGGAAAAAGGCCCAGTTCCTCTATTCAATTGGTGTATAGATGTAAGACATCTGCACAGACAGACTTGCTCAGCTAGCACCTCAGGTCCAACACTTAATCTAAGGGGCCAACCAAATGGGAAAGCATCACCTTGGGTATGTCAATTCATCTCAGAAGTACATTTTAGGACCAGGGGTGATATAAATCACATCGGGGGCAAATAGCACAAATAGAGACCCAAAGAGAGAGAGGGATTGAGAGAGAGAGAGAGAGAGAGAGAGAGAGAGAGAGAGAGAGAGAGAGAGAGAGAGAGAGAGAGAGAGAGAGAGAGAGAGAGAGAGAGAGAGAGAGATGATGATGACAAGTCTGATATTGAATACGTTAAATTGACTCAGAGAATCAAACCTAGGCAAGATAGAGATCTATGAATGTATTCCAGGGACGCGGAACCAATTTGAGATATGAAAAAAGAGGCAGATAAAAAAAATGCTGAGTTGGTGACTTTTTTCTTTCACTCAGTCCAGCTGTACAAGATTAACTTGTGAAAATGGTAATCAATTGCGGAAAAACACTGTAGTGGCCTTTGGTGCTTCTTGTTAAGTGTAAAGTGTACAAGCCCCAAAGGGAGGACCCTCAAGGTGGGGGCAGCCATTTTGTTTTGCTCTATGTTGTTATGAGCTGCGTCTCATTACTACAGCAAGTTCTTATGATAGGTATTAGAGGGGAGCTCCCCGTGGCCCAACTCAGTACCGTTTAACATTGGCCTCCGGGCCTTGATAAATGGACACTCAACATCAGTTATTATGATGAATGGGAATTTCACATTGGACACACTGCCGGGTAGGGAAAAAAAGAAAAGAGAAGCATTTCCTCCCAAAAGTGCTGCTTGGGGCAAACTGGAAAGTGATGCCTACAAGGCCAGTTGACATCCACAGTATAGGCTTGTATTGGATTGTTGCACCCGCTCGAGCTAAGGGGAGGCTGATGAGGTATTGGTTTGACAAATTGTGGGTCCATTTTCAACAAAAAAAAATAAAAAAAAGACATGGCCAAAAAAAGTATCCCAATTCCTCAACCGCCCGCTGGGAGAGGAGAGTCGATAAACACGGGCGGCGTTGCCATGGTGAGGACAGATTAGCAAGGGCCACGGTCATTTAAGCATCAGTGCAGACTACAGCCCTGTGCAGCAGACACAGACTTATTGAACCATTACATTACAGGTACCTTATTATCATTAGAGACGCTTTGTAGCCACCACACCGGGGAGGAGAGAGAGAGAGCGAGAGAGCGTTCCTCTGCGAGAGAGCAGGAGCGAGGGGCGGGGGGCAGGTGGAGGGGAATGAGAAAAATACAGAGGGAAAAGGGAGGGGAGGTGTAGGGAGCTTTAATCACAGCCTCCTCAGTCGGATAATAATACGAGAGGAGTGAGGGAATATCAGAAGTGTGTGTGTGAGGGGCGGGGGGGGGCTAATGGAACTAATTTTGGGCCAGCATTTAACCCATTTCACAGAGAATCCAGGCTAATCAATTAAAAACGGGGAGCTTTTAGACCAGGCCTCCGTTTCAATTACTCGCCAGAGTAATTACGTTGGGGCACTCTACCTTAGCTCCAGATACAGCTCCAACAAGATCTGTGGAAAACTATGGACCGACCCCCTTTTGTTTTGAATCAGAAGGCTGGGATCAACATGGAGAGTTACAGACAACGCAGGAACACTCAATACAGAGTTCTACTTGCTCATAGGACAAATGTATGTAGCAATGGGTCATTGTTCTGCTGGATGCCGACGGTGCGAATATTTGCTGCTGTGAGTAATGTCTACAGTTTTCTTATCACCCTGTGTTCGACACGCTTAAAGAGGTTGTGCTGATTTTGATGCAGCCCGCAGTTTTCTTTGAATGACTTGAGCAAAGTGAAGCTGAAAAAACCTGCAGGTGCTGGGGGCCTCCCAAATCCTTCCCAGTAGCCACCGTGTCAACACAGAGCTAAACTCTGACCTAGAGGCCTGCGCTCAGTAAATATGTAGCAAGAGTGCCCGAGCTACTTGGAAAGACGTTTGGAGCTACAGTTGGGTTTCTGCTAAGGGAATGTGTGTGTGTGTGTGTGTGTTGTGTGTGTGTGTGTGTGTGTGTGTGTGTGTACATGTCTGATTGTAAGCTTACGCCCCACACTAATCCGCTACTCCAAATCGCTTACACTGGGCGGAGGGTTTCTCGTATGGGAGGAATGGGGCTCCAAAATAGCGGCTGTCATGGACCCGGCTTGGCGCATTGACTGTCACGTAAACCTACACACAGTCAGACAAAGCAGCATGCTGGATCGCATGCCGTCGGGGAAACGTAGGCAGACCGTTTGATTCAACAAACCCACACATACATGTAGACACAGGGACCCGGCCGGTGATTCATCGAGAACAACATTTCCGTTCCTCGGTACTCTTTGCTATTCAACAATAAAGTAAATGAATTTGCGGTGAGCCACAGACTTCGAGCACCGCCATATGACATGCGACGTGAAAAACAAAAACATCATTTCCTTGCATTTTTCATTTCGATAGGGATGTCATATGTTGGACCAAAGACGACAGATGGAATAATGAAATGTTCCTGTTTGGGGAGGGGGGGCCTAGTCTTTTTATGTCACGTATCGTGCAAGCGAGTGATTTCCAACCACCTCTACAGAGACGGGCCCTGATGAAGACGTCGGCTTCTACATCCGTTCTGCGTTGGACAGCGGCGGGCTGAAAGGTCAGACCCTAAAGGTCAGGCCCTAAAGGTCACACAGGGAGCCCTTAAACGGTTCATGGTGCAGGCACCATCTAACCTAAAAAAGGAAGACACAAGAGATCATAAATGATGCATAGCGCTCAGTAGGATGTGATAGCCCTCTCAGTGGACAATGTGTGATGCTCGAGCCTGTGTAAATAATAAATGGTGCATAATTTATCAAAAGCATTTCTGCGAGTGCTCATTTGATAAGACCTTTGAAATGGTCTAGAGATTTTGCTCGAACGTGGTGGACGTTAATTGTGCCCTGCTTTAACTTTTGAGGCTTAGATAATTGAAGCATAGTTGCCATGGTCAGAAGCAGTGTTTTACTTGTTTTCCAAAAGCCCAACACTAATTTACCTCCTGAAGTCAGAGGGATGGGAATGTGCAAGGCAGCAAAAACAGAAGTATAGATTGCTAGGTTTGAAAAGCCCTGACAGCTTAGTGTGAGACTGTCTAGCCATACTGGTGTTACTGCTTTGAAAGAACCAACGTGACAGGCAAAGTGCGGTGGTTGGTTAGGGTTAGTGTGCATAGTTGTATACTCTCTAGCCCACCGCCTGGCAACCTCCCAGCACTACCAAATCGCTCAAACAAGCACACGCTTCAATAGTGTCTCAACGGATGAGTGTTCTCCTAGCGCTCGCTAGAAACCCTCCCGTACAGATTACATCGCTCCCGTCGGACATCCACCCAGGGCCGCAAAAGACGAAGGTGCCGGCCAAGGCCACGTCAGAAGATCTGGAGCCCAGGGACAGGGCGACATGCTGGGGGTCAGACTCAGGGAATATCTGCCCCAGAGATAGAGAGAGAGCTGGGCTATTGTGAATTAGAAAAGTGCATGCAGTGTAGAATTGGAAGTGCTTTGTTAGGAGCCTGAAAGAGAGAGAGAGAGAGAGAGAGAGAGAGAGAAGAGAGGAGAGAGAGAGAGAGGAGAGAGAGAGGAGAGAGAGAGAGAGAGAGATGCGCTGCGTCCCAAATTGCATACTATTACGTTTTACTTTTAGTTCGTGCTACAGCTGCTCTTACATAATACGTACTGTTGCATGCAGAAAGGCAATTGGGACATACTAAATCTTTTTCTGGCATACTAAATATAATGCTAAATGGGTATTAAGACAAGGAGACAGAGTGACAGAGAGAGAGAGAGAGAGAGAGAGAGAGAGAGAGAGAGAGAGAGAGAGAGAGAGAGAGACAGAGAGAGAGAGGAGACAGATTTTGAAAGCTTGAAAGAGATGGCCTACCAGGATCTGTCCCTCCCAGCAGTGGGATACTTGCCACTCTGGCCTGTCCAATCGTGCTGTTTCGTGTTAGCTGATAGGAGGAGGAGGCGGTAGGAGGAGGGGGGCATGCCATGGACGCATAGAGGCTTAAGTTTAATTGCTTGTGGTGGCAGTCAAAGTCAATATGGTGGTCAATGGCCCGTTCATCCCGCAGGTTCATTTCCCTATAATTACTTTACATGCGCCCTGCCATTGCATAAGTCTGTCATCGTTAAAATAATAAAGAGTGGTCAGCAGAGGGGAAGCGGAAGAATTGAAGAACAAATGGGAAAAAAAAAGGATGAATCACTGCGGCACACGATGTAAGGAGATGAACTGGCACGGATTGCGCATATTGTTGTAGACTAAAACACACACACACACACACACACACAAACCAGAAAGGAAATTAGTACCAGAAATGTAGGAAACAGAAAATATGTCAGTGAATTTGTGTATTTAGTTGGGGACTTCGTTTTTTAAATGTGAGGTTTCAAATTTGCATTTGCCTGACAAAAAAGGGCCATTTCCCAAGTACTTACGCACGTGTATGTGTGCGTGTGTGTGTGTGTCCTCTACGGCACAGCGTGTGTTCTAACTCTAAACATCATCTGGCCTTTAGCTGCTGCTGTCGAGTCTTTGAAAGAGTCGGCCCTAATTAAAAACAGGTGGACCCCGTTTGATTAGCTTGTTAAAACACACCTGCTACCGAAGGGCAAGGGATGAAGCCTGGTTAATACCGTCAGCTTTACACCTGCCACAGGAAAAATATCACAACATCTGGAGAATACAGATAATGATTACGTGGCAAAAGTATTACAGGAGGTGTTTGGCACTATAAATCTAAATATTTTAGTTCCTAAAAAAAAAAAACATCCGGAAAGTAGAGTGAGGAGCCAATGAATAGTTGTGGCGATTGCATCAGTTTAATGTTCATTGTGTCAAGACTGACTAACAGACTGAAATGTCAAGTCCTCTCAAATGACTCAATAGGGCTGATTGGCTCAAGTGGATCGTGACTCTCACGTAATTAATCCCCGATGGACCTTTTTTTTTTTGCCGGAAGTGATATAATGTCCTTTAGTCTTCTTTAGTCAAATGAGATGTAATGACTTAGTTGTGTTCCACCTTGCCACGGCCTTTAAAACCACTGGTCATCTCTGAAACTACGTTTTACAGGAAGCCCAGTGGGTTAATGGCTGTTGGAGAGGCTGATGAGTCAGTTGTCGCAAATGTGAGCGAATGCTTTAGTCCTGTATCAGTCATTTCTTGAGTCTGTGTGTGTGTGCGGATGTGCATGGGTCTTGGGGGGACTAAAGAGTAATTCCCGAGCATTATGTATTGGACAAGGGCTGTTGACCCTTACAGTGCTTCATGTTTTAAATGTTCATTTAGGCATCCAATGTACCTTTGGAAGGTAATAGGGGACTGTAATGGGTTTTGAAGGGATTGCATTACATGCGAGGGAGCCTATCCCCTGTAAAAGTCCTTTCCCATTCGAGCCCCCTCCCGTTTCCTCTTCCCTGTCGCCAACGCTTGTGTCCATAAAAGAGCTCCAAATGAATATTTAACTCGGCGCTCGTGTAATGCAAATTCTATTTTGTTTTATTTCCCCCCCTGCCCAGTCCATTATGCTCTCGGTGTTGTGCCAGGCAGGCCATGAGGGAGCAACAACAGTGTGTGGCGGCCGTGAGTAACTGTAACTGCTCACACACGCCCCAGCTAAACGCCGGCAGTTGGCAACGCACGGCTGGGAAAAGCCCAGATGTGCCACAGTTATGCACGACTTGTATTCCTTTTCGAATTGGACCACGTTAAATGCCGCAGTGGCACCCAGCCAAACTCCTTCGACAACTTAGGTTTTCAAGTGATCCTGAATGTCTGTAAATGCACGTTTAGTGGCAAGCACGGAGGACGTGGGAGTCAACAGAGACGTTCCCCCCTGGCATGGGAATGGCAGGACTGAGTGGCAGAACTATTAGTGGCCAAGCGGTTGCTGTGGCGACGATGCCGCCGAGCTGAAATCTTTGGTCAACCATAAATAGAAATGGTGAGAGGAGAGAAAGCAAGGTTCAAAGTAATCTCCTTTACTGCGTCCTCCAGGATCAGGGTTGACATGGGGAGAGAGAGAGAGAGAGCGAGAGCGAGAGAGAGAGAGAGAGAGACAGAGACAGAGACAAAGAGAGAGAGAGAGACAGCAAGAGAGCGAGAGCGAGAGAGACAGAGACAGAGACAGAGACAGAGACAAAGAGAGAGAGAGAGAGAGAGAGAGAGAGAGAGAGAGAGAGAGAGAGAGAGAGAGAGACAGAGACAGAGACAGAGACAAAGAGAGAGAGAGAGAGAGAGAGAGAGAGAGAGAGAGAGAGACAGAGACAAAGAGAGAGAGAGAGACAGCAAGAGAGCGAGAGCGAGAGAGACAGAGACAGAGACAGAGACAGAGACAGAGACAAAGAGAGAGAGAGAGAGAGAGAGAGAGAGAGAGAGAGAGAGACAGAGACAGAGACAAAGAGAGAGAGAGAGACAGCAAGAGAGCGAGAGCGAGAGAGACAGAGACAGAGACAGAGACAGAGACAAAGAGAGAGAGAGAGAGAAGAGAGAGAGAGAGCGAGAGAGAGAGAGAGAGAGAGAGAGAGAGAGAGAGAGAGAGAGAGAGACGGAGACGGAGACGGAGACGGAGAGAGAGAGAGAGAGACAGCAAGAGAGCGAGAGCGACAGAGAGAGAAAGCCGTGGGGTCGCTCGGCATCCTGTCGACAGGTAGCGGTTGCCCTCTTTGCAGGCTCAACCACTTCCTTGGCGCCGAGCTGTCACGTCCCCTCCGCCGCTCTCCCCGGCTGTCAGTGCCAGTCAGAGGGGTTGGAGAGCCGGGGAGCTTGTCCGGAATGTTCCAGCTCCCACCGGATCGCCGTGTCAACGGGCTCCAACATCACAGCGCACACTGTTCATTGGAGGCCGCGCGGAGAGGGGGGGAGAGGCAGAGGGGAGAGAGGTAGAGGGGAGAGAGGCAGAGGGGGGGAGAGGTAGAGGGGGGAGAGGTAGAGGGGAGAGAGGCAGAGGGGGGAGAGGCAGAGGGGAGAGAGGCAGACGGGAGAGGGAACGTGCTCGGGGTGAAGAGATGCCCGGCCGGGGAAAAGTTGGTAGACGTGGAGAGAGGAAGAGGATGAGTTTCCTTTGCTCACAGTGAGGGTTGTTCCATGGAAAGGAACACATATTCAGGTGTCACATACTGGCATATCTAAAGACAAAAAGACTTTGGATTGAATAATGTGTGTATGTGTGTGTGATTGATTGAAATAAAGACCGAGAGGTGGAAAGAGGGATGGTGAGAGAGAGAGAGAGAGAGAGAGAGAGAGAGAGAGAGAGAGAGAGAGAGATATGGAGAGAACGATAAAGAAAATAAGCCCTTGATGAGTTATTTCATGGGCCCTTATCAAATCTTTTTGGAATCTTATCAAAAAAATACAATGGTTCACCACTTCTCCTGAGGATAACCGGTATTAAAAAAGAAAATGACCCCAAACTCTAAATTCCTTTTAAAGCCTGCTGTAAACGATATATTAACATATAGCACACCAAACCACCACAAGAGGCCTTCATTGCTATGCAAAGCCAGTAGTGTGGGCTTTGTATCGGCAGATGGACAAGATGGTGGACCAAGGTCTGTCCAGGTCTCCAACCTGCATCTCCCTCCCGTGCCAGAGCAGCCTCGCTAGGCAGAGAGTGCCAGAGTGCCAACCTTGCCTTCAGACACTGGAGGTGTCTGGGAGTGGGGCGGCGAGGGCTTGGCACCAGGCTCCTCGGCGCTGTGGGCCAGGGGGACCCGGTGCGTGCGGTTCAGGCCCTGAGGCGAATCTCTGCCACCAGAACCTCTGGCTACTCTGGCAGAAAACTGAGAGGCTGCCAGAGGGGAGGAGTGGGGGAAACAAATGGCAACACACAGGGAAGGATGCACTCCAGTCCGAGGGAAGCCAAATGCAATGTGAAAAACAAAATGGCGGATGACAAAAAAAAAAAAATTATAACTGAATCGAGGAGTTATTGTTGCCCTGCATCTGCATAGCCGTCACTCCTTCTCAGCCGGCCTGCCTCTCATCTATCTTTGTCTCCATGGTGAAGGGATGACTTGGCAGGGCCTCAGATAGCTCATCATTGGGGGAAAGGGCAATGTGTGCGGATAGGGTTAGAAGCCAGAGCACTGGCCAACCGTTCACAGGGACGAGACACTCGGGAATGTTAATATGCGCGTCTTCAGCCTCGCCACGTAAATTCTGCAGGCACTCTTCATGCTGCAGTCTTGCGTGTATTTGTGTAGGTGTTCATGTGGTTCATGTTTTTTTGCGTGAACTTCCTTATGTATCTTTCTGTGTCTGTATAATTGTGCGTGTGTGTGTGTGCATGAGACAGAGACAGAGACAGAGACAGAGACAGAGACAGAGACAGAGACAGAGGCAGAGAGAGAGAGAGAGAGAGAGAGAGAGAGAGAGAGAGAGAGAGAGAGAGAGAGAGAGAGAGAGAGAGAGAGAGAGAGAGAGAGAGAGAGAGAGAGAAAAAAGTGAGAAAGAGACAAAAAAAGTATTTGGAGATTATTGGAAAATATGTTGTCTTGAGGTGACTTTGGTTTTGATCTATTTAATTATTCTAGTCCCAACATTTCACAACACTGAATAACAGGCGTTGGAATAATGCAGTTTGAAGCCACATTATTTATGAGCTCCTATAAATACTGCACAGCTATTTGAGTTCTGTAGTTATTTGAGGTGATGTATAAGGATTGTATTTGAAGCCTTTGTTTTCACAAATATTAGGAGAATAGCGCATTTCTGGGAATAAATAAGATCTCTTTTTTTCATTCATTCAAATGATTCCTAAAACGAATAAAGAAGATGAATGTTATTTTGAAGTATTTGAAGTCATTAGTGTAATGATTTAATTATTTATGAGTGCTTCGGCATCATTTCTAAAGGCGAAGCTTTCAAGAAGTAATTGAAATGAAATGCAAACGTTTTTTCCCCTCTCCACATAAAAGCCTTGGGAAATGTGTTTGTACTTTCTTGGGAGTTCTGTGTCTTTATGCAGGGATGATGATATATACTTATCGGTTTGCGCTGTGGCTGGGTCTTTCTGTCTGTTGGTCTGCACCGCATGCACTCTAACTCATACCACTTCCATGCAGGGTTTCTAACCGTACTTATTCCCCATTAGCGGGCTTCAGAGCTTGCTCGCATTCTAACCCAATCCTTTGCGTAGCAAACAAAAACAGAAAATGTAAAATGCACTCGTCTGTGTGAGATTACTTTCAAACTCGCATGCTCTCTGCACGAATATGCGGTAATGACTCCTGATTCAAACTCTGAACATGGTACTCATGAGCATCATGAGTATTTTGTATCACGTGGGTTGCCGAAGAAACGAACACCTGCAATTTTATTTTGCTATATACATATGGTTTAACAGCTTAACTCTCTAGGTTTGAACACTGCCCCAAGTCTATCTGTGGCTTGCCCTAATGCCTAAGTGACACACATACTGTAGACACAGTAAGTCATTCACCCACTTAAAGCTGTTCAAGGCAGCTGTCATTTCCATAATATCCCTCCATGTGTATGACTCCCAGGGTTCATTGGTCCCTACCAGCCGTGATTTTCTGCGTGGCTGTTATCAAGCGTGGCGGGCCTATTCCTTGTGGCAGCGCCGCAGACTCAATCATCTGTAAGGAAAGGATTTCAGGGGATAATGCTATGTAACAGATTCCCTGCAGGGAGGGGAATCTGTTTGCGTGTGTGCGCGTGTATTTTTGTTGCCTCTCCAAATCCGGACTCAATGCTTCGCCCGCATAATGAGCAGGGCGATATTCGTCAGAGCCCTCAGCTATAATCCCCGCAAAGTCATTGGGAAGTGGAGTCTCTTTGACATGCCTCTCTTTTTTCTCCCCCCCAGGCCTGTAATGACAGCATAACTTATGCCATAATGCGTATTGATTGTCTCAACTGCCACCATAACTCATCCACAGCAGGCGTATGCACGGCAAATGAATACATGACATGGGTCAGTGATGGATAGTCAATAAGTCATTAGGCATGGACGAAAGGGGCAGGGGAGAGGAGACTGGTGGGACATGAAGTACAGTCGGTGACACGCAAGGCCGTCCACAGAAGAAACACCGGCCATAAATGCACACAGCGGAAAAAGAAGGTGCCTTCCGAATCGGAGACCAGACGTGACCTGGAATCAACTCCGGCTCGGAAATGTTCCACCTGTTTTTCCCGCCAAGGACCTTGGAATCACGACCACGGCTAACCAGGCTAATTACGTTAAGAATGGAGAGGCCACCTCTGTTATTGCGGTGTCATTTTGAGTCGATATGATCATAAAGCCTAACAGTCTTCCTTGTCTGGGTAGGACCTGTAATACCATTCAACAATGGACAGCATTGAGAAGAGGCTGGAAGGGATGGGGGGAGTGAGGGACGGGATGAAAGAGAGGCCAGGCTGGATAAGGACTAGTCCTATTGACACTCATTATCTGGCTTTTGTGACGGCGTTTTTCTTTTTTTCCTTTTTTGGTGGGGATGAGAGTAGGAGACTGAATTAACACTGTGTTCTTTTTTCCCCCCAATAGTTTATACAGTGAACAGTGTGTGGCTGAGAGCCTTTCCTTCGTGTGCCAGTGTTGCTGCCTGGTTAGTCTCCGGGCTCTCTACGCCTCAGTGTAACCACGTAGTCGTCGCCTCACAGGTTCCAGGTGACAAATGGAACACAAAAAGGAAGTCACGTGGGGGCCCCCCGCATCCGCTCGCCCTCCTCCCTCACCCTCAGCTTGTTTGGCACAAGCATGCACTGATGGGCGTTGACACACAAACACACACACACACACACACACACACACACACAGACTCGTATACACACCAGGAAAACCTTGTAAAGGAAAGCGATCTTACTGCCTGTTAGCGACAGGTGCGTCCAATCCCCTGGTTCCCCAGTCAAGACCTCATGAGAGAGAGAGAGAGAAAGAGAGAGAGAGAGAGAGAGAGAGAGAGAGAGAGAGAGAGAGAGAAAAACAGAGAGGCAACAAAGGGAGTTGCAGAGTGAAAGACGGAGAGTGAGAGAGAAAGAAAGACAGATAGAGAGTCAGAGAGAGAAAGACAGAGAGAAGGAGGAGTTGGGGGGGAGGGTTTAGGTGTGTGTGCAGAATGAGCTAGCCCTGAATGGCCTGTCAAGAGGCAGGGTTCCATGTCGCCGTTCCCCCCCTAACACCCGGCCTGTGTGCTGAACGCTAATTACATTGATGAATGACGCTGTCAGGACGTCCCGCTGCCAGCGATTTATGGCTCTGGTGACCCCCGCCGCCATCGCACGTGAAGGGCAACACGGGTGCAAGTGGGGGCGAGGCGAGGCGGGCAGGGGGGCTGAGGAAGCCGCCGTGCACAATATACAAATATACAGCCGGCTATATATTTTATTATTTTGAAGCCATAAAGCTACAAAGACAGCAGGATTTAAGAGGATCTGAGAAACACCACGGGCGTTTGTGTGTCTGCTGGTGCAGAAGGCAGCCTGTGTGCGTGTGTGTTTGATTTCCTTTCCTTTTTAGCTTGTGCCTGCGCATGAAAGAGAGAGGCAAGATAAAGAGGGGGAAAGACAGAGAGTCCGTCTAAAACGCATGTGTGCGTCTTTGTGCGTCAGTGTGGACGCCCCCACCCCCCCTCCCCCCCCCCCCCCCCCCACCCACCTCGCCTCCGTGATTCAATCCCCCCCTGTTTCCCCTCGTACGGATCATCAAAGTGAGACGGCGGCAGGCTTGAATAGGCCTCGGAGAGAGAGCCTGCCCTGACACGCCTGTAATCAAACAGACTCGGGGAG
>CM030182.1:8255966-8270966 GCA_017639675.1 Aplochiton taeniatus | reverse complement strand
CAACTACCTATCATAAGCTTTTGCAGTCACTATGAAAAAAATGAAATTTCTTTTCAACATGGTGGTGAAGTGGTGTAAAGTGGCTTGAAGTGGAGATTACTTCAAGACGGCGTGTTACCTGACTTACTAAGCATAATCATCTTATGATTGAAGTGCATGTATTTTCCTGTAAATACAAATGAAGGAAATAAATCACATTGGAATAACATAATTTAGAATAACATTTTATTTTTTTTGTTTTTACACTTCATAATCATATGAATATTAAAGCTACTACTGTTATTATTAATCCATCTAATACATTCATATTCATATTAATAACATTTGAATTGTGTTAGAAATCATCACTTAAAACATTCAAAATCGAGAATTTGGAGACTAGTCAGGCTTGGGTTTGGTTTCTGATTGTCATGATGATATGGCAGGAAGCCCAACACATTCTGTATATTGTATAGCACATAAGAAAAAACATGACATACTGTCTTCTAACTATGAACTCAACACACAGAGAAAAATCTCCTGCAACAGTCTTACCCACAGCCTTCCCCAATCTATCATCAATTACCCTGGTAATCACACCAAATGTTTTAATGAATCGCTCAGACTGTCACACACGGAGAGGCTGCTCGTTCGGGGTTGCTGCTGTGAAGCATGAGAGAGGATTGAGTGGGTGAGCTGGGCGAGGCTTTCTCTGGATCTCCCTGATGAGCGCCGGGTATTATCATCTCATCACGACACAATGCTCTGACAGTCCCCCATTAGTTATTGTCCTATTGTGAGAAGCGGGGCGGCTGGTAATTGGAGTCTCCGTGTTGACTGTTATGATGGCATGGGGTGCCTCTTTCATTCTTTATTTACCCTAATGAGAAGTTCTCCATGTTTCTTTTTTTATTGGGGGGGGGGGGGAGGGTTTGCTCTTCTTGAAGTCGTCACTGAGACTTAATGGTAGACAATCCCCACAACATCCACTTATGGAAACACCTATTTAAGTTTAGTAGACTAAATTCATTGGATAAAATGTTTTATTAGAAGATTATTTCTACTTACGTTTATTAAAGCTTTCAAACTCTTAAGTTGTCGTGATGACGAAAGGCTGAGCTCCTATCTGATCCATTCATAATAAAGCATGACAAGAGGAAGAATGGGCCTCATTCGGTCTACTAATGGAGACTTGGTGTACGGATAGGGAAGGAAGCAGTGCCCCTGCTGACCCATCCAAGAGGCTAAATCACAGTCCCCATCCCCTTTCCTCAGCTTCCAGAGTGCTGGAGATCCACAGAGGGATTTTGCTTGATATGAGCGCAGACCAGGAGTGCTGTACATGGTCAGTGTAAGCCCCTGGCATGTAGTCTCATATGCAAGCTTGCATGCCAAAACGACAGGCAAGTGAACCGTCCCAGAACCAATGATGCGTGGCAAAAACTCGACAACAGTAAAATGTAACGAACATGCAGTTACAGGTGAGTACTTAAGTAAGAAGCTTGATATAGCAGTGTGATTAAGCCCGACATTAAGTAGACCATAACGAAATGCAGTAGATATAGCTAATTAGGCTAGTTTCCTTTTGACGTCTTGTATATTTTGTAGTACTGACAACTTCAATTAAGTCCAATATTTGTGACAATCCTTTTGGAGCAGAATATGACAGCCTTTAGTTATCATCCCAAAACCTGCAAATGAGAGAGCGAGAGGGAGGGAAAAAACTGTCCAGTCCACTCTACCGAAATTAAATGTACCCCCCCAAAAATCACATCTTTATGTGACGTTAACAAGCTTCCGTTATTGAAAGAAAACAGAAAAGGGAACATGAGTACTGGACATCTAGATAATTGGCCCAAGCTGCCACCTGCAGTCATGGAGAAGATGAGCACGGGAGGTGAGCGGCTCTCCATGCAGTGTGTCTGGAACCTGGGAGCAGTGTGATTGACAGGTCTAATTGTTGTCTGGCTGCAGAAGACGATCCAAGAAGTGTCTGGACTCATCAGAAGATTTTGTTCTGATTCGAACCCCCGAGGCAGTCATTTGGGTTGCTATTTGAAACATTTTGCAATTGCCGAAACAATATCGGGTTGAAACAAACAATCGATGGAAATGACTTAGCACGAACCCTTCGTCGGATATTATATTTCCGAGAAAAGAGACCTGAAAGGGCTAATGCATGTCGAGACTCAATCCATCAGTCTTTTGTTTTTCAACATTTCAATAGATATAAATGTAATATTCCCTCCACTATCATATTGATTCAACTTATTGCTACGTAAACAGACAGATGGTGATAAACCCTTCACATCACCATACAAATTGAGTCCGAATCTCATCTGATGAAGAAGAAAATGGCATGTGAACAACTGCCATCAGAAAGATGGGTGGATGGAGCGTGACAGATCTGCCAGGAAATGGAATCGACTATTTTCTTCTAGGTCTCCCTCTTCAGCCGGTGATGAAGTAGAATGTCGGCGGAGTCGATCCTCCCCGGTTGCCTGGCTCCTCCTGCTTGGCGTGAACCCACAAACACAGGGCCCCCTTTACCTTCCCGCTCCCCTGCAGAGTCCCTGCCGCGACAGCGCTCCCCCACTCACTCCGGCCACTTGACACAGTGTGATTAATCACCATGGAAACCAGGTTGAGACAAAAGGTGTGGCTAATGGTCCGTGTGTGGCGGTTGATTTAATCAAGAGAAGGCTTTAACCTTGCCAATAGCTGGGTGTCACACGCTCGCGTGGGCGCGCGCAAACCTGCACCCGCGCCAGCTGGAGCTGGAGCCCTTAAGACTCTGGCTGGATACGGAGTGCTCTAATGACAGTTGACGAACGCCTGCCAGTCACTCAGGTGTGTCTTGCGGTTTCACTATAGCAACCGTCGAGCCACAGCCACCTATTGCTCATTTGGTCACATTAACGTTCGATATCCGTGTGTTTTGTCAGTGTACAATGGCCACTTACACTGCTGAGAGCTCTACTGCCCGCAGATACATTGTGCGGAAGATTGCGGGAGCTCATGGCGGTGGGATCTTTTTCAGAATCCCGTTCCAGCACTCGTGAGGACACTGTGAAATATCTAATAACACGGCTATCATCATGTTGCTTATCGCTCCACTATCCTTTGGTTCAGGCGGAAAAGTAACTAATGCAGTCCCTGCAGTGTGAGACTGAGTGGAAAACTAATAGAGTAGTGAGTCTATTACCGTACCACCAAAATGGCTGAAATCAAACTGCTGTGCTGCATTATAATCAAAGTGTGCTGCGAACTATGAGGCACATCTTACAGACTAGCTCTGTGGAAGTGAGTACAGGCAGAAGCAAATTGAAGTCCTGGAACGGCTGATTGAATGTCCGGATGTCCAAAAAAAGAGACAATGCCAGATGAAAGACTGATTCAGTTTAGTATCATGTCATATACTGTACTTCTACGATCACTTTCCAGTATCGTTCATGCCAACAGTACAGAAGATCTAATGTTTTCATGGATATTTCAAATCAATCTTTTCTTTTTTTTTTTGCAATTATTACCTAAACATTATATTTATTTAGTCAAGAAATTTATCCAATAACCAAGCTTTGTTCTCACAATGAAAATTGTGTTCCAAACTGATGTTTTGCTTTTACATATCACACCTTTAAAGTTGACATTCCAGCATCATGGTAAAAAATGCATAACTTTAAACTGATCAAATGCAGATACAAAATGAAATATAGTTATAATTTAAGCATTAGATTTTTTTTTCTCATAGTATCTAATATCATAATAACCTGACCGAATATTTCTGCTGGAACCTACAGTACTGTACATGGTTTGAACTGTCTATTTAAATGTATATTACTTATAGCCAGCATTCGAAAGACAGCAGAACCACAGTAGACCTTCCGAAGTAGAATACACAAATGCATAAATATTAACCGCAAGAACATTCACCTCCCACATACTTGCTTTCACATCTAGCATCTATACTTTAGTGCAGGAATAGGATGACAGAATATTATACCATGCAGATGTGCCAAGAATAGATCATTAAGAACAAACCATGGAAATGTGTCTGCTTTAATTAAAAACACACAATTTCACAATAAAAATGACTAGTCAAAGACATTATCATTTTTATATTTTATTCAAAAAACTTCAAAATAAGTTTCAAGTTCAAGAAAGTAGAATAAGCTTAGACACAATGCAAAGCATCATATACAGACGGATAAAATACATTTTATATATTGCAGACAAGCCATGGTGGGTCTTACATATGTACAGTATGTATGTAAACTTTTATTTACAATATTTTTTACATTTACAAAAAGCTTTGTTTCTATTTTATCTTGGTATATATATATAGATATTTTTTGTATACTCCCCACTAGCATTTGTACTACAATAATGAAAAAGAAAAAACATTTACAGATATGTCAATCCATTTTCTTCTCTTTTATATTACAAATGTATTTCCATAAAAATATATCTCTGTACAAAAAAAAGTTTTGTTTGTTCGTTCGCTCCCAGGGTCTTCTTTTCTCTCGTCGTTGCTCAGGTCCATGTTTCTACATGTGTTTCCAGAGAACCATTTTGGTCAACAACAAAAAAACAGCAACAGCAAAGAAAGTCTAATCACTGCAAGTCCCGTCTCCTTTTGATCTTTCTCACTCGTATTTCACTGCTCAGGCGTTCTGTGTTGGGTTCACGTGAGCATCCGTTTGAAGACAGATCAACGGACCATTGTACACACAAATGGAAGATGGAGCCCTAACCTCGTGAGTTTCATACATGAAAATACAGAAATGTATAGGATTTGCAATAAACAATGCCACGTTTATAAATAACTTAATACTATACACTACATGAACTGGACATTCTCCTTTTCCATCACAGTTAAACAAATATCGAGGGAAAAAAAATACTTTCTGCTAATGGAAACTGTGGGTTGCACAGAGAAACAGACTCGGAGTGGAAAGCAATGGTCATGGATAACAATGGATAACAGATTGGGCACAGCTTATCTGTTACTTCCCCCCAACACATAAATACATTCATGGACAATCCTAACCACCAATCCAATCACCCATACAGTAATTGCACTCGTCAGCGTCAGTCTACATGCACATCCCTTTCATGCATCCCCCTCATCTTCAAATCCCGAAAGCTACCACTTTTTGTCCCGGCTTGAGACCACTGTTTGTGTTGACATGGGTGGAATGGTGAATGACATTTGCATCAAATGACTTGGAGCGCAGGCCTACGACTCGAGCAAAAGTCCGGTTTGATACCAATTCATGGAAGAGCGATGCATAGATTGGAGATGGAGGTGAGGTACAAATCTAGCGCTAACCGACATCTTTCAAACGTTTAGTGAATAAGTCGTTGTTGGAAATAAAAAGGTCATCGGGCCAGCTCAAGTATAAGTGTATCTATTTAGCGGGGATTCTAATACTACAGCTTGGCGTGCACTTCATTGTTGAGGAGGTCAAGAGAGAGATCTCCCACTGTAGATGTGTCTGTGAGACTCAATGATATTCAATATTCAATAATATCACCTACATCTAGCTTTCTAAAATTACCTGTTTCCAAAATGATCTTTCTCTGTAGTTGAAATCAAGAAAGTAAAGTGGGTCACAGATCTAATTTGTGGGGATGGCAAACTTGGGATTGCGTTCTTTGGTAGTAAAAGCACCATATTTTACAGACTCACAGACTTAGCAACAACCCCACACATGCAGGAAAGCGTGAAGCAAACCCAAACAGCAATACTAATGAGCTCGGAGCTCAAAGCGTGGTGCGGCGGAGAGATGGGGCAGACATCAGTCTGGTTCCTTTGAAACAACCCTAACAATCTCCCTGTCTCCCGTTGTTTAAATCCCAAAAAAGAGTCTAGCTTTATCTATGGGCATTTACTTATATTATACGTGTGTAGTGTGTGTGCGTGTGTGTGTGTGTGTGTGTGGCTGTGTTTATATTTGTGTCTCCTCGGCAGAAAAGAGACACAAAAGCTCGACTTGAAACCAGATAACGGAACACCAGAGGGTTTGCAATACTCCCCCGGTGCTTGGCAGTCGATCGTTAAAGAGTTTGAAATGCTGCTCTGAGTCCCAAGGCTAAAAAAGAGAGAACAAGATGGAGGGGTGTAATGATGCTTTGGAATCCCTGCAAACAAAATACAAAAAGCCACCTGTGTTGGTTTGCCGTATGCATTATACATTTCAGAGGGTTTAACCAAGGCACTGTAATCAACAGGAAGGTTCTTGCTGGGAGATGCATGTAGGTACAATAGGTGTGGGTGGGACAGCCCACTGTTTTGAATCTAATAAACACAAAGAGATGACCTGGTGGGAGACATTTTGGATCAACATTTTCAGTCACAACTAAATCCTAATTCAATTCGACTTCACTTGTCGCTACCCTTCCCTGGCATTGTGTAGTTTCTCCTGCTTTTGCCGGCAATGAGATCCGCTCTGTATCCGCATGGCTTTACAGTACTTAACGTTTCATAGGTCACACGTGGCACATGTTGCTACGGAGACAGTGAAAGGGACTTAGCCGAATGTAAACGGAAAGTGATGAATCTATTCACTCTGAGTACACTGTTCCTGGTAATTCAAAATGAAATGACAGGAAATGGCTAAAACAACAGCAGCATGCAGTTAGAAGTAGTGAATGCCAATGGCTGTGAGATAATGTGACTACACACGCCGTTCTGCCCATGAAATCTCTGGGGAAATTCAATCTTTGCCTTTTCCATCAACTCTCAATTGAAACAGGCACAGGCGATACAATATCCACACTCTGGAGATAAGCCACAGCTTTAAAAGTAATACATTTGTAAAGGCAATTACCAAGCGATCGTCAAACAGATTGGCAGCACAATGGTGTGATTCGTAAATATGTTGCTTCTACGTGGGAAAGAAATAAAATGATGAAGACTTAGGTAATTTGAATGTGTTCTTTGACAAACAAATGTTCCTGATGTGGTGGATTTAGAAAGCAAACAGTGCTCTGGTGTACGGCCGTCTACGACACTCAAACTAATGACTGCTGCCTTTCCCTTCCTTAGTAAAATTGGATTTTGCCAAACATTGCAGTCGTGTTGTCATAATAAACAAAATTGTTATGACCAAATGAAGAAATAAGTGCTGTGGGTTCTACTAAGAGCCTGTGCACAAGCCTTTCCAAACCTCCTAAATGACAATGACAGGCTGGCATACAAACACCATGTTAAGGCGAAGCTGAAATGGCAGCAAATTGCATCTAACGACATAATTTGCCTCAGTGAAACTCAAGCTTATTTCATGCCCCGATCTGTCCTGCTAAAGAGAGCAGTCATGACTTTGGATGAAAATAACGCGGAAACAGTGTGTAAGATCCACCCCGAAAATAACTCTGTGGCGTGCGTAATGTTCACCAAAGAAGAACCATGACGTTGCTGGCGACAAGTCTCTTCCTTCTGACATTATTCTTTCAGATTCACCCCAGAAACGTCATCCAGCCACTCCAGGCTGGCTTTAACCCGCCTGTTACTCCGTGAAGAGTTGCATTCCGGTGCGGCTCCCACCTGGCAACCCACATACAGCGCTGCTGTTGACTCAAGACGGCCCCACAGACGCTCGCCGTCTCGGGGAATGTTTTTTTCTGGTACCCCTCAGACTGTCACGCAGGAGCCAGGCTTTAGAAGATAAACACAATTCCCCATCTCTTGCTCAATCATGTCGAATTGAAGCACACAGCATTGATTTACCCATGTCAAAGACTCTCCTGCCGTACCAGCGCTGAGGAGGCCTTGCCCAACAATCTGTAGCAAAGGAACCCCCCCCCCCCCCCCCCCGCAGCAACAAAATCATAATAATACAAAAATTACGTAACAAAATTATCTTTCATTACATAGTTTCCAGTAGCTAACTTGGAGTGACAATGTAAAATTAAACTCAGAAGAGGAAATCCATTCAATCGTGATGCCAGAGTTGATTCTGGAACGAGGGATCCTGAACGAAGACTTGATATGACTGAGAACCAAACAGAACACAACCTCTCCCCTGACGCTACACCACAGTCTCTGAACTGACGACAGGAGAGTGGTCCCAAGGTTCGCGTATCCATGGAAACACATCCCACGCCAGAGTTCTGCCTTGACCTGTACACCGCGTCCTGCGTCCCACGTCCACCCCTTGAGAGGTGCAGCATGAGGGGGGCTGCTCACATCACAGAGTGCACTTGAGAGTCTCGGACATCAGCCTTCTCTTCTCATTTAGAGCACGGGTCGTTTAGGTGTGTCCTCTTAGAAGGGGGGGGGAGTGCGTTGGCCACCTTTTCAGTTCAGGGAGTCTGGCACGGTTTGACATGGACCAGTGAGTAACGTTGAGAGACACACACGTCAAGTAGTTGCAAATGGATTGCAACGACGTAAGTGAGAGAAGATTGACACCGTTTTTTGAATGTTTTTTTTTTTTTTACTTCCCTCTGCAGGCATACACTGTAGCTGACTTCATTTTTTGGGATTCATCAGTGTCAAAATGGTGGGGTTTTACCTTGCACTAACCTCAGTAAATCTTAAAAGGCCCCTTGCAGTGGAGAGGAAAATGTCAGCCGGCTTTGAATGATCTGTCTGGTGTCTAGTTGAATCTTTGAGGATATACTGACACCGAAAAGGGACAGAGGGGGAACGTTTAGGGTTTGGAATGCTGATGCAGCCAGCAAACGCGCACACACACACACACACACACACACACACACACACACACACACACACACACACACACACACACACACACACACGCGCATTACAACCTAACACATTTCAAAGCCTTTCTAAGTGTTTTGTCTGGCAGCCATGGCTACCTTTTAACCCCTGGTGTGGGCACAGATGCCTTCGCAAGCAGAATTGTGTCCTTCCTTTGAAAGAAAAAGAAAGTAAAAAAAAAAAAACTAGAAGATGACCGAATCCATGTTTTAAAGAACCTCCAAAACTCACACCATTTCCATTCCAACTTCCAGCCAGTGTCAAGCCCTTGGACGGAACTTCCAGAGGTAACAAGCATGACGATCAGGAGAATATAAGAGTCCGGGTATACATAAAGAGCAAGCAATGTATAAAAAACAAGCCAATGGAGAATGGCGAGAGACAAAAACTAGCATGGTCCGCTGTGCCTCTCCCCCTGGCTTAATAGGTCCAACCCGCTACACAGAACCCACAGAGATAAGCCTTCTCTGGGTGCAAGCTGGAGCACGACGCCCCCACTTCCGATGCTGACCTTCAACGTCCGTTTTTGGGGTGGGGTACATTGGCCCCTGCATGGCACCGAGTTCAGTTCAGGGGGCCGCTTTTCAAACAAACAGAATCAAATAAAAAAACAAATGAGACCTAGTGAAGTCACGAAGAGCTGCGTTGGTTGTCAAAGTCCGGTGTTGACGTGGTATGAACTCGACGCGGTGCACTCTTATGTTTTCGCGTTTTACGTCTCCCCTCTTGAAGGTAGTTTTATGTGAGGGTAGACGCTGGATACAGTGAGCTTCTCTTTCCCCTCGGCCCAGGTAACCGGGGGTGGGTGTCCTTCGTCGTAAGAAAGGGGGGAGGGTGGGGGGAGGGTGGGGGTCGCAGGCTAATGTCACCTCCTCTGTCTGGAAACAGACGCGGGTGGGTATGGCAGGGACGGAGGGAGGGGGAGCAGAGGTGTGAGGAGAGAGGAGAGAAAGGTGGGGAGAGGAGCGACAGGGGGCATGCAGAGACAGAGGATGCACGGGGGGAGAGCAGAGCAACGTGGCGGCGGATACGTGCGCCACGGCGGAAAGACGGGGGAGGAAGGTGTAGAGGGATGAAGGAGCGAGGTGAAAGACGGGGGAGGAAGGTGTAGAGGGATGAAGGAGCGAGGTGAAAGACGGGGGAGGAAGGTGTAGAGGGATGAAGGAGCGAGGTGAAAGACGGGGGAGGAAGGTGTAGAGGGATGAAGGAGCGAGGTGAAAGACGGGGGAGGAAGGTGTAGAGGGATGAAGGAGCGAGGTGAAAGAGAAACGGAGAGATGAGGGAGGGGATTGAAAAAGAGAGGAAGCATCATGAATACCGAGGGAAGAAAAAACGAGAACAGCCAATTATTTACACGGAACATTCTTCCTGCTTGCATTAGTAAACTAGAAAGAAATGTGATTTAGCTACGCCTTATTGGCAAGGACTACATGTACAGAAAGGTTACATAATAGATCATTAAAACAAGAGATACGGGGAACTCAGTAGGACAAAATAATCTGTTTCAGATGACTCTTGGCAGAGAGAGCTCAGAGTTCTGCACCCTTTGGAAAATCCTTCCTGTAAAACATTGGAAATTGGATTCTGACAATCTCTTGTCTCGTCGCTTCAGCAGTTTTGGACCGACACTGTCTTAGTCCATCTCTGGATAGTGGCAGACCGAAAAAGGCCGTGCTCCACGTTCCCCCCCCCCCCCCCCCCCCCCCCCCCCCCCCCCCCCTCTCTATCTCAACAGATGGTGTGCGGTCAAACGGAGCCCCTCTGCACTGAGGACGGGCTCGGTCGTGGCACCAGGAGGCATGGAGTCGATTGCGAGGCGTGCTGCGGGCACGCTAAGGCCGGTACTCACCTGTGGAGGGAGCGGAGCGGAGGTGAGGGTGGGGGGGCTATACCGCCGTGCAGACCGTGCTGACGGTGAACTCGGTCTCGCTGGCCAGGATGTCGGTGGGCTGGATGTTGCGGTCGTACATGGGGTTCTCGAACGTGCCCCGGCCGTTGGTGTTCTCGTGGCCCACGTAGCCGTTAAAGGGAACTTTGGGTCTCCTCCTGGGACGCACACGGAGACAGAACACCAGAGCGGTCACCTCCCACGACATGGCGCGTTGGGGAAGCACACTGCCGCTTCAAGAGCAAGCATCACTTGCATGTTTCATGAAATAAACATTGACTGCTTGACCGGCGTCATTTATAACGGCAGTGCATTCCGGTAATCTATGCTGTAGTAGATGTGAATCACCTGTGTTTGTAGAGATACAGAGCGAACCCCGCGATGATCATAGCTATAAAAGGCACTAAGATGGCGGCCGCCACTGAACTGCTGTTGGAGGCAAAGTTGTAGCCTGTGCTGTCCGTGATGGGATCCGAACTCTCTGCCAGAGGGAAAAATAAAAGGTATTTGTATGTGATGGGTGTGCCACATGCTGTACCAAATGAGTCATGTCAAACAATTGGTACACCAGAGAGGGTTTAATACGTAGTTCAATCTGAAGGAAAACGGGTCGGACATTTCCATTAGCCGTGCAAATAAACACAACAGATGTCTGCTTCAACTGACCAACAGGGGAAGGAAAAGAAGAGAGACGAGGAAAATCAATTACAGGGTCCCAAATAGAAAGTGGGATTAATATACTCTACAAAGAAACATGTTTCTTTTTGGTAACATCAAATTCCATTATGGCCACAATGACTTTTAATTATTGCGTTCTCAAAGCACGGCACTGATAAAGTCCTTCATGTATTCTCGGTACACAATTTGGGGGCAGTGTGTGTCTAGCGACAGCAGAGTGACAGTACATCTGTTCCCTACACAATGCCAAGAAAGCTCCAATAAAGTGCAGGCGACAAACAAGTCAGAACTCAATTAGCAGGCAGGCTAGTGTCAGCCAGGCAAACTCCTGCAGACCGCGAGGAGAAGAGCCACACAAACAGAAGGGTCCGTTAGCACCACACACATTGGTGGTGCACAAGCTCCTTTTCCAATACACACAAACAGTGGACACATCCCGCCCCTCTCTCTTTACACTTACTCACACACACACACACACACACACACACACACACACACACACACACACACACACACACACACACACACACACACACACACACACACACACACACACACACACACAAACAAACAAACAAACACACCCGTAGCCTGGCACCGACCCCAGAGCTGTGTATTAATAAAGTGCTATTTGCTTAATCTGTGTGTAGTGGCAGGGGTGAGCGGATGAGAGGGTCTGCATCTGCTGTCGGGGCTGACGAGGCAGCTACTTCATTATAGCACACTTTCATATGGGGACAACACTTTTTTCAGAGTCCACGCAAGCGCGCACACACACGCGGACATCTTTTTCTCACTCTCTTCTGAGTGGAACGGAGCTACACACACACACACACACACACACACACACACACACACACACACACAAACTAAACATGGGGAATTTGTCTGGTAGTTGCTACGGCTGTCGAGGCTTTAGCAAAAGGACACTTTCTAATGAACTTCCTGTGGGGGAGACCAAAGGAACTGCTGCGTTAATTTCCATCCCCATCAGATTGCCCCGCTGTCTGCTGTGTCTATTTTGGGAAAACAGCGTTTTGTGGTCGACAGAGTAGAAACTGAGGTGTGAACAGGATAGAGGGCGCACCCCGCCTTCCGGATCACCTGCCAATGGTCTCCGTTTTCTCTCTCCTGCTCTGTTCCCTGCTCCCTTTCCCTCACATCTGTCCTGTCTCTTTGACGTTGGAAAAAACATATTTTAGACAAAATTCTTCTTCTTTCTCGATTGCTCTATCTTGCTTTTATCCTCTCCAGTCATTGTTTTTGTTTGTCGCCGACACATACAGCTAGGGGGGCTAAGGAAAGCCTAGGGCAGACACACGTCTGTGTTTCATGTTGCTGCACATGTAAATGAAAAGAAAAAAAAAAAGTGTAATATACTTATTTGTGAGGAACGACTATACTTTGTGGTCCATGTATTTTCAGCTCGGCAGACAGAACCTTGGAACAGCATTACAAAAATAAAAAACAAGTGTGCACACACGCACGGGCAGAAACCCATCTTCTTTTTCAAATCAAATCAAATCAAATACATTTTATTTCTATAGCACGTTTTCATCCACGAAGGTAATTCACTGTGCTTTTTGGGATGGTTCTAAGAATGCAAGGCAGTGATCCCGGCCACTGAAGTCGGGACACGCAGACTATCTGGCAGCAGAGTTCACACAGGTGCAATCTAAAAGCTTTACTTGAACCATACTGTTGAGGTCTCCTATGCCTCAGGTGGACCAGGAACGAGGCTTTGCTCAGGATATGTCTCCCAACCGTTTGAGCGAGATTAAAATAAGACGTTAAAAAGACCACAGTGTGACAAGCAGGGATGCCCGGTGTTTATAAATGGGTTCACGGAGGTGCTAGACATTCTGGGGTTAGACCTGATCATTTGAACGTCTAGCATGGTGTTCTGTACCGTCATGCAGGAGGCTGGGTCGAGGGAGTTGAGGACGAGCTGGATGGTTTGGACAGCTCAACAGTTGAGACTTACCTAGCCTCTGTAGACCAAACTGGCCAAAGCCTTTCCCTCGGACGAATCCTTGGTAGACAAAGGAGTTGGAGGAAGCGATATAAGACACCTACAGAGAGAGAGAGAGAGAGAGAGAGAGAGAGAGAGAGAGAGAGAGAGAGATGGAGGAAGAGAGAGAGAGAAAAAAAGACAGTGAGAGAGAGAGAGAGAGAGAGAGGGGGAAAAGGACAGTGTCAGATCCTCCTTTACAAAGGGGCCTCTCATCACAGTGTCAGGAGCAGAGACCAGGCTGGGAGTGAAATATCACGGGGCCCTGGCTGAGAGGGAGCTCTGACTGACATTTCATTTGACTCCCGACGTTTTTCCACTCAAGATCACACACGGGCACAAAGGGGGAGGCACATGTGTGGGACCACTCAGACGGATGTGTGCATGCCTGGGAGCTGTGACTTTCTGTTTTAATTATATCCACGTGGGGGGGCGGGGGTGTGCGTGCATTATCAGTGGTGGTGGTGGTGGTGCTGGGGGGGGGGATAGCATAGGCGAGGAGAGAAGGAGGAGAGAGGGTGTCTGGGCCTGATTACCAGGCAATGATTTAACTGACATTTTAATTAAAGTGAAAACCCTCAGCAGACCTTACATCTCCCCAGAGTGACAGGGTTAGAGTGTGCGCACGGGCATATGCCTGCATGTGCAGGAACACACACACTGTAGGACTGAGAGGCATAGAGAGAGAGAGAGAGAGAGAGAGAGAGAGAGAGAGAGAGAGAGAGAGAGAGAGAGAGAGAGAGAGAGAGAGAGAGGGAGAGGGAGGGACTGAGGAGTGAGTAAGGGAGAGGGGGGTTGGTGGGATAGGGGTGTCGTGTTGCTTTGCGTCCCCCTCATCCCCCTTCATCCTAACCACGACCGTCCAGAGGTGTGTGGCGGTCAACTCACGTGTCCATCCAGGGCCCAGTTGTCCATTTTGAACTTGTTGACAAAGATCTCCACAGGGCCTCGGATCTGATGGACCTGGAGCAACAGCTGGGCCTCCTCCCTCTTGTAGGTTCCTGGGCGGTAAATGTCACAGAGACAGTGGTTCACTGTGGGTTGGTCCAATATTTACCGAAGGAAAATGTCACGAAGAGCCTTTACATTTGAAACATGGTTATGTTCTGGCAGCCCGCATAAAAAAATGTAAAGGACAACTTCTTACACTTAATATTCTGGACCATATTCAAACCGAGAATGAATATTTAACTTTGGCTAGCACATTTTTATGGTGCAACATTTAAAAGGTTCTTTCTACATTGTGGCATCACAAGGGGTCATGTATCGGAAGGGTACTACATTCCCATACAGGACCAGCTGCCCCATCCCAAAATGGCCACCGCTGCACAAACTACACCTCCCAGGAGGCCCCACGATTCACACAGGTGTGAATGCTTAAGCCACTTGATTGAGGCAGGAGAAAAGGACCTGAGAAGGCAGAGCAGAGGCTCTCTGAGGGACAGAACACATCTGAAAGGAAGCCGTTGGTGTTACCAGTTTTGTAGTTGATGCCGAAGACGTTTAGTTGTTTTTTGTTTAAGTCTGTTGTTCTAAACAACACCTTTGTTTGGGTTGTGTTCATTGAAAGGATAAAAAGGAGTATTGATAAAGAGCGGCTGTTGTGGAATAAACTTTCAACTTCTTTTAGTTTGATCCTGGTCTTTTGCCTGTTATTTCCAGTCTACCTGCACTGCCCTGTCCTCGGGACATCCCATGACGTTACAACATATG
>CM030182.1:8193466-8250966 GCA_017639675.1 Aplochiton taeniatus | reverse complement strand
CCCAGTGTGCTGTACCTTTGCAGAGGGGCTTGGTGGCGTTCCAGGTGCGGTCCCGAGTGCAGGTGAGCGTGGAGGCCCGGTCGGCGTCCATGTTGAAGCCTGGGGTACACTGGTAGCTGACCGAGCTGTTGTAGGTGAAGTCCCTGCCCACCCTCACTCCGTTGGCGGGGACACCCGGGTCACCACAGTTTATCACTGCCGGGGGGGGGGGGGGAAGTGAGAGAGAGAGACAGAGAGATAGCGAGGGGAAAAAAAGACAGAGGCAGAGATGAGAGTGAGAGAAACAGAGAGAGAGGGGAAGATGGAGATAGAGAATGAGAGAGAGAGAGAGAGTCGTGAAGTGATTCGTAACCGGCCCATTACATAGATTGTACCATTCCTCCCCGGCAGTGAGCGAAAAAGATTTGTTCAGATGACTTGCGTCCGGTCATATACGCCACCGCACGCCATGGCGAACGGCACATTTCGAATCGCACGACAGGCTCCCCTCTGAGGCCATTCGCTGTTTCACAGGGGACACATATTTCTACCCAAGGTGCACACACCTCGGAATACTTTGAGCTGTCCAGCACGCAGAGCGCTCCCCCTCAGTGATTTTGCTGTACTACCAGTGGTATACTCCAACAGCAGGGGCTGGAGTGAGGAACACTGCACGCTGCAATCCCACCCTTGACACCTGAGTCCAACGTGGGGACGCCGCGTCCGTGAATTGGCTCCGTCAAAGTCTCACCGTGCAAATCAACAGTTGAGAGTCGTTTTTTTTGGGTGGACGGGCTCGCTGCTCTCTGAGCGGCGCGTCGAGTGAACAGACGCAGCGCCTCCGGCCGGCCGGAGCGACAGCGTGTGGAACCAGCGCTGTGCGGGGCCGCGCCTGCCACACTCCTCCCTCCGGAGAGGGGAAGGCGAGGGAGAAAACTCATCAAACCAATCTTCCTTTTTCCTCCAGGACGTTAAGAACCCACTGAACGAGGAACAAAAAAAAAACAGAGCGGCCGACGATGACTAAGCTCTGCATACAAATTCCCACAAGGTTAGGGAAACTAGGCCTCGTCACGTCTACCACTGACAGAGCAAACAGTCACATTGCCAACAGGGCTGGACGCGCTGGGCGTTGCCGGATATTTCTTTAACGAATGGGAAACGTACACTCTATCTCTTTGAAGCGTAATGGCTCTGCCTGAATAGGTCTGCGGTTGGGCTGCCTACAAGGACACGAGCAGCTGTGGCTTTGGCGGCCATAATGTCACCTTTTGTCCTGGCTCCCTCTAATCTCTGCCGCTACACTTTCAGAGTGTTGAGCCGGCGCGGCGCGGCTGGACTCCCGTTCCTCGAGGGCACGGCGGTCGTCAGTTTGTCGGCGGTGAATCAACGCGGCGGCGCTCTCAGGCAAGCCTGGTCTGGCCGTGGGGTTGGGGGAGGGGAGAGTTGACCCGTGTCCGCCCTAAGGGACGTAGCCCCACCCCTCCCTGAGGTGAGCCTGGCCCTCCGGTTCACGCACTGGGACACCCTCGTTTTGACTCCTAGCCCTGAGACCCACCCCCCTGCGTGACGGCCGTCCTCAACCCCCGGCCCTGTCATCAGCACTGAGAGCCAGCGTGGGGATTACGCCCTCCTGTCAGAGGGCACGCTCTGAGCCGATCCGCTCCCACGCCGTAACACCCAGGAGCTGGGGAGCAAGGCTATCGCCGCGCTAAATCGCCCCTCACGCTACGGAGCACAGATCGAGGAAAAACACACGGCGCTAAATCCTGGTGCTGTTGTCAAATCCTTTATTCATTTCCCCTGCCACTTTTAGAAGCCTAGCCCTGGAGGCCCGGGCGGTGGAGGGGGACGGGTACCTGAGCACTCGGGCATGTTGCCGGTCCACGTGCCGTTGACGGTGCAGTGGCGGGTGAGCAGGCCGCTGGAGTAGTAGCCCTCCCGGCAGGCGTAGGTGATGGAGCGGGAGAAGGTCAGGCCGTCGTGGACCAGGACCTGGGCATTCCGCGGCGTTCCCGGATTCCCACAGGAAATCACTGAGAGAGGCAGGAAAGAAAACGATGAGAAGGGAGGGAAGGAGATCAGATTAGATTATTTATGGGTAAAAACAAGAAAATTGTTGACAAGAGTAGGGTAGATAGGAGGGGAGAGAGAGAGAGAGAGAGAGAGAGAGAGAGAGAGAGAGAGAGGGAGTGTGTGAGTGTGTGTGTGTGTGTGTGTGTGTGTGTGTGTGTGTGTGTGTGTGCACGCACGTCCTTGCTGGACAGTGCAGCCAGAGCAGGACTGCGTAGAGATGAAGGTCTGAATTATACATGAGAATTTCCCTGCAGCCCTCAAATTCAAAAAGTATTTTTTTCTCTCTCTCTTCATCTCCGTCCCTCCACTCCTTAAGGCATTCTCCCATCTTCCCTGTTTTATGGCCTCCCCCTCTGCTCTTCCCCCGCGGGGGGCCCACACCATCACTTCATTCCTAAACATCTATTTCCATTCCGAGCCTCTATCATCCCATCTCATCCTCTCTTTTCTCAATCTCCTCTCCCATCTCTCTTAGCATTTTCCCCCAGATGTTTTCAAACTCCATGAAGGTCTCTGCAACAGGCCTCTCCTCCGCTCAGTGGCTTCCTCGTGGCAAGGCCGTCCGTGGAGGCTGATGACTGTGTTCATTATCGTCCCCGGCACAGGGGCCCCTGTGGGCATGGCAGGGCCCGTAATGACCAGCTGTGGAGGGGCCTTGATGTCCCTGCCAAGCAGGAACAGGTGGGCCCTCCAGCCAGCGGCCATGCCACAGATCAGAGGGGTGAGGTGAGGGGGGTGGAAATAAGGGGATGGACAGAGATAGAGAGAGAGAGAGAGAGAGAGAGAGAGAGAGAGAGAGAGAGAGAGAGAGAGAGAGAGAGAGAGAGAGAGAGAGAGAGAGAGAGAAAGAGAGAGAGAGAGAGAGAGAGAGAGAGAGAGAGAGAGAGAGAGAGAGAGAGAGAGAAAGCGTAAGCAGGACCTTAAAGTGCGACCGGATTCCTCGGATTCCTACTGCATTCCCGTGTTCCCAGGCATTTATAAGGAATGTTCTAAGGGCAGGTTCTTAGCGTCGGCATGGGGAGGAATCAATTCACGAGGACAGCGAAGACAAGAACATAGCACAGGTCTCATCAATACAACACACACAGAGAAAAATCGTTCTGTTTTTCTCGCTCTCTCTTTAGCGCAGGCACACACAAACACTGTCCCCAAAACACACACAGGCTCGCAGACCGATAATCTGGTATAACAGAGCTAAAAACAAAGGGAAGGCACTGTGAACTGTGTCAACTATCTATCTCCCCCTTTCTCTTTCTTTCGTTCTCCATTTTTCTTTCTTCAGCTTCCCTCACCCTTTTCTCCGGCCCTCCCTCTGCCCCCCAGCCCCACCCCCCTCTCCTGTCTCCCTTGTCAAGCTGGACTCTGCAGGCTGTTCGAGCGGCGGCATGAGCAGAATAGTAAGAGAGTCAGGGGAGAGCAGCCGATTATCAGGGTGGCAGAGGGAAGTGGAGCCAGGCGACAGCAGCTGATCCACGGAGAAGCCGATTGTTGGTTTTTCAAAATTCAGGGCCTGTTTGTGTGTGTGTGTGTGTGTGTGTGTGTGTGTGTGTGTGTGTCGTGGCTCATACCCTGGCACTCGGGCTGCGTGCCCACCCAGGTGCTGTTGGCCTGGCAGGCCCTCTCAGCAGAGCCCTTCAGCAGGTAGCCGGGCTCACAGCTGAACCGCACATCGCTGCCCACCGAGAAGTCCTCTCCCAGGCGGATCCCGTGCACCGGAATGCCAGGGTCCCCACACATCCCCGCAGACTCGCCTGTGAAGACAAACAGGAGACGTAAACAAACTGGATAAAAAAAAAACGCAAAAGGACGCACACATGTTTATAAAGAAATACTTGGAGACTGAAAAATATGGAAACGGATATCAATCATTTGATGAAGGCAATTAAAACCAAATTGAAATGCGCTTCAATAACGCCCATTCAAAATACAATCACACGTCTTCCCGGAGGAGAGGTTGACACTCCACAGAGAATCGTTTTCCTTTTCAAAAATATCAGGGGAATAATGCGAACCCCATTTCATTTTCATTTCATCACCGGATCGGCACATTTCAAAATGATTACCAGACCCTTATGCTGCTCCATCAACTGTCCCTGCATGGCTCTTAAAGCGATCAAACAAAACATTTAGAGTCGAGGTATATTTCTCGGTCCTTCAACTTTTTACGGGCCCGGGTCAACATCCCTTTGCTAGTGTTCACCTCTGAGAGAGGGAACATTCGCGTGAAAAAGGACCCCCTCATTGTCTGTCGAGAGAAAAGCCGGCAATCTTCAGGATATATGAATGCCATGAATTGCGACGTTAAACTGTCAGGATGTCTATTTTATTGTGCTTGTGTGTGTGTGTGCATGCGTCTGTCAGAATCAGCAAACGTCGGTTTGCATCGAGGGTTGTGTGTGTGTGTGTGTGTGTGTGTGTGTGTGTGTGTGTGTGTGTGTGTGTGCGTAGGCGTGCACTCCGCTGCATAGAGCCCCAGGCCCACCGGAGGAGGACAGGACCTGACGTCTTTATAGCGGAGGGCTGGTTCCTCATAACCGAGGCTGCAGCGTGGGCGGCCATGTCCCTCCGTCTAATATGAAGAGATTAAAGCCACTTTACAGGGGACAGTGTCTTCGCCCTTGATGCCCACGCACAGACACACACACACACACACACACACACACACACACACACACACACACACGCGCGCGCCCCTCGGAGGAGCCCCGGAGGAGCTCTCGGCCCCCACACTGCCACCGCTTAATGCGCTGTCCTTGCCCTGCCAAGCTATTGAAGTAAGTCTAGGAGGGCCGGTGATTCTAAGTTGGATATAATGAAAGATTAGGGGCGGCGGACGGGAGAACAAAAAAGGCCACCTCGACGTTATACTGCTGTTTGGCCATCTTGATTCACAAAATAAACTTCCAAAATCCCCTGCCGTCAAGCGAGACAGCTTGAGCTTCTAATAAAAAAAACAAGCCCTATTTTCAGAGGGAGAGGTGGTAGTAAACACAACGTTAGATGTTATTACGACGCGGGGGGGGGGGGGGGGGGCGGGGCCTTACCGGAGCAGTGCGGCAGCGAGCCGCTCCACTGGCCGTCCAGCTGGCACATGCGGGTGGTGTTGCCCACCACGCTCCTTTGGCCGATGCAGCTGAAGCGGATGACCGAGCCCACCGTCCGCCGGTCCCCGGAGATCTGGGCGTAGGGGGCCATGCTGGGCCGGTCGCACAGCACCACTGGACAACCAGGGCAGAAAGGACAGTCAGTCAGCCGGAAAGAGATAAGAAGGGCTGCAATGAGCGAAGGAGTTCGTAAATCGAAACACGTTGGTGAAACGCAAACAGAACGCATCCCCAGCACATTTGCTTGGACCCATTTGCCGCGACATTATCTTGAACCGAATAGGTCCCGAGGATGAAGGCACGGCGCCAGCGCCAGCCAACTCACAGAGGCATTTGGGCAGCGAGCGGTCCCAGGTGGCGTCGCCCTGGCAGGAGATGGTGCTGGTGCCCAGCAGGTAGTAGCCCGGGTTGCAGCGGTACGCCACGCTGGTCTGGAAGCAGTAGCGGTGCGCCCCGCTGCTGGTCACCTGCCGCACGCTGTTCTCCACGTGGCCGGGCTCCGTGCAGTTGATGACTGGAACGGAGAGGGGGAAGAGAGAGAGAGAGAGAGAGGGGGGGGGGGGGGGGTTAGCGCTGTGCCGTGGGATTTAGAATGGTCACGGCGTGGAACCTAGGGGCCAGTCTTTACCGGGAGTCCACCGGGTTAGGTCCTCAGGCCTGCCCACTCCGCCCCGCTAAGGAGGGCGGCGGTCTGTCAAGCCTTTAAAGGGGAAATATGTTCATGCTGCTACAGAGGGAGCAACCAGCAATTTCCTCCCTCTGTCTCCCCTATCCATCTATCCCGCCCTCCGCTCCCTCTGCCGCCCATCCATCCATCCCTCCATCCATCCATCCATCCAGCCGTCCCCCTGTATACGGAGTGAGGAGGGGAGCAGACTTGGAGAAACATTTGCTTCATTAGGAGTGCCTCTCCCTCTGGTCCCCGTGGCGCAGCGTGTGATGGATGGAGCGCCCAGAGGAGTCAGGGAGGAGAGGCACAGTGTCACTTTAACAGCAGATGGAGAGAGACGGGGGCGAGCGGGGGAGGGGGAGCAGAGGAGAGAGGTGGAGGAGAGGAGATGGGAGACGTGGCGATGGCGCGACAGATCGTAAAAAGGCACAGCAGATGTTATCAACGGGGCTTTCGAGCGGATTGCCGGCACGCCGCGCAGGAGCGGGAACTTTACTTTGCGCTTCAAAGTTACATTCCGCAAGCTTGTAGACTAATGAGTCACCGTTCAGAGGGAAACACACACACACACACACACACACACACACACACACACACACACACACACACACACACACACACACACACACACACACACACACACACACACAGACACAGACACAGACACAGACACAGACACAGACACAGACACAGACACAAACACATACCGAACTCAAATAAAGTGTGACAATAATATCCTCCCGTCATTAGCCAGACGTGGAGCTGAGAGTGGGTTTCTGAAATCACTTCTAGGAGTGCCGACGTGGCGATTGCGCTCCGGTTAGCTTTGCCAGGCTCGCCCCCATGCGCCACTCTCCAAGGCCATAATGAACCCATTGTATGCTAATGTGTTTAAAAGCTCCCTGCTTTAATGCTAGAAAGCTAGCCAGGAGCGCTAAATCATCTCCCAAACACCTACTAATGTATTCCTTCCTGCCAGCGCTGACCCCCGGTGCCATCACTTACGGCACGCAATTGCATCATCACAACACTCGGGGAAGCCTATAGCAGCCGGAGGTGCTGTTTGCCTAGGGGGACGGAAGCCCGCCGCCTGGCTCCGGAATGAGAGTGGGCGTGATATCAAGCGGACGACCCATGTCAGAGGGTTTAAAGTGGGCTATTAAGGTTGCCTTGAAAGAAAGGGAGCGAGAGACAAAGCGGTCGTGGGGAGGGGGGGGGGAGCGTGTTAGAAAAGCAGAAGAAAGGAGAAAGGGAGCGGAAAGGAGAGACAGGGGTAATTCGTCTTCGTTCCCTCTCGCCGACGGGACCCCAGCCGCACTCCCCCTCGGCTGGGCCCTGGCCAAACATCGCCCACCTGGGGGCCCGCTGTGGGGCCCGACCGCACGGCCCCCCGCTCCCCGCTCACACTCTGGTGCGGCCGCAAATCATGCGCGGAGCCTACACACCTTTTGTACACACACACAAACGCAAACGCACATGCAGGTACACACATACACACGCTCACACAGACGGAAACACAAAGCCCCTGCTGTCGGTGTCCTCTCCAGCGGCGCTGTGATGCTGGGCAGCGGCGAGGCATCTGCTGTGCGGCGCTTTGTTGCAGCGACACAAATTGGCGCCGATTAGAGAGGGACAGCGGAGCGGCTCTCCGCTGCACCCTCCATCACTAACGCCCCCCCCCCCCCCCCCCCCGCCCCCCCCCCCCCCCCCCCCCCCACCCCCCCAAAACAGCCCCATGTGTTTAAGGTCCCGACCCCTCGCGGCATCAGCCCGGTCCGCTCACTCCCCCGGCCCCGCTCGCCCTCCACTGTGGTCCCCCTGTCTGCGCTCTCCCTCGCCTCCTCACGACCTGCGTTCCTCCCTCCATCCACAATGGCGTCCGTCTCCCCTCCTCTCTTTTTGCCCCTCCACCTCTCGCGAGGTTCAACACGAAGACGTGTTGGAAGGGAGCTTGAACCAGACCTTAGAGGGGGGGGGGGGGGGGCAGACGCGTTTGAAAGAAGGGGACTACAGAAAAGAACGTAATGACTGAGGGAGGATAAATCAGGGAGAAAATGAAGAAGAGGGGAAGATAAATGGGGGCCAGGACAAAAAGAGAAAGGGAGAGAGAGAGCGTAGGAGTGAGGGATGAAGCGGATGTCATCGGGGCACTTAGTTTGCCACTTAGAGGGTAAACAGATGCTTACCAAAGGCAGGCGGGCGAGCACAGTCTGTCCTAATACGGCTGCTAGACTGTCTTTAAGGTGATGAATCTGACTGACAAAGAGAGCACTAAGCTGCTTAGGACGCCGCATAAGCAACCCAGCTAATGGGCTCCACAAAACACATGGAAATGCACACAAGAGACCCGCGCCCACAAGCCGTGCCAACGCCTGAACACAAGGCCAGCCATACTGCCACGCCACCAGCGGAGCGGGCGGGGATTTTTCCCATCTTCCTCTCGGTTTTCAACAGCTCGTCAGCCAGTCAGTCGCCGGTCGCGCTGCGACGCGGTCCCGGGCGAGAGCTGACCTCGCCGGTGACCCCTCTCTGTGCCTGTCACCAAGCAACTGGGGGCTTAGACACAGACACGGCCGGCCAGACGTGGCCTGTTCCAGAGAGAAAAAAAAGAAAAAAAGACTTAACTCTGTCTGCAGTCGAAATTAAAAGAGCCTGCTTTTGGTTCTTGCCAACCCCTCCAAGGAGGGTCATTCTCCATCTGAGGAAACGGGCAGGGACAGGTTTCTAAAAGGAGGCTGTCTCTCAGCCAAACACGCAGTCTGCCCACCGCTTCCATGTCCACGCCTTTGGTTAAAGACACGACTTGGACTGATGACAGTCAGTCAGTGTCCCCGCTAAGTAATTGGGCCACTTTGGTGGCCAGGCTTGGGGAGCTTGCATCGCATCTAAATATTGCCCAGGGTCTTCCCTCAGCTATGACGGTTCAGAGCAGGGGTAATTGAATCAGACAGACAGCGTCTCTTTATACATTCCCTTTTCAATGCTCCGTCCCACTGGATGTGTTCCTTAGTCTGCCTCGCTGGGCACCACGATTGAGGTCGTCTGGGGTCAGAGGGGACGTGAACCCGAGGCGGGACACCTGCCACCACAGACACAGAGTCTGAGACTGTGACCAGACGGACACACGCCGGCGAGCCCAACCAGGGGTAGGGCCAGACTCACGCAGACCTAGGCCCGGGACCACTTACTTTTACACTTGGGGAGAAGGTTGCTCCACTGCCCGTTGGATTGGCACGATGACTTGACCGCCCCCTGTAGGACGTAGCCGGTGTTGCAGGCAAAGCGCACGGCGTCGTTCAGGTTGAACTGGGTCCCCTGGGTGATGCCGAAGACGGGGTTGCCAGGGTGACCGCAAGTGATGGCTACAAAAGTTGAAGAGAGAAAGACCAAACGGAGAGTTGGAAACACTCACCGTTAGACCAGGTCTAGAGCCCCACCCGTCATCGGTTGGAGGCCCAAATGTCGGAGGACCCGCGCGGCCCGTGAGTGGTCTACTTACGGACGCAGACGGGCGTGCGGCCGGACCAGCGGTGGTCTTGCTCACAGATCCGCACGGAGACGCCGATGAGCCGGAAGCCCGGGCTACACTGGTACACCACGCTGCCTCGGTAGTTGTAGTTCTCCCCGATGATCTGACCATTCACGATGGGCTCAGGGGTGCCACAGTGGCCAGCTACACCAAGCAAGAAAAACAAGACGTGTCACACTTTCAGGCTTCATAGAGAGAGAAATTCTATTCCGTTTCAGTTGACGAGGGTGTGTGTTCTGTTTTCATTTGCGCGGTTTCTCTGGGTCTCACCGAGACACTGGACCTGTGTTCTGCTCCAGAGCCCATTGGACATGCACTCCCGGACCCGCGAGCCCAACAGGGTGTAGCCCGTGTTGCAGGAGAAGATGGCGGTGGCGCCGTACACCATGAGGGTGCCGATCTTGTTCCCGTTGGGCGGAGTGCCGAGGTCCCCACAGGAGATGACTGAGACAACAGGCGAATCAGAGGCAACCAAACCATCACTCGAGTTTCACTCAAACCAACACAGTTCATCTCTACTTTTCACTAGGGTCTTAGCCCACGTTTGGACAATGGCAAAAATGTATGTTACAAGCTGAAGAGATCTCTCTCTCTCTCTCTCTCTCTCTCTCTATGACCGTGTAACTTGGTATATATAGTTCTTACTTACTTTCACAGGCAGGTCTGGGTTCTGGATAGTCCCATGTGCCGTTGGCTTGGCAACGAATGACCCTTTGACCTCTGTAGTAGTAGCCAGGATCACAGATGAGCATCATCATGGCATCATATTGGTTCTGAGTCCCATATATCAGCCTCCATCTCCCATGGTCCACCGCTGAGTGGCCAATGTCAGCACAGGTCACGGCTGCATGGTTAGATGTCAATTTGTTGTAGTTCAAAATCCCAATGATAAACACAACATTATTCAGCCATCATACAAAACCATTCACACATGTCTTGTGTATTATACAGAGCTTTCATGCCTTGTTGAGTTTTAAAACTACTGAAACAGTTTTTGACACCAGTCTGGTCGGGACAATATAACTTTGTGTGAGGTCTAGTCAAGCAGTAATCTGCTTCAGCAACTGTTGGGCTCCAAGTGGAGCTGGGGATTCATTTCTGAGAGTGTGAGTACTGCAGGAGTCTGTGGTGAACCTTTGAATGAACTCGGGTTCTGGCAGCCAGCCCGACAAGTACGTTATTTTTGTCATCTCACGCCGTTAAGAGCAATTCATCTGTTCTATCCTTGCTTTTGCAATGTGGCTCGAATCTGCATGGATTTCGGGGGCTCACATGTGCACCGGGGCGGTGCGTCGACGGGGCTCCAACCCCCGGACTCCTGGCAGGTCACCGACACGGGGCTGCTGGCCAATCGAAAGCCCGGGTTGCACTGGTACACGGCCACCGCTCCAAGGGTGAAGTCCTGCCCGACGATGCTGCCATTCACAGGCGGCACTGGCATTCCACAGGACATGACTGGAGGAGAGAGAAAGAGGAGGGTGGAATAGGGGAAGGGGGGAATGGAACAGATGTAACAAAGGAAAGAAGATGTTTTTCCATTTGAGAAAGGAAAACAGTCAAAGACAGGGATGGAGCGGCACCGAGAAAGGCTAATTTCACCCCTGGGCAGAGAACACGCCACACGCCGCGCCACGGGGCGACCTTTTTAATAACCATCTTTGCATGCACAGCGGCCGGCTCTCAACCCGCTCCTGGCGCAATTGTGCATGGCACAGCGTAATTGTGGCGATGTAAACATTATCCTGCCCCCTCCGTCTGTGCAAAGGTAAACACTTCCGTCTGGAGAGAGCCCGTGCAATTCAGAGCCCAGATTACACCTGTTAGAGGTTCGGTCAGAGCCGGAATGGCCGCCTGGCTGATCTCCGGGCTCCACTTGGGTCGAGGCTGTTGATCCAGCATGGCTGGACAACCCAGCATGGCAGTGGGGCCTTTGATTAGCAGATTTTGGGAAGAAATGAATAAAGAGCTACAGAAGGGAGGAGGAGGAGGACTGCCAGACTGGGGCATTTCAGTGGCTACATGATTTCTCCCGAATTTGAATGGCAGTGTAAAAGCCTCTAGCTGTGAACGCTATCCCGCTCGCCATATAGAAAGCTTCGTAAATCTGATGTTATTCAGTTTGGATTACTTCTATTTTAAGTGGCTTCCAACTGAGATGTTTCAGCGGTAACTTGACAAAACTCAGACGGGCTTACGTATGAGTTTGCGGTTTCTAGTGAACTATTAAAAAACTATTCAACGGCATTTAAAATAATCGCAGGCATACAGCAGAGAGGCTCTTTGGAACATCACTTGGCAGGAGAGAATGAGTAGCCTACACAAAAACCTGCGGCTGCTTTCATACTTTTGTCTTTTATTGAAATCAAGGTAACACTATTGAAGGACATATTCAGTAAAAACGGTGAATTTGTGCCTTCAAGTCAATTCTTTACACTCAAGACCCAATGCAAGTGTCTTTGAAGCCTTACTTTGTATGAAATATATTATATGAAATAATGCAATCACAACGCTACCGTGCATGAAATGGGCACTGATCAATTCCAACATAGAGTTAGAAAATGTGGACAACAATCTTCACATGCAACCAGTGGCTTTCCTTGTAAGTGAACGCAATGTCCAATAATCTCTACAGTAAATAATACATAGCGCTCATGTGTTCCCTGTAGCATGCCCCTTTCCATATGACTCCATATTATGGTCCCGGGCTCACCTTGGCAAAGGGGCACTGGAGCATTCCATTGGTGGATGCCCTGAGGGCTGCGGGTGCAGGTGGCACTGCTTTGACCAATGAGACGGAACCCCTGGTCACAGCTGAACCGGAGGGTACTGCCCAGCTTGGTTCCTGTCTGACTGTGGACTGTACCATTAGCAGGGTTGCTGGGGGGGCTGCAGTAGGCGGCTGCGGAAACACATATAGAAACACACAAATAAAGTCCGAAATAGAGGGTTGAACATCTAGCAAACAGGCATACAGGGGGTGTACGGTTTTGTGTGTGAGAAGGTGCAGCGTCTAATGCTCCTTTAATTGCCTCTGAGCCCTGGATCTCCATCGCATCTGTCCCCACGCCCGGCACAGTAGAGACGGATCTGTATTACTGCAATGCACTGTGCCACAATCTCTTGGCGGAAATGTCACAGACTCCAGACAAGAGGAATTGATTAAACCAAACAGAAGTATTCTGCCGAGTGGAAAAAAGAGGTTGCTGGAGGCAAGAGTGCAACGTCCTGGATAGCGATGAATAAACAATAAAGGCAGGGGTATAACATTCCTGTGGTTGTTTACATCCAACTGCAATAGTCCTCATCTAATGAAACGCCAGCGACAGGTCCTTGGATTTCCAATGAAGGTAGCCATTAGATCTGAACAGTAATCGGCATTGGACTCCCTGGACTAGAGTACAGATACGTGTCTGGGGAAAGAGCTGCGCCAAAGGGGGGTGGGGGGGGGGGAGAAAGCACCCCTGTGCCAGGATTTCAGACTGGTCTCTGGGGGATCGGTACGGTATGGGACCTCGGTGACGTGGAGGGTGGCAGAGCGAGTGCGAGAGATTAGTAGGGAAGTGGGCCGCAAAGGAAAAAAGGCCCATCACCCATTATAGTTAATCGCTATGACCACATTACATCTCTATAAAAATGCTAATTCTAGCCCAAACCGCCCGTATCCGGCCATGAAAAAAAAAAATCCCATCCGAGCTTGAATTTCTAGCGACCGTCAGACAATCAGATAAGGCTTTCCCGCCGTATAAATGTTACGGCCGTGTTAACCGTGCGGTATATATATATATATATATATATATATGCCACGTTGATGAGACGCGGCGCCTCTCGCTCCAACTGTTCTGCCAGGGCGCAAAAATTGAAAACTTTTCAAGGTAGGCCCCCTCCACCATTTTGTGGTGTCAGGTTGGCTACGAAATAGGAAAGCAAAGGTGAAAATGAGCCCTTAGGCCCAGAGTAGAACATGAGATGGGATTCTAGGCAGGGAATCTTATCGAATAGGGGCTGTCAGTCTTCAGGGAGTTTCGAAGGTTGTGCCTTTTTCCCATTCCCCCTCTCTCTGGTGTTGAAGGCCAAGGTGTCCAGGAAGCTGCCACAGGTCGGATTCTCATTACCGCAATCTTTGATGACCGTGAGAAAAAGAAGGTTCGAGCCCAAGCA
Source organism: Aplochiton taeniatus (assembly GCA_017639675.1). NCBI lineage: Eukaryota > Metazoa > Chordata > Actinopteri > Galaxiiformes > Galaxiidae > Aplochiton > Aplochiton taeniatus. The sequence continues at coordinate 8,237,450 of CM030182.1, read as the reverse complement.
AATTCCCTGTTTATATTTCCACCTGGCGAAGGCCAGGTGGCGTGCCAAGGCCTTTCCCCTGTCACTCACAGTCACCCCTGAGCCCTGGAGCGTTTTCTTCCGCACTCGTTCCTCGTCGCTCTCGTTTTCCTGTCGCTAGCTTTCCTTTTTACCTGTCCCCACCCTCCTCCCGGTGTGTGGCGGAGGCAGAGGGGTCCTAATGGAATCACCTCTCCAACTCCAGCGAGGACATGATGGCTGGTGGAAGACCAGAAATAAAAGATGAAGCCACCGACTGACAAGGGAGATATAGCAACGGGGGAAAAAATGGTAGTCTGGAGGAGGAAAGGGCGAGAGGGGCACGATAAAGCGAAGAGAGAGAGACAGATAGAGAGCATTAGGGAGAGAGAGAGAGAGAGAGAGAGAGAGAGAGAGAGAGAGAGAGAGAGAGAGAGAGAGAGAGAGAGAGAGAGAGAGAGAGAGAGAGAGAGAGAGAGAGAGAGAGAGAGAGGGATGGGGTAGAGGGGGTGGGGGGGGGGAGATGAAGAGAAGACAGGGCGAGAGACGGAGACAGCTACTTGCTGGAGGAGGTGATGGAAGAGGAGTGCACGGAGATAAGAGATGGATTGATAAAGAACACAGTAGAAAGCTCGGAATCTGCCCCTGCCATCTGTTCCTCTCCCCGCTCAGGTATTCCTACGGAGGGACGCTCCATATTGGCCGTGGCAACCCGCAGGCCTGCTAGCTGCCACTTAGCCCGTCTGTCACTTAGCCGGCTACAGAAAATCCATCAACAGCAGAAAAAAACGAAGTGAGAGAAACAGGCAAAAAAAAAAAAAAAAAAAAAGAGAAACGACAGACCATCCGGTCGGGGAGAAGGAGGACTCCGGTGAGAGGAGGAGAGGAGTGATTAGTCAATCTGGCTGAGTTGTGTTGATGGGGAACGGAGGGAGCCTTTTTAAATATTTACACAACCATAACTCATACGGAGTAATGCAGCCGTCACACGCAGAAACACATTGCTCATGAGAGGGGGACACAATTGAGGAATAACAACACACACAAGAAACAGCAACATTCAAAGAAAATCCCCACACGTGCCCTGTTCCTAAGTCGTTATTTTGGAGCTCCCTCTCATCGCTTTGCCATGGCAACACGACACGTTCTTTCAGAACATTGTTGTTTCTCCACAAAGGGGAACGTTGCCACAGTAACTGTGAAGCTGTGTTAAAGCTTTGAATACGGTGAAGACACCGGCACTGACCTGAGTAGCGGATGCGGAAGCCCTTGTGGCTGGAGGTGTGGTCGAAGGACCAGTGCAGGTAGACCTTGTTGGTGGAGCTGGTGATGCTCAGAGGGCTGGAGTAGTTCCCACTCAGAGTGATCAGCAGAGGGCTTTGCCGGGAGGGACCTGGAGAGGGAGACACAGGGTTTGGAGTCCAGCAGTCCATCAGGGTCAAAATGGACTTAACTGCAATCACGGGTCAATAAAACGCACTTTGATAATGTTACCGGCCCACATTTTTCAGATGGGAGTTATGTTTTGATTATTGAGTCGAGTGTTCTTCAAAAGGCACTTTAATAATTGTATCTGCCTGATTAATGTGGCTTTTTTAAATAGGCCATTCCACATGAGCAAACAACGCTAGAAGTTCAAAGGACAGCAGCTACACTGAGAGAGATATCCCGCCTGCAAGGGAGGGAGCAGCCTTGGATCCGTGCGTGGTGTGCTAGCCCACGAGGTTTGGCGAGCGTCTGTTGCCGCACCCGCCGGATGATAAAAAGGGGTAATCAGCGAACGCTCGCGCATAAGGCAGCCATCTTCCCGCCGCGCCGCAGCAGAGCCGCAGCAGAGCCTCCAACTGTGCCCTAACGACATGCAAATACACATGCCAGCGGAGGTGCTCTGTCACCGCGCCAACGAGGACGTGTGTGTTTTCCGCGGCTTAGTGGGCGTGAGCGATGAGCGCCGACCGCTACACTGGGACGACGCCCACACTAAAGTCTCGCTGACAGTTTTATTTTCGCCCTCGATCACGGCCATCATTTTTTACCACTCCAAATGAGTCCCCGACTGGCTGTAGGGGCTCCATTATCATCTATCCTGTCCTGTGTTTTAAAGAACCTTATCAGCATCCTTTAGCAGGCATGGAGAGGGATCACTGGTGCATAGTTACAAAGCAGCCGTGCGTAAAACCACAGCGACAAAGATCAAAACCAGCGAGGCTGCACATTGTACATCACTAGCGCCGTGAATGAACACAACCAAGCCGTCTGATTCACCCGCAATGTATTCAAAAACGTTCAGGCCCACGCCTCTGACCGCCACAGCCTTGAAAGGGGTGCTGACCTTCTGTTCTAGTTGCAGCCGGGGCGGAAATTACACACGGAATGAGGGCCTTGTGACCCTGCACTGAGTGGTCTGTGACCCCACTGTGGAGCCCTGACTTCACAAACACACACACACACACACACGCACACACACACACACACACACACACACACACACACACACACACACACACACACACACACACACACACACACACACACACACACACACACACCATTAACTGCACACGGCAGACCTTGTGTCAGTCTTATCCCCGCTTTTCCCCGCCATCTAGGGATTTCTGTGATCAAAGGTTGTCTTTGCACAGGCCACGTACCTTTACAATAGGTTAGGTTTCCATGGGCACAATCTTCTGCCAGCCTAGAGCATTCTTTTAATATTATATGGAATTTCACAAGATAGATCTTCGTCGCATACGTACACATCTACTGAGTGCACACACATAGGAAAACTGACAAGCAACGAAAGAGACTAAGAAATTCCCCCCTGAAGACAAAATTCCCCCCTGTATAGAAATTCCCAAACACTAAGTGAACACGCCCGATCCCGGTCGAAGCGCATACGTGGCCACTCACCATTGAAGATCTCCAGCTCGTCAAACTGCCGGCTGGTCTGGAACTGCTCGATGGTGAGGGTGACGTTGTAGCCCGGTTGGACTTTCACCACCCAGGAACAGGACTCAAAGTGGGGGAAACCACTGCCGGGCGACTGGCTCATGATGACTCCCGCGGAGGCTGTCAGGACCTCGTTCATAGGACAGGTCACTGCGGAGAAACCGGGAATTAGAATGTTGACATTAGTATCTAGGTTTGTGTATAGCTGCATGCCCCCATTATTGTGCATGCCCCCATTTTGTGCATGTCCCCATTTTGTTTTCAAAGGGTCCTGGGTTTGCTGACGTGCTGATACGGTGTCCTCCGTCAAACCTCCACATTTATTACTTTACTTCACTATTATTACTTCACTTTCTCTTTCTCTTGCTCTGGCTCTGGCTTTCGCATCTGACCTAGTAGTGTGTGGTGGTATGTGCACGCGGCTCCAGAGTTCCAGTTCCAGTCCACATCAGTTGTCCTCTCAAAGTGATGGCAAATAAACAAAGCACTTTTTGAAATTGTAATTAAAAATAGTCTAGAGGTGAGTGCACACTCTAAAAGCACAGTTGTCTACTTAGAGTCACTCCTACCCTTTAATACTTACCACAAAGAATGCTAAAAAAGCATTTTCCAATTGCCATGCACTGCACAGAGCTAGCCATAAAGTTGCTTTTCACCAGGCAAATTAGAACCAATTATCTTGTACAATCTCTTATAATCTATTCGAAAGGGTCACTCAACTAAAAGGGGGCGTTTGTCATTTTTCTTTTTATAACACGACTGTCGGTAATGTATTGTATATTGCCGCTTTCCGATAGCATATACATTAGATTCCACGAGGACCCTTAATGAGGATTAATTCATTCCACGAGGAGAAGTAGTCCTAGGAGAACTTAGAGGTACTGAAGACTGCCTGTAATTCTGGTGCTGCGGCCGTTGTCAGAAACAAAAAGTGCCCCTCTGTCAAACACACGAGCACTGGAGTTAATAACCGGGTGGCCAAGAGCGTGTTCTCTCCTTCAGACTCCTCCTCCATTGTGTGAGATAGTGGGGTGCTATCCATTGGACTAATGCTAAATCTACCCAGGAGCCATGGGTGTCAAGGTGTTCGGGGTGGGCCAACATGCCACACCGATCCACCTGACATTGGTATTCCTCTGGGATCCCCGCTGTAACGCTTCCCGACGATTCGTTCCCTGAGTTATCAGACGGAATGCAGTGTTCCTGTTTGGGGGTGTTTTGTCGGAATGCTGTGGCGCCTGCCTCTTATGGCTGTCAGAGCTGTCTGGCATTGAACACCGACATGAGAGGACACAGCCGCGCCGTGCCACCACGCGATATTGCGACAAGACGTTTCCCGCAGTCTTTCAGTACTAATCTGAAGTGCTGACGTGAGACAGTAAAACCGACAGAAAGCAGCCATTTTGCATCAATAACAATTCAAAGAGCAGTGTTTACAATAGACCTTGTAATTTACACTAACTTTAGAGTAGTTCAAAACCAGGCCAGCGTTTAAACTGACATTCGCTGGCCTTCACATCAAATAGTGTGTCTCATGTGGGTGCAAATCCACTCGGCCACTCTACTCAACACTTGTATGAGTAACGCAGTCCTACATCATTATTTCCGGCAATATAGTGACCAGCACACCACTTTAAAACCCCATGCTTTAACACACTAACAGAACAAAGAGGGGGGAAAAACACATTACACGCAGCTGTAAAGTGATTAGACACCGTAGCACAGCAGCACTTTGGCCCCACTGTGTGTGTGTGTGTGTGTGTGTGTGTGTGTGTGTGTGTGTGTGTGTGACAGCAGTGTGACAGCACCCTTAACCAGCTGGGGTGTAAATGGCCCTGTGCTCTGCTGTTTGAATGGCCGGACCGGGGCGCCTCGGGCTACAGCCATGCTTGGCACTGGCAGGTCCTTCATTACAGCACTGGAATAGGGATGGCCATGAATCACGGTGGAGCGCTGCCCTGGAGCGTGTGTGTGTGTATGTGTGTGTGTGTGTGTGTGTGTGTGTGTGCGTGTGCGCGCATACTAGTTTGGCAAAGACAGACACAAGAAAGGGACATAAAAAAGGAGATGGCGGGAAGCGGGCAGAGAGAGGGGGAAAGCAAGAGAGAGAGAAAGGAAGAAAGAGAAAGAGAGAGCTGTTTTAAAGCTGATTACATAAACAACATACAGCTGCATATCAGGACCTCTGTATATGGGCTCAGCATGCCACAGTGGAACCTGTAGCTCCATACCAATACATGACACACCACAGGGATTGCCTTCAACAGAACATGCCTGACTGAGATACACACATGCATGACTAAAACAAAAGGTCTGAGGACGACAACAAAAAAAGTCGCCACCAAAGTGGCCCCTGACAGGTGTCAGCATGCGGTAGCTCATAAAACCCGGACTGCAGTCCTCCTCCGGCTTGAGCCTCTCCCCAAGGTGGTGCGAGCAGGTGACGCCGTGCTGACCTTAGAGACGGGCAGCTCATCTAGGCAGGGTTGGGGAGTTGACGAGCGGAGAGTGACACAGGCTTTTGTTGGCCGGTGTCGTGTGCCACTATTTCCTTCCTAACGGCCTAGGCCACCTTGGGGCTGAGTGTCGCCACGGTACCACTTCAAACCACCACCAAGGACCAACGTGATATCGCACATACAGTACTGTGCTAAGGTTTTAGGCAGATGTGAACATATGCTGGCAAAAATTTGAAAGCAAAGAGTGGTCACAGCAAATATTGTTTTGATTTAGATTGTTCATTTGTTCATTCACTTCACATTTACTTAATTGATAAACACAAACTATTTACACTTAGATTTTTGAAAGCATTCTTACTTTACACACCTGCCTAAAACTTTTGCACAGTACTGTATACCCCCAAAAGTAAACCACAATCTTGACGTAATGTAGTGTGCGAAGAAATAGGCGTCGCTCAACGGAATCTCACTCTCCTTTCGTAACGTCGGCAACGGACACTAGGCCCCTTCAATTCGTAATGAATGAACACAACATTTAATAGCAGGTTATCTTAAGAAAAGAAAAAAAAATGCCTAGACAACGATTAATGTCCTCCTTAATCCATTTTGAAAGGTATGGCACCGTGAGTCACTCCAGACGGCTTGCAGCAACCAAAGCAACAACACTGCTTGTTATACATTGACGTCTAATTAAACTAATTACTTGATGTAGCTATGGCTACGGTAGCAAAAGGGGTATAGTATGGCATATATATATATATATATATAATATAGCATATTGCATATAGTATAGCATATTGGTATAGTAATCCATTGTTGTCGGGTTCCTCCTCGTGATATTACGGTCCTATTTGTACATTTTAACCTGTGCCAAATGTTCGTACTACAGGAAACAATCCTATTTGAGATCAGGCTACAAGGACCTAAGTCTGACAGGTGGAACAAAGGGGCCTCAAGCAACACTTTATCCACCAGATGAGTCCGCAGAGGCAGCGGGATTTCAGATAGCCTTCGCTTCTCAAACAAAATGATCTTTCTCTTTTACAACTTCTCACGGAAAAGGACGGCCGCGCGTTGGGTATTGAAGCCGAATCCAAACCTCGCACACCCAGTTTCACGCAGCGTGCATGGCTCAGCGCTGCAGCCTTAACCCTGGGAGTTTGAGCACCGCAGCACTATGGCCGGCGCCGTCCACGTGCGCCAATGAATTCAAATAAGCTGAGGGCTGATAAGGGGCCGATCAGAAAGGGGCTAAGGCCCTTCATAAGCATTACGGCTGCTCCAGGATGTAAGCTGCACACCGACGGATTCATGAATGGAGGAGGGGGGGGTGAAGATAAAGCGATTCTAATGTCTGCCTTTTTTGGGGGGGGGGGTTGCTACTTGAAAGGAACCCGGAGATAGGGAACGAGAGACTGTTGATTTAGGACGCAGAGGACACTTGTGGAGAGAAGAGAAAGAGGGATTGAAAGTAGGGTTGAATAAAAGAGAAAGGAGGGAGGTGGGGAGAGATGAGCAGAGGAGAGAGAGAGAGAGAGAGAGAGAGAGAGATAGAGAGAGAGAGAGAGAGATGAGCAGAGAGAGAGAGAGAGAGAGAGATGAGCAGAGAGAGAGAGAGAGAGAGAGAGAGGTACAGTGTGACGGGTGATTATGCAGGTTTAACTAGAAGGCTGGCTGAGGGGCAGGGACGGGAATTTGTTCACAGACATCCGTGGCGTTTCATGATGTATTTGGTAACAGAGAGCGGGCACGGCGGGCAGTGGGCAGTGCTGTTTACCACCCGCTCCCCGCCGTCTCCGCCCGCGCCGCAGCTCCGCTCACCCTGTCCGTCGAGTGGGCGTGAACGGGGCAGTGGACAGGCTGACAGAGGCAGTGGAGGGGTGCCTTAATGCCAGAGTAATAGCACGGGAGCGCATTTAATGGATTATCCCGTTGCCATAGGGACCGGACCCAAGACGCAAAACAAAGAAAAAAAGAATGAATGCATCTGACATACTAAGGGTGTGTGGGCGTGCGGAGATGAGATTCAGCTCTGGTGTGCGAGTGTGTGGAAAAGGTCGACCCCTGTATATCGCGCGTGCGTGTGCGTGCGTAAGTGCGCTTGGACACAGTGAACACGCCGTGTGCCCGAGTGGCAGCGGGAGAGTAACAGTTCATGGGCGTTTGCAGCCACAATGTGGAGTGGTGGGTGGACAGTCGGTGTGATTATTTTTTGACACTGTCTCAGGGACAGAGAGAAGGCATGACAACCTGTTCCACTTTCATGGCTACAATGTCCACATGCCACTCCTATAGCACCTATGTGAGGTGGGTGGGTTTGTGTGTACGTGAGAAATTCAAACCACATGTAAAGAGAGAGAGAAAGAGAGAGAGAGAGAGAGAGAGACAAAAGAGTAGTTAGCAAGATAGCAGCCTGTGTGTGTGTGTGTGTGTGTGTGTGTGTGTGTGTGTGTGTGTGTGTGTGTGTGTGTGAGAGTGTGGTGTGTGTGGTGTGTGTGTGCGTGTGTGTGTGTGAGTGTGTGGTGTATGAGTGTGTGTGTGCGTGTGTGTGTGTGAGTGTGTGGTGTATGAGTGTGTGTGAGTGTGTGTGTGTGTGCGGTGCGTGTGCGTGACACGGGGAGGGGTGTACTTGTCAGGGCTGGAAGCGGTGATTTGATAGGTGCAGCTGCAGCCAGGATACCCACTGCATTTCAATGAGCCTCCACTCTTCCTCTCTCCACTGCCCTCCAAGTCCCTCTCTCTTTCCTTTCCCATCTCTCTCTTTCCCACTCCCATCTTTCTCTCTATCCCATTCTCTCCCTCCCTCTCTGCGTCTCCATCTCTATCTTTCCCTCACTGTCCATTTTTGTCTTTCCCTCCCATTCAGTCTCTCTATATCTTTCTCTTTGCCTCCCTCTTCCTCTCTCTCCATCTCTCTATTTCTCTCAATCTTCCTCTTCGCATATCTATTACCCTGACCATCTCTTTCTTTCTTCCCCTCTCCATCTCCCTATATCCCTCCCTCTTCTTCTCTCTCCGTCCCCCTGTCTCTCTCCTCCCTTGGTGGTTGAGTCCCGCCCCATCCTTCCGCCTGTCCTGATCCCTTCCCTGATCTCTTTTTTCCTTCGGCATGTTTCACTCCTTGTCTCAAAGAGGCACGCTTAGCACCAGCTTCTCCTGTTTTCCTTTTATTCCCTCTACTCTTCTCTCCGAGCCGGGTTTTCGTTTAAAACGACGAGTACATCTGCCCATTCCCGTCTCCGGGCAGAGGGAGAGGAGCTGGAGGGCGCCATCACTGGCACCGGCACGGTTGCTGTTGAGAACAAAGGGTCTGTCCGCGCGAACGGAAGCACATGAACGCACCGCTTTACGCACGGTTAATAGACTTTTCCACAAGTCACTGTGTGTTCCCCTGTTTGCTCGGTCTGTACTAACATTCTCAATTGGTTTATTAGTGTCTATACTTCAGAGGAATTATCCTAGTCCCAAAGTTCCATGAACTGTTCCCGAATCTGACTTGTGACTTATTATAATTGTTTTGTATGGATACATATGGGAATCTGTTTAAAAATATATATTTATCTTCCACAAGGCATTTCTAGTGGCGTCTACTGTACTTCCCTTCGTTTGTCTCACTTCCTCTTGTTTATGCCCCACATGCCATGACATTTGCATATTGTCCTATTTAGTTTTTCAAATTACATTAATTTATTACGTGTGGCCCATTCTCCAGCATATGCCACATTTCTGCAATCCACAAAGGCAAAATAAAGAGGAAAAAAAAGAAGAAACTAGGAAGAGAGAGAGAGAGAGAGAGAGAGAGAGAGAGAGAGAGAGAGAGAGAGAGAGAGGGTGGGGTATTCCAGTACAGCATGACACTCTATTTGAACGTGTCCATGTGGAGACAGGACAGAGCCGGTCCACATGCTAACCCCAGCCGAGGGGAATGTGGTGCGGAGCGCTCCATTATCAGTGCTGAGTGTGCCGGGTGTGCCGGGGACACGGTACTCATGGTGTCCCTGGGGAGGCAGATTTCACAGCATGTAGAGCATCTTAGCTACAGTCTCACCCTTGGGAGCAGGGGAGACATCGCTCTGTCTGCTACAGCCAGGGGAACAGACGAGCACACACACACGCACGCACGCACGCACACACACACACAAACACACACACACACAGACACACACACACACACACACACACACACACACACACACACACACAGAGGGAGGAAGAGATAAGGCACAACGACTTCAGAGCGCCGTGGTACCGGATGCACTTCCAACCTTTCCTGGGAATAGATACTGGCAGATCCGAGTCATCAAAAAGTCTCTTTTATGTCCTTTTGGATTTGATGCTGTTTTTGTACAGAACACTCGGTGACAAGATTGTCTTACCCTCCCCTGAGAGTGAAAATAGGTCTGGTCTACGGAAGATGACATTTCACATTTCACAACCTACATGATTCACGTCTCCATCTATGATATGCGTTGGCAGAGAATTGGAACATGAACATGGCTCTCGTTTTTCAACGAGCAGGCGCGTTGTCAAGCGACTCCACGCACAGCGCTGCCTCTCAGTGGTTCTATACCGAGAGAGCTGAGACACAGCCACAGGGTCGAGAGGAGGGGGCGGCTCACCGTCACACGAAGGGGGAGGTCCCTCGAACTCCAGGTGGGTCCCGAGGCGACAGGTCTGAATGCTGTTGCCACTCAGCTGGTAGCCGGGCAGACACCTGTAGCGCACTATGTCACCTGTGAGGAGAGGTGGGAGGGGGCGAAGAGAGGTTGTTGTTATTGCACAGCCGTATTTACACCCTCCCGATGTGTGCGGGCTACCTCGGAGCAACCCATAAAGCATGAGTTGGAAGGCGGACAACGCAAACTCCGTAATGAGTTCCCCGCAGGTGACGCGATGAAACCCTTTGTCGGTGCTTGTGAGCCCCGCGCCAATGACTAATCGCCGTCCGCAAAGCAATGCAAATAAACAGAGGGGGAGGATTCATCGGCACTGTCTCCTGTGAGAATGAGAGCACCTGCTCACAATATTACCGCCTCTGAGCTTGTCCTTTATTATTCATCGCCAAGCTATCCCAAAGCCTGATGGGTACTGTAGTTCGACCGTGACTCAGCAATCCACTATAGCCTAATGGGAGATGTTGTTAGCTGGGCAGCATTGGAGCAGCATCTCTTGAGAATAATGTGTGTGTGTGTGTGTGTGTGTGTGTGTGTGTGTGTGTGTGTGTGTGTTTGTGTAAGCGCATTCCAACAGCAGCAGAGCCGTAATAAAGTACAGCTCTTTCCAAATGCTGGGCCCATTATTAATGAGGCTAGCCAAGCCGGAACATTTACTGGCGGCAAAAGTGTACGCACAAAATGTTCCGCTTCCTTGAGATTGGGCCACCGCTTTGCATAAAAAGATCAACTGGAACTACATGCCAGGATTAGAGAGAGAGAGAGTGCATGTCCATGTGCGTGCGTGTGTGTGTGTGTGTGTGTGTGTGTGTGTGTGTGTGAGTGAGTGTGTGAGTGAGTGTGTGTGAGTGAGTGAGTGAGGGTGTTTGTATTCACTTACCGATTCTAAATTCCTTGCTGGCCATCAGGATCTCTGCGTTGGGGATGATAGCGGGAGGCAGGCAGAACTGCAGCCTGTAGGCTGGATGGAACAGAATGCCAACACATCACCTCACTGTTCAAACGGCTGCCAAGCTGCCAGGACCAGCCTGATCCGCTGTGATTAGACCCTTACCTTGGTAGGTGATTCGGAAGAGACCTCCTTTCTCCGCGTTGCTGCGGAACCGGATCAGGATCTGATTGGACGTGCTGCTGGGGGGGTCGTTGGGCTCGCCGTCCGTGAACACGCCTAGCTTCCGGGCGGTCTCCTGGGAGCCGTCCCTGCGGGTTGGAAGGTCACTGGGTGAAAGGTCGTGCGGAATGCATAATGACAAAGAAGGCCGCGTAGGGGATGTTCCGCTCATGTTCGGCCGAGCCTACTCCAATACGAACCCATCCAAGGACACACGAAGGGAATAAGCGGCTGTCTGCCCTATACCATTTCTCCTGAGTCATTACATTAAACACAATCCTAAATGTAGTTTACCATATTCTCCTAATGAAAACAGTCCAAATACCTGAAAATGAGAATTTGATCAATCATAGGAGCTATGGGATTAAATTACAGCCAATCAGATGATGGCAGGTCTAGACCACCGTCCCCCTTAATTTAACGCCATCCAATGGAACGAGGCGTTGGAGGCGGTCGCCCCGCCTTGGCTGTCCCCTGGTGCGGCACGGCCAATTAAACCGTCTCCCATATTCCTGTCACAGCCATTCGGCTTAACAAACCATCTGTCTTTGGCTGTCACACTGGGCATGGGAGATTAGGAGCAGCTCCGGAAACGGCTGGCTAGGGAGCGCCGTGGAGCGGTGCTGGGGCCAAGCTGCCCTTACGGGGCCCCCGCTATTCCTTGGCTCAGCGGTTCAGTGAACAGGCACGCAGCGGTGTTAACTGGAAACTGGGGGGCGCACAATACCCTCCATCTTGGCTCCGGAAAGGCTTGCCGGGAGGATAGAGGCCCAGCAGGAAGGACTGGGAGTTTACACAGAGACAGAAGAGAAGGGGGGGGGCATCAGAGAGAAGCCATCTTGGCTTGGTCCTCGTGGCGTGCCCCTCATGTGAACTCTGGGAAACGCAGTCGGGGTAGAGTTAGGGAGCTGGGGGAATATGACTCACACCGACTAGTCAGCTGTTAAGCATGACGAGCAGTTGGTTCAGAGGTTCTCACGGCGGTAGCGGAGCAGAGATAAAACTTTGGACGACATGTCCTTTTGGGTTGCCAGGTTGGCAGGCACTCCGTTACCCAGTCTCTGTGAGACCTTTGGAGCGGGTCTCAGTCAGGGTGACGACAGGGACTGGCAACTACCATGTTTCTAAATCCTGTCTTGGTCTGTGCATATTGTAGACCCACCCAAGCATGTTTACATGCAGGGAAACCAGTTTCCCGCCTTCTGAAAGACGTAAGAAGTAAGCTACAACACAGAAACAAACACACACACACACACACACACACACATACACACATCTCTCAAGATGTCTTTTTCCTCAAATATAATCAGGGCTCTCTTTCATCCCATAGGCTGATTGGCCCTCCATATTCCAATCACTAAGCAACCAACCGTGCGGCCAATCACAAAATTGGATGATCTGCTGGAGAAGGAGACAGATAAATGGTATCATGAGTATAGGTGTGGGGAATAAATTGACAGAGCGAACGAGTTAAGCCGAGGCTGGGTGGAAAGATGGTGGGTGGTGGGAGCGTGGGAGGTGAGTGTGGCGGCTTCCGAGAAACGCGCAATCCGTGGAGCGCCGTGGTGGCGCTCGACGCCGCGGCCAAGAGCCACAGCGAGGGGTCAAATGCAAGGGGGGGGTGGGGGGGTGGGGGAGGTGGGGGTGGGGCGCAGCACTCCGGGAACATCTCAGGGAAAAGAACATGAGACGCCCAGGGACACACGGCGTGGGAGAGGCTTGGCAGAGAGACGAGACGCCATGGGCACACACGGGAGGGGGGGGGGGGGGGGGGGGGCCGAGAGGAGCAGAGTGGATCATCCGGGGGAACTGGACCTTGACACAGAGTCGGAGGAAACAAAAAAGAGGCCGAATTTCAGAGCGACGACGGGGGGGACAGAGAGAGAAACGAGACGGAGGGAGGCAGAGAGAGGAGTAGAGGACGGTGGCATGGAGAGGGACAACAGCAGATGGAACAATGGAAGGAGGAAAGCGGCTCGCGATGTTGACGTGAGAGACCAAAGAAAAACGGACGAAACACAAAGAAACCCCAACAGAAGCCCAGGGGAAAGGAAGGGGAAGGTCGGGTTCAGCTTGAGTTCGGCTCGACACAGGGCACGAAAAGGGCGTGCCTTCAGACACATCCTCCATTTATGCGTCCGCACTGCAAACGGGGGCCGTCTCTCAGGCTCAGTCCTCTGGTCCATCTGGATCTGGAGAGGGCCGTAGAGTGACCCCACGCTGACCTGATCGTGCTTGAGAAGCCAGCCACCACAGCGACACGTCACTGGGACCAGTGAGGTGGCCATCCGAACACCACGTCCCTGCAGCTACAGGTGGACAGCACTGACTTCACAGTGGTTCCAAGTGTCACTCCTCCTCCTCCTCCTCCTCCTCCTCCTCCTCCTCCACCTCCTCCTTCTCCTCCTCCTCCTCCTCCTCCTTACCAGACGGTGAGGAAGTCGTGGGGCCCGTGGACCTGCAGCAGGGGGAAGTTGAGCTTGACGCCCATGCCCGGCGCCACTGTGATGAGCCAGGAGCAGTCGGCCGAGCTGGGGTACTCCTCCGGGTAGCCCGGGGAGAAGATGGTCCCGTTGTCCGACGTGATGTTCCCACCGCAGGGCACTGGGAGAGAGGGGGAAGGGGGAAGACAGGGAACAGAGCAGCGAGTTAATAACCACTCCAACCACATCAGACGACCACGCATAACACCGTTCCAAAAGCGGGATTTTCAGGGGAGGGAGAGAAAGCGTTTTATTTTTGTCACCCTCTGTTTCCGTCCCTTTCGCCTTCCCTCCCTCCCTCCCTCCCTCCCTCCCCCCCTCCCTCCCTCCCTCCCGCTCCTTGGTACTCAGGCTCTTGTCGAGACTAAAGATTAGCAAAGAAAGCCTGTTAGCAAGCGAGGATTGGGCTGGAGTGTTCCGGAAAGATAAGGCCACCACCCTATCCCAGAGGGAGCAGCAAGGGGACGGGGAGGGAGGGTGGTAGAGACTGACGAACCAAAGGGGTTTGGACAGTTTGGACTGAATGGTAGGGGTGTGTGGTGTGCGTGTGTGTGTGTGTGTCCCCCGTGTGTGTGTGTGTGTGTGTGTGTGTGTGTGTGTGTGTGTGTGTGTGTGTGTGTGTGTGTGTGCGCGTGCGTGTGTGCATCCCACCGGACCTTTTCCCTACCTCACACTACTTTTGTTGGATTTGTTCTTAGTCTATCTATCCTGGTCTTTTTCTGTGGCCATTCCACAAAACTGCATAAAATCACTTGTAATGCAGGCAGGCACAAACAAAGCCCCCAAAGCCTGACACACACTCACCTTCCCAAGGAGGATAGGCAGCTTAGCAGAATGGCCTTTAAGCTAAATGTACTTTGCATTTATATATGGTTTCCTTGGCCGCATAGCACCTCCAGAACAAACTGGGAGAAATGATGAAGCCCTCTGGAGGTTCTCCCTCCCCAGCCCCTCTGATGTGAGCCTCATACAGGGATGATGACAGTGCTACAGTGCCCCCAGTAGGACATCTCCCTTCCCACGGCCCACAGGTTTTTATATACCCAAAGAAGAGTATGAATATTAAATAACTTTTCTATTCCCCACGTTTCTTTTATAGAGCGAGCATCCCTCTGGCAGGCAGGGTATATCATTTTGAGTTTCTTGTATGTGTGTGTGTGTGTGTGTGTGTGTGTGTGTGTGTGTCTGCGCGAGTGTATGCGTATGTGTACGTGTGTGTGTATGTGTGTGGGTGCGATGGGTGTATGTCTGCAGTGTCCTGCAGCAGCGGACTGTGTTTGTTAGCCTCGTGATAGAGAGGAGGCCTGTGCCACTGCCTCACATGCTAAATGAGCTATTGATCAGAGCCATTGATTATAACCTGGCTGCTCTATCCAACTGCACCTCTGGCTGGCGCCATCGATTCGGGGAGCGGCGTGTGTGTTTCTGCGTGAAGGGAGAGAGAGCGAGAGAGATAGCAGGAGAAAGAGAGAGAGAGAGAGAGAGACAAAGTGCCGGAGGTGTGCGTACATCGGCCAGCTGACTTGTTGAGGGCGTGCCATGAGGTGAGGGCCGAGGTGTCAGGTACACGGTGGGACAGGTGTTAAAACATCGCCGCCGGCCCGCATATCGAGTGGGGACACCTCCGGACGCAGAAAAAAATAAAATAAAAAAGAGTCAAAGCGGGAAACGGAAAACTCCGTGATTGACCAACTCTCGGCGGGAGCCCAGGAGCAGGGCTAAAGAGGCGGCTAACCAAACGGTCCTTTGGACGTCAACGTGTCGACGGTAGTCAAGGCTCAATGGCGTTTCCAGGTCTCGTACCCGTGTGCCGCCGCGGCCTTGCTCCCCTCCTCCTGCGATGTCATTTCATCCCATCAGGCGCCGGCTTGACGGCCAATTCAATTTCGCTCGCAGTCGAACGCAGCCGGCAGGACGCTCCGACTCGTATTTTGTTCCCGTTTAGTTTCACGAGGAAACGTGCTCGCGCTCGTCCACCGGCGTTCACGTGCGCCCATTCTCCACCGTTTATCTCTCTCCCTCCAGCCACACAGAGACACCCAGCAAGCTGTGCCTGAGCGCAGCCTGAATGGGTGGGGAAGAATACTCACTGCCATTGGCTCAACGCCTTTCTATCTTTCTATCCCCCGCTCTCTTGCCCTCCCCTCTGCATGTTCTACCTATCTTCCCCCTCCTCATTCCGCCAGCAGCCCGGGCATCCCCTTCTACCAGGCTCAACCCCGCCGTGTGGCGGAGAACCAGTGTCGCACGCGTCACCCCTCCCTCTCCGCCATCCCACCGGCTCTAATGAATATTCGGTAGCCGGAGCGTGAGACCGTCGGTCAAGGACAGGACCTAAGAGAGAGCGTGGCATCACAATCCCTCAGGTTTTATTTTATTTTCCCCACGCTCAACCTCCACCTTCCCTTGGTTTCCACCTCCCGTTCTCCTTGGTGAAGTATTGATTAGCCTGAAGAGCACTTTACAACGATAATAGGGTTATATGTTAATTAACGGCGGTTAATTTCCATCGTTTATAATAGTTAATCCCCACCCCCACACACACAGGAGGCAGCAGTTCAGCAGTTCTATGAGAAGAAAGTGATTTTTTTCCCTTTAGTCAATGAACAAATGCCTGCCTTTTGTTTTATTGAATGGAAGCCTATGGATAAAGAACCATTTATCTCCATTTTCCGTTCAGGCAGTGCTATTTCTTGACAGCCACATTAATACAACATTTTTAGACTGGCCAAATATTTTAGGGCGGCAGAAAGTGACACATACGACTAACTGTGAACCCATTATTTCTTGGTACTGATGTCCCGGGGAGAAACCTCGGATTTAAAAGCAAGCAGACAACAGGTGCATCTGATAACGTTAAAAGACCATGCATGGTTGTTTGGCTCCAGGCTTTGTTTTTTTATACCGCAGTCTCACTTTGAGTCCATTCTCGAAATTTGTATAGCTGAATGAAATGTCCTGAAAGACTAAAATGTTTTAGTTTTTTTTTAGGTGTAAGAGAGAAACGGATTCAAACAAGTAGGTCAGACCGCCACACACTACCTTCACAGCGAGGGAACGGGTGGTCCCAGTTCCGGATGGTGCCGTGTTCGCACGTCAGGATGGAATGTCCCACCAGCTGGTAACCCGGCAGGCACTCAAAGGAAATGGACTGGCCCACGTTGAAGCCTGCTCCCACCACCGCCCCGAAACGGAAAGGTTCCGGGTCCGGGCACTCCTGGAGCTCATAGGCTGGGCGAGAGAGAGAAAAAGAGAGAAAGGGAGAGAGAGAAAGCAATAGAGAGGAACTGATTTAGAGCCATAGACATCGGGAATAACAGCTTGTGTTTCCAGTCTCCATTCGATGGTTTGTTTATTTAATGGTTTCATGATTGTATTTCGGATCAATACAAGAAGCAAATGAGAGTTTTGATGGATTTGGAAGGGCACACCAGCTGAGCGACAGAGAGAGATATGCAGAGGTGAACGAGAGAGGGAGAAGCCGCAGGTTGTTGGGAATGACTCACTCGCCCTGGGCAGTTTTAGGACGAACTGTCTCCATATCAAGGACGATTAGCGTCGGCAGAAAACGACTGGGTGGAAAACAACTGTTTCAGCAACATGTCGGCGCTGTAAATCTCTGCTTTCCCGTTTCCTTACAGGGGTGACTCATCGCCAGGCGGAACGCTGTGCCGTTCCCGTGGCGATGACGGGGGAAAGACCCAGCCTTCATGTCCAAATGGAGAGGGGCGGGGGGGGGGGTCGGTGGGCACCGCGCGGCCCCCGGCTGTGCTCGCCGTCCCCCTGGCGGTTGCTTCCATTTTCCTTCCCTCCCCTGTCCCTTTCTCTCCCCCTCTTATCTCCCCAGCCTCCCTATCTCCGCCCCACCACCCCTCTGTTTTTTTTCAGTTGGTTTTTTTTTTACATCCCACAGCAAAGGTGTTCCGTTCGGAGCAAACTTTTTCACGCCGAGCCGAAGTGCCAGCGGCGGGCTCGGGTTCCGCTGGCGGCGTCTGATGCAGCCATCAGACGAGTGGGTAAATGATCCTCCCATTTCTCCCCCTGCCAGATACAAAAGCGAGCAGGCAGTGAGCCTTGAAGGCCTGGGATATAAATATGACTAAAGAAATTGATTTCTATGGATCACAGCCTCCTTTGTGAAAGATAAGTCATGCAAGCGCTGCAGAAAAAAGGGGGCATTTCCACCTATAATGCTTGATTTATATGCTAATGTACTCATAATTATGGAAATGCAAAGACGATACCTTTCAATTTAGCCGCTCCGCTCATTGAATCACAATATCATCAACTTGGGCACCTTTTTGTGCCGTGGCTTTTGCAAATGAGCAGCGTCCTGTGTGTTGCTGCAGGTATGCAGCGGTGATATGCAGCAGAGCCCTCCATAGGCACACAGCCCCCACGTCAGGGGCACACGCGGAACAAGGCTCCAAAGTCACACAAAGATTTATAGAGCGCGTGATTTTACGGACTCTCTCTCCGATGATTCATTTAATTCAGGGAGTCCTTTGAGCAATTCATTACCCGTCCCCCCGCGCGGTGGGCACGCACGCAGGATCAGTTACCAGCCGAGCGACGCTTCCCCACGACTATTCAGTCCACAAAACAAATCGTGGAAATGCTTTGGGGACGGTGATTTATGATTTCCCCTTCGCGATTCCTCCCTAATTAGTCACCGCCTGATTACCACAACTCAGACAAACACCTCGGCTCAACAAACGCACTCGGAGACGTTCTACTTCCCACCGGCGTGGTGAAAGGGATCGCCGCCGCCACCGCCACCCTCCCCTGGCTGGCTCTCAGAGACAGACGGCAAACCGAATGCAGCTGGACGGACCGCCCCGGACGCCTCACCCTGGTACTCGAAGCGGAAGCCCGGCTTGTTCTGGGAGTGGTCGCTGTGGAAGTACACGGTGGTCTCGTGGGAGGTGGTGAGCAGGGAGGGGGGCACGTCCGGCCCGCTGAAGCGGCCGATCACCGTGCTGGTGTCCAGGGGCCCGTTGCGGATCTCCAGGAAGTCGTGGTTGGCCTCGGTGGAGAAGTTGAGGAACTGGACGTGGGCTCCTGGGTCCAAGTAGGACGGAACAGGAAAGCAATTTTCATCAGCTGAACACGCACACTGTTTACATGCACCACAGAACTGCAGAGATATCGCGCAACTCCACAGAGCAACGGCCTCCAACATTTTATTTCTGGGTTTTTTTTCTCACCGTATCCAACAGGCAGGTAGATCCTCCAGGTACAGTCGCTGTTGCTAGGGTAGTTGCCAGGAAAACCAGGACTGAGGATCATGCCTTCCATCTCCTCTCGGATGCCTCCACATTGAGCTGAGTAGAGAGAGGTGCGAGATCAAAGGGAGAGAGAAGAAAAAACATGATGACCTTATAGGAGGGGTGCTTGGTTTATTCTTCGCAGCAACGTGAGTCAACAACGCTTCAAGGTTGTCAATATAATTGTTCCTGAAAGTATGTGAGCAGTCGACCTAGTTATGGAGGAAGCTCTTTAGAAGTCTGAAGAAGCCAATAGACCAACTTGAGATTGACAGTCCGGGGAGCAAGCGCTTCGAAAAAATAGGTCAATTCACCTCTCAGAGATTTCAAAGGGCTCAGCAGCACCTTTGGAGCCTCCAGTCCCCTCTCCTCGTTTGAGGAGGAAAACAAGGAGGGCCTATCTCTGAACCCCCCCCACCCCGACCCACACACACCCACACCCACCCCCCCCCCACCCCCCCCCCCCCCCCCCCCCCCCAACCTCTACCATCCCCGGCCTCTCCTTTCTTTTAGCGTGACACGCTGATTGATTCAAATGTCACTTTGATTGAAACCAGGGAATATGGCTCAAAGGGAGACAGACGGAAAGAAAAGCAAGAGTGCGGAGAAGAGGGAGGTGAGGGAGGCAAGGGAGGGAGGGAGGAAGGTGAGGAGGTAGAGTAAGGAGGGAAAGCAGGAAGCAGAACAAAGTAACAAGGTGGAAACTGACTCACTGTGTGAAAACGGAGAGAAAATAGGATGGGAGCTGAAGGGCCGTAGCAGAAGAAAGTGAGACGGCTCACCAGTGTTCTGTTCTGAGGCAGGCAAAGGGTTAAGCCCAGGTCTGTGCCAGCAGAAAAAGCCTAGGCTAATCAGGAAACTGCTGATGCTTGTAAATGCCATGAATCTCCCCTTCGACTTCCACCAATCACAGTCCGAGATGGAACTAATTAGGCGGCAGTAGGTCGTTCCAATAAGTGGAGCACGTTTGTCAAGGCTCCCTTACACGCTCCGTGGCAGTGGGTGAGAAGGCTTGAAATACTGCAGCTCACAGCATATACCATTCAGACACAGGCAGAGGACAACACACAATGACCACACACACACACACACACACACACACACACACACACACACACACACACACACGCGCACGTCCCTCAAAACGCAGCTTACACGCACAGTAGGAACGCATTTAGCCTGTGAACGTCTTTTGGATCCAGACAGCATAGGGCTGTGGCCTGCATGCTTCCTGTGTAGGAGCGGAGAGCGGGGAGCGTCGCCGTGCCTCCACAGGGACCTCTGCTCGCTCCGCTGTATCATGTGAGGAATAATCAGCTGTCTCTGTGACAGGCATGTTCCCTTGGAGAGGACGGGTACGCAGTCACGGGCCCACAGAGCCGAAACGGGGAGGAGAGATAGAGGATAATGATGGGGCGTGGGGGTGTGAAAGAAAGAAAGAGAGATGGAGAGAGAGAGAGAGAGAGAGAGAGAGAGAGAGAGAGAGAGAGAGAGAGAGAGAGAGAGAGAGAGAGAGAGAGAGAGAGAGAGAGAGAGAAAAAGAGAGAGAGAGAGAGAGCTTCTTACCAATGCAGAGTGGAGGCGGGTAGTTCCATCGTCTGACAGTTCCTGGCATGCAGGAGATGTGAGAGTTCCCCTGCAAGACGAATGGGTCCACACACACACACACACACACACACACACACACACACACACACACACACACACACACACACACACACACACACACACACACACACACACACACACACACACACACACACACACACGCAAGGACAGCCCCAAACAAGAAAAGGCAATCAATTAATTATCTCCTCCCATTGTCTCTTTGACTTTGTTTTAGCTCTTTGACTGTGTTATCTGTTATCTGGGTGGATGGTGTGCCGCTCCTCTGCCACTTCATCCACAGGCGACAGAATCACAGAGGTATCAAAGGTAGCATAAGGAGAGCAAGGGAGTGCAAGTGAGAGACACAGAGACCGAGAGAGAGAGAGAAAGAGAGAGAGAGAGAGAGAGAGAGAGAGAGAGAGACAGACAGACAGACAGACAGACAGACAGACAGACAGACAGATAGACAGAGAAAGACAGAGACGCGCAAAGAGAGAAAGAGGGGTGTGAGGGAGATTAAAGGCGGGAAATGGGGGTGGATTGATCGTTGTTTCTAAAATAGACCTCTGGAGAGAGCAGAGTGCTCGAGTCCCTTTCAGTGGCAGAGCGGCGCAGATCGTTGGTCCCAGGTCCTGGGGGGCGGGGGTCAGGCGGCATTAGCTGACCTTTCTGAAGACTACTGTGCCACTGTCACAACAGCCAGGGGGGTTGGGAGCAGCGAGAAGCTGCCACTGGATGCGGCTGTTTGACGGGTTAGGAGACTCAGGCAACACTATGGTCCAGTTCAATTACAGTCTCCCTCCCACTCAAAGCATGGTCCAAGCACATAGGCCTTCATTTACTAAGGCTCTGGAGAGATTGGACTCTTTTTAAATGATTTGGGGAACTCATTTCTGCTCCTAATCATAACAAATAAAGCACTAATGGTTCATTTTCAAATGGCAACTAGAGAGGCCAAGGGATGTTTGGTGTGTGTGCGTGTGTGTGCGTGTGTGTGCGTGTGTGTATGTGCGTGTATGTATGTGCGTGTTTGTGTGTGCGTGCATGTGGTACCTGTAGGGTGTAACCAGGCTCACACTGGAAGGACACCACACTGTTCATCTGCAGCCGCTCCCCCACCTTGATGCTGTTCATCGGGACCACGGGCTCAGGACAGCTGGTAAGGGACACCGCTGGCAGAAGAGGGGGGGTTAAAAAAAGTGAGAAAATAAGAGAAAGGAAGGAATTTAAGGAGCAGAAGAGAAGAAAAATAACCTGCATTGGTCTGTGGGGAAATAAGAAGCAAGAAGTTTGAGGCAGATTCACTGTAATGAGAAAGTCAGGTACCAAGATGTTTTATTGCACTTGAGTTTTTTTTTATAAAAGTTAATAGATTAGAACTTGGGAGGTTGGCTCAAGATAAGTGCAGGGAAGAGGTGACTTACTTGTTGCCCGGTGGCACGGTGGAGACAAAGGGTACTTACTCTTGTACTCCAGACGGAATCCGGCGGCGGACACACTGATGTCGGAGAAGAAGTGGAGGTAGAGCTGGTTGGAGGTGCTGTTCAGGAGAGCTGGCACTGTGGTGCCTGGGGGCCCAGAGGGGAGAACAGCGCCAGTCAGATCACCTACGCTCAGACGTACCAGCCCATGGCTCCCCAGGACATCGCTCTTATAACCCACATCCATCACAGCAGGAGCTGACGCAGGGGCCAATCGATACGGCCATGTGCTTGCCGTTTACCATACAACAGGTAAAGAAATACAAATGAAAAAAATACAAATCTTACACCCGGCATTCAAACGCAAAAACCATTGGTATAGATTGGAATGGAATGGAATTAGCTTTACTAAGCACAAGGGAAAGTGTGATGTGATATAATTGGGCCATCAAACAATATTAAAATAAATGAATTATAAAGTTAAATCAATAAACACACACATTCAATGAAAAAAAGGAAAGAGTTTAAATAAATGGAGGACATATTTATTAGAGATATATATTAGAATATAAAGTTATAAAAGCATCTCAAGAAGCGTCTCTTCCAGCGTACCATCTCAAATTGTATCACAACATCTTCAAATTAAAAAATCTAATTGCAGCAATTACAAAATCGGCAACTGAATGTGAGATCATGAACAGAAAATTGCACTGGAGCGTACAGGTGCAACAAATTTAGGAGGAGATGAGAGTGGGTTCTGTAGGCAGACAGTAGTGCAGATTGAACTACAGTAGACTCCAGGGGAACAGAGCAGATACTGGCATTTATCTTTCTTCGGGGCACAAGTAACATTTACTAATGGTACCGCTCAGAAACCAAACAAATGAGAGTTCTCCATTGTGGTGTCCTCTGTTTCCCCTTACACAATGTAGGCAGAGAGGTCAGGAGATTCTAAAACAAACGTTCCACTAGATCTCCAACTCGAGCAGGGTAACCTTTTTAAAAATGCACAGGACCGGTATTATTCTCACTTGGAGAGCTCAGAATACTCCCTCGGATACACAGCCTGCCTTTCAACCCCCCCCCACCCCAAACTTGGAGTTCTGCTGAAACAACCAGAGACAAAGCCAAATTAAGCAGGCATTTAGATAATTATCAAGCTGCAGCATTGTGTGGTGCAGCAGGCCACAGTGGCTTCTTCACCCAGCTAATGGCTTGGCAATTATCCACACACACACACACACACACACACACACACACACACACACACACACACACACACACACACACACACACACATTGTATACCTGAGAAGCTGCCCAGCAAGGTGTCAGTGTTGTCGCCCCCATCAAACACCTCGAGGGAGTCCCAGTTCTGCTCAGTCACAAAGCTGATTACCTGGATCTGGCAGAGAGGGAATACGGAATGGACCGGGGTGGTGGAAGAAGACAGGAGGAGGAAGATGAAGAGAAGGAGGCAGTAGGGGAAAATGAAAAGGAGAAGTAAGAGGAGGTAGAACAAGAAAAGGAGGAGTTAAAGGAGGACAATGAGGAGGAAAAGTGACACGATGAAGGGATGATGAGGGGAGGAGAGAGGGATGTGAAAGAAAAAAACAGAGATGAAACAGAAAATACGAGGGTTATCCTGAGTGTGTGAACTGGGTGGACTGCTGTTTAGTTTGCACTGCCCTACAAACAGAGGCCGGGACTGAAATGGGCCAGCTGGAGTAGCGACTGAGTGGCGATGCACAGCCATCCCATCAGAACGCAACACGATTGGAGTGCCGGCAAAATGTGTGAACCCGCATGTTCTTCCCAGAATGAATACCGGAGTCCTTTTCCGGTGCACTCCAAGGTGGAATCCTTTGAGTTGCTGGAGATTGCTCTCTCTCTCTTTCTCTTTTTTAGGTCATCCGTCTCTCCCCCTGTCTACCGGCCGTTTCTTCTCCTCTTCAGCAAACGTACCAGCACCAAATCAGACCGTGGAAATATTTAGCGGTCGTTTGTCTGCCCATCCACTCAGAAGAAACAGACAGACTGCGGAATGACAAGGACCTGACGGAATTCCGAGCGCTCCCCTCAAAGAGCGGCGGCAACAACTTGAAAGGGGGGGGCAGAGACAAAGGCTCACTCTAAAATGCATTCCTGTGCCAAGCAGGGAGCCTCCCAGTGAGCCCTCACAGCAGGTGGCGCCCTGAGATCCGCACACGCGCCGTGGCCGTGAAGGAACGCGGGGAATAATGCACACGGTGGGATGCAGAGGGTCCCAGCGGTGTTTAGGGTTCCAAGCAGTCCCGGTAAACCCTATGGGGAGGCGGCGTAGGGCTATGGGAGCGTCACAACCCTCCAGGGGCCGCGGTGTCCCTCCTCATATCGCCACGCGTCCATCCTGATTTCTCTTCCTCCATCTCCGTTTAGCTTGTTCTCCTCTACATCTGTCGTGCGATTAGACAGCCATCTTCCCTCGTGTCTCTCTCTCTCTCTCTCTCTCTCTCTCTCTCTCTCTCTCTCTCTCTCTCTCTCTCTCTCTCTCTCTCTCTCTCTCTCTCTCTCTCTCTCTCTCTCTCTCTCTCTCTCTCTCTCTCTCTCTCTCTCTCTCTCTCTCTCGCTCTCTCGCTCTCTCGCTCTCCCACCAATTAAACAGTTGGAGGAGGGCTCTGGCAGGCCAGGGCAGAGCCGGCAGATCACACATCGATCTTCCATTACGGCCATCTTTCTTTAAGACCTCTCCTCCGGATGGTGACACTCCAATCACATGTGTGTGAACAGAGGGGAGGAGGAGCGGACTGCTGAGCAGACGCTCACCCAGAGTGGCACGACCTCGCCACTTAACATTTGGTGTACGGGTACAATGGGGAGAGGGGATGTGTGTGTGTGTGTGTGTGTGTGTGTGTGTGTGTGTGAGAGAGAGAGAGAGAATTTGTATACCCTTGTGTGAGTGTGTGTGTGTGTGTGTGTGTGTGTGTGCTTGTAACCGGTGTTCTGCAGTGGCTGCATTTCCCCCAGTCTGTCCATGCAGGTGGCCATTTTAAGTGTCTCTTCTCTAAGGGATCTGCAGGGTCATTCCACCGGGGATTGAGCTGCTAATAGGACTGGGATCACCCTGAGGTCGTTAGCCAGCGCTCAGATAAAGCACCCTGGCCCAACATGCATCCACAGGGAGGGGCCATGGTGCTGAACAACTAATTTGAGTCCACACAGGTAAAAAGAATGGCAAAAATATGTTCAGCTTCTCCTTTGCGTCAAGCACGGATTCCTGCTGGATTTGCCGATGCAAAACGTGTACTGGAGGCGGAGGAGTCACCGCTCAATTCTGCTGCAGTTTTTGCTAGGCGGAGATTACAGGCGTTTTATTCAGGCGCCGCCTCTGGGGCCGGGGCCTTGGGCTGTGTGTACGCGGATTAAGCAGCAGTGCTGTTAGCCTCGTATCTGCTGCCTCTCTGTCAGACAGCTGGGCCTCTAAAGCCTAAATCCTCGCTCTTCTTGCCTGGCATAGCAAGCGCATGCTAATGATCTAGCATGCTACTGCTAAGAGGAGGCGAGGAGAAAAGGAGAGTCAGTCCTGCGCTGAGCACCGTGGAAACGGACGCCGACCTGGCCCCCGGCTGATGTCTCGCCCTCCGTTTGGAGCCCGCCCACTTAGGGGCCAGAGACAGGCCGTGGAGGGGCCCACTTAGGGGCCGGAGACAGGCCGTGGAGGGGCCCACTTAGGGGCCAGAGACAGGCCGTGGAGGGGCCCACTTAGGGGCCGGAGACAGGCCGTGGAGGGGCCCACTTAGGGGCCGGAGACAGGCCGTGGAGGGGGCCTGCTTGTTTCAGCACCACAATGTGGGAGAGGGCAGCCTCAGGAAACGTTTTCCTGGAACTCGCCCTGGATCAGACGGGCGAAAAACTGAGGCATTCCCGGCTTACGTTTCACCCTTCCACAAGTGGTCAGTACCTGGATGCCCGAGCCTTCCGGAACGGTGATCTTCCACACACAGTTGAGGCTGTTCAGGTACGGCTCAGGAAAACCCGGAGAGAGGATGGTCCCTGTCCGCTGGGTCAGGTTCCCGCCGCAGGGAACTAGGAGAGTGAAAGAGGGAAAGCGGGGTGAGTTGAAACAGGGATGCTTTAGACAGTCACTGGGGCTTTTGGGGATGATGAGAAGGACCAAGACGGAGAGAGAACCCGCCCGTGGACTAGGGGACAAAACGGGCACAAGCTCGCTCCACATGCTCTGCCTAGAACATTCTGTGAGGACTGTTTGTCCTCCCCGCTCTCCGGTGCTGCCTCCACATCTGGTGGCTGCATTGGAGCGCACAGGTGAGCATCTGCTACATCAGTGTGTGTTTGTGTGTCTCAGCGTGCTGGGAGTGTGTCGAGCGTCTGTCTTTGTGTGGCGTGTCCGTGTGTGTGTGTGTGTGTGTGTGTGTGTGTGTAGGTGTGTGTGTGTGTGTGTGTGTGTGTGTGTGTGTGTGTGTGTGTGTGTGTGTGTGTGGTTGTGAGTGGTTGTGTGTGTGTGTCACAGTGCCGGGAAGTGTGTCGTATGTCCGTGTTTGTGTGAATGTGTGTATGTGTGTGTGTGCATGACCCTCAGCAGTGCCTGCCACCTGTGTGTGATGCATGACTGCGTACAGGCACATCACTACAGGCAATGGCTGGCAGCCTACATCTGTCAGGGAGTGGCTAGTTATAGACTCAGGACAGACGCGAGGAAAGAGGAGAGAGAGAAAGATGAAGGGACAGGGAGATCGAGAGGGGGAGCGACAAAAAGAGGAAGGGGGAGAGAAGGACGGAGGGAGGTAGAGTAAAAAAGGGTGGAGGATGGAGTTTACACTAAAACAGCTTGGTAGATTTGCATGTCTGTGTGTGTGTGTGTGTGTGTGTGTGTGTGTGTGTGTGTGTGGGCACCGTGTCCTACCTATGCAGCTGGGTATGGAGCTGTTCCACTGTGCCAGGGCGTTGGGCACAGTGAGGCACTCGATGGCACTGGAGCCCTCCAGCATGTAGCCCGGGCTGCACTCAAAGCGGATCACTGCGCCCACCGCAAAGCTGTTCCCCATGCGCCGCCCGTTCCTGGGCTCTGGGACCGAGGTGCACTGGGTGGCGCTGGTCCGTGGAACAGCTGCACCGGGGGAGAGAGAGAGAGGTCCCCGCAAGTCATGGCGATGCAACGGAAATAGACATACTGTGATGTCTCGTGAAATAACACTATTTACAGAGGTTTGTATTGCTCAGTATTGCACACGTCAGTGTAAATCTATATCAATGGGATGGCAGCTCGATGCAGTCTTATGTAAGAATAGCCGTGATCTTTCTGTAGTGGGTGTTTTTAGACCTTTGAGTCACTCCTTGTGAATAACGTTGCTCAAAAAAGAAACACCTTTTGTGTTGTGAGTTCTACTTTCAGAGGCACGCGAAGAGTGCCGGGGGCTAGGTAGCACTACGCTCTTTAAAACACTGCAATGCTTTCACATCTTTCTCTCTCTCGCACACACACACACACACACACACACACACACACACACACACACACACACACACACACACACACACACACACATGCTCTCACACACACACACACACACACACACACACACACACACACACACACACACACACACACACACACACAAACACAACGATGCAGCATATTATCTAGTGAAGTGACACTGACTGTACCTAAAAGCCCAATCATCTCTTCTAAAGGTACACCGGAGTTGGGAGAGGATGGAAGGGTAGCCACAAAATCACAAATGTGTGTGTGTGTGGGTGTGCGTGTTTATGTGAGTGTGTGTGTGTCTGTCTTACCCTGGTAGACCAAGTGGAATCCTCTGGAACTGGACTGGCCTTTCGAAGTAAAGCGGATAAGGATCTGATTGGTGGTTGCCAACGGCAACGACTCGCCTAAGAGAGAAGAGAGGACAGACCAGACCAGAGAAAGGGAAAGGGAAAGGGGAGGAAGTTAGTTTTCAGAGGGGGACACACACCACCGTCACAAGTGATAGCTTAGACACAGCCTTGTGGTGACCGAAACGTTTCCCCGTGTTACCACGGCAACGTGCGGCCATGCTCAACCGTCGCCGTGGGAAACCAGCTCGCCTCCGGCACGGAGCGAATGCCTGGAAACGCGCGGAAGGGAGGGCGGCTCATTGCGAGTCGTGCTCTAACAGCCCTTCAGACCGTGACTGTGAGGTTTAATAGAACACACCTCCTACTCACACACTGACACTTAATGGGCATGACGGTATCTATTTGAATATGGGTGGATGTGATGTACATTTAATTTGGTTCAAACCTGCTATCTCGCTATCTGTTTCAGGATGTGTGTGTGTGTGTGTGTGTGTGTGTGTGTGTGTGTGTGTGTCTTCCTCCTATCTGTGTGTATAGACTAGCTATCTGCAGCGAGTCTCATTACTCTGTGTCTGCTTGCTGTCACACTGGGAAAAGAAAGAGGGGGCTAGTCTACCCCATATGCCCAGATGCAATGTGCGTGTGTGTATCTATGTGTATTGTGTGTGTGTGTGTGTGTGTGTACGTTTACGCTTGTGTTTTTTATCATTTGCGCGGGTGTGAAAATGAACAGCCTCCAACTGCGGCCATAGATGGCTCCCTACATGGCTGTTTGACGTTGTTGTCGCCACGGTTACAATAGTTGCACCATGGGGACCACGGAGCGTGCTGGCAAGTTTATTAGAGGATGTTCTCGAAGTGTACTGTCATAGCAACTGTGCTCCATAATTGCTATGGCGATGAGCATTAAGTCAGACGGGACCAGACCCAGGGCCCCTTTAGGAGGCCGACCAGCCCTGTGGCCAGGTTCCAAACCGCCTCGGAGGTTCCAAGACGCGCGACGGGCTCTAAAAGGAACGGACAGGTTTAAGCAAAGGACACCATATTAAGTTAAGCTCCAGCCGGTGGACTGGAGCCAAGCGAAAGACAAAGGAGGACTTAGAGCCGGCTGCTTGGGGGATGAACCAGGAACCATTTAGAGTCCGCTACTCGCTTCCCAGCCCACCCTCCTTCTTTGCCTTCCTGTCCTTCTCCTTTCCCTAACTCCTTCCTTCCTCTCTTGCTTATTGTTGATGTTTCCTGAACACTGTTGGGACACGGCTTCATGTTTTTTCATGTGATTGAGCAAGGCGTTGGGCCGTGAACACCCGCCGTGAGAGATAGCACCGTTGCCTTAGCTTCACATCCATAATTCCATCACATCACATTGCCGTTGGCAATGTTTGTGCGCGTCCCCGAGGGGTTCTGTGTTTGCGGATGCGCGCGCGCGTGAGGGTGAGTGTGTGTGAATTTGTGCGGCAGAGCCCACACCTCAGGTTGATCTCTGCTGCCAGCGTGACAGCGTTCTGCCATGCCTGGTTGGGATGGAGCGTGAAGCGGCAGTGGGCAGCCCACACTTCACCTAGCCCTGTTTTATTGAGCCGTATACTGGCCAAGCTAGGCCCCCGTCTGGACTCACACCAATGTAATCATTTCGCTTTTGTCAAGCCACGAGGCCTGGGCAGTGAGAGATGGAGAGCCGCCCCGAAATGCCTCTCTCTCTCTCTCTCTCTCTCTCTCTCTCTCTCTCTCTCTCTCTCTCTCTCTCTCTCTCTCTCTCTCTCTCTCTCTCTCTCTCTCTCTCTCTCTCTCTCTCTCTCTCTCTCTCTCTCTCTCTCTCTCTCTCTCTCTCTCTCTCTCTCTCTCTCTCTCTCTCTCTCTCTCTCTCTCTCTCTCTCTCTCTCTCTCTCTCTCTCTCTCTCTCTCTCTCTCTCTCTCTCTCCTTTTTCAGCCGCTCTTGTCCCGTTCCTCCATTTGCCATGCTCTATCAACCCCCAATCGCTCAAGTCTACACGGGTACCATGGTGCTTTGACTGTTTGACGGTTCTCCCACGCCACTGATATCTCTATCACCTCTATCACCCTACCACCTCTGCACCCAGCTCACCATCTGTCCCGTGCTCTGTACAGAGTTTGCATGTGCGCGTGCGTGTGTGTGTGTGTGTGTGTGTGTGTGTGCGTGTGACCACGCACAGGGTTTTTTGTTTGTGGGCCTTGTCTAGAGTCACGGCGCCCCAGTGTGTCTTTAGGCTTGTTGTCTAGGTTGACTGCCGTTTACAGCTCTCATGAGTCCACCTCCGTCGGGGGCATCTTTGCCACCGTCAGCACTTTCCCCAGCAGATTAACTGGGGCTCTATACAGGGGGATTAGGAAAAACAATGTTTCATTTAGCACCCGTCATGTCCCCTCTATAAAAACGTGCGGGGAATAAACGGGCTTGGCTTCCTCCACTCACTGTTGGTCTTCAAACGGGGGCTGGAGGTAAACTAGGCGACCGTAAAATATCAGCGTCTGTTACTTTGGAAATGTTTAATTTGCCAGTGGCCTGTGTCGTCCACCTGCGTCTGTGTGTGTGTACAGTACCTGTGTGTGTGCGTGTGTGTGTGTGTGGGGGTGGGTGTGGGGGGGTGGTGGTTGTGCAGTACCTGTGTGTGTGTGTGTGTGTGTGTGTGTGTGTGTGTGTGTGTGTGTGTGTGTGTGTGTGTGTGTGTGTTGGGGAGGGGGGGTTCTACAGTACCTGTGTGCGCCCCAGATAGGGAGCTGAGGACACGGGCGTGGTGAGTAGCTCCGTCGTACACCTCCACAACGTCGTTCAGAGCCGTCTGGAAGAAGGTGAACTGGCTGAACACCACTGAAGAAGACAGACAGGAAACAGGAAGGCATGTCAGACGGGAAGTAAAATGGGGACTTCCGTTTGGCTGACGAATAAAAGGCCCTGCTAAGCACAGAGCCTCCAGTTTTGGGGTGTGAATTACTGCGACTGGGACCAGTTCAGTCACAGGGCTACACCGGGACAAAATGTCACAAGCGGCGTAGAGGGAATGCCAATAACACTGAGGAAGCCTTAAGGAACTGCCTGGTAACTTAAAAGGAGGAAGGCGTCCTGATGGGGAAACAGGCTGCGTTATGTCGTGAGACTAAAGCCGTGACTTCTCCCTTTCATCCCTTTAATCCTTCCTCTCCAAGTCCAATCAGCTGAATCTCCTCACTCCTCTCAGATCCAATATAAAGCCGGCTATTAAGTGGCAGAGATAGGAGGGAGGACACTATTCCCTCCATTAGACGTAATGAAACAGCTTAAAGGCAGCTTTCTCATACTGGCTGAAGATGATTCAGCAAAAAGCCAGCGCTGGTCCACCTATTCCAAGCCCGATCTTTATCTCTTTTGTCTCGTCTCTATGTGACAGTTTCTTTCACTCTTTACTTCCCTCTAACTAGCGGAGGAGTTCAAAGGGAAAATACAGCACCAGTTGGCTTCTCTCTTTCACATCATGTGGGAAAATGGCCGCTCATTAGCGGTGTGCGTTAGCTTAATGGGAGCCAAGGGGAACATGGCAGAAGGGTCGGTGGTTCCACATGGCAAAGCGATCTGTCCACGCCTTGGGTCTCGCTTTCATAGCCCAGCTAAATACAGATATGGGCATTCATTGTTATTTTTTTTCTCTTTCCACTTGACTTGACTGAGTGAAATATGTTGTTGGCTGAAATGAAGGATGGAGCAGATCCAGGACCTGGGAACAGCGCAGGTATTACATCATTGGGCGCCACAGGGAGGCAGGAGGGCAGGGAGGGAGACAAAGCCTTTAAAACCCCACGGCGAAGACAAAGACACTTGGCTAGTAGGGCCAGTGCACATTGTCTGTTTGTGAGTGTGCATTACAGAGGGTCACCTGACAGATACTTTCTCATTCCAAAATCCATCTAGCCGTATGTGCTAATCCATCAATGGACTTACAAAAAAATATGCACAAAAGCTAAAAAGATAGGGACTGAGAAACACAATAATTAACTCAATATTGTCCAAGAGCCTAATTATATATATTTTACGACTACAATGCATATGACTAATCATTGCTCAAATTGATTAATTCCCTTTTAACCAACTAATGAATACTATCTTTACCAATTACAGGCCTTATTGTGTGTGAGATAGGGCCACAGTTTTCAAAGACAAAGAACTCACCGCAGAGCTAACACATTGGAGGCTCTAACCTTTAGAAGGAAAATGCCAAGTCATGGCAACATGCCAACAACACGAGCGCTTTTGGAACAGTGTTTCCTGTTCTGGTTGCATGTGTGTACGTGTGTGTGTGTTTGAGAGAGAGAAAGAGAGAGAGAGAAAGAGCGAGAGAGAGAGAGAGAGAGAGGAAGGGGATACAGCGATGCAGCCTGTCCATCACAAATAGTGTGGAAGAGTGTGTGTTTCCCTGCCAGACAGCCAGACGCCTAGTAAGGGATTAAGTGAAGAACTCTGTCCATCACTCTTACTGTGCTTCTGTGAGCGTGTGCCGTGGGAGTGTACGCGTGTGTGTGTGTGTGTGTGTGTGTGTGTGTGTGTGTGTACGTCCTGTTTGAACTCATATAAGGGTCATCGCTCAAGTTTATTTTAGTGTGAAAGAGCCCATTTTTAACACTAATTTGATGTCCAGATAAAGTACACAATGCATTATGGCATTCTCCCCCTGCGCCCTCTGGCTTACCAAAGTCGCTGGGCACCGCCACCGAGTAGAGACAGGTCCTCGCACTGCTGTAGTTGCCAGGGTAACCGGGAGACAATACCACTCCCTCCAGGCTGGTATACTGCCCTCCGCACGGAGCTGGTGGGAGAGAGAGGGAGAGTGTGAGACAGCCTACCAAGAGGGATAAAGGGGCAGTTCCCTCTATTCCCACGTTCTGTCGCTCCTAAATTACTTTTCCTTGTCTGATTGGGGAGTCGCGTGGATGATGTCCCTGGTGTTGCCCTGAGTGAGATTGCAATGTTTTCTGAGTGTCCCTACGGAGAGATGACGATCGAACAGACTGTCTCACCTGACACACTCCTGTGTGCATGCTTGTGTGTGTGTGTGTATGTGTGTGTGTGTGTGTGTGTGTGTGTGTGTGTGTGTGTGTGTGTCTGTGAAGGAAGGGTGTGTGTGTCACCTTGACACCTGACATCTGCCAAAGCCTGGCGGTCACCAGAGAGGAGCTCTTTAACACCGAGAGGCTTGCCTTTCACCAGAATTTACGAAGGGGACAAAACACACTCTGCCACCATTAAGTAAAATAGATGATTCTGTGGAGCTCGAATCGATTTCACCGCTGCAGGGGGGTTACCGAGCAACCGTGCCAAATGTATATGTACAACGCATATCACCCCAGCATACATGCAGGAACATAATTACTTTGAATTAGTCTAAATATGAATGCACACATCAATAGGATGTTTACTGGGGGATTAACCCCTCCAAACATATATAATTAGCTAGGTGGTGGTGGGGGTGGGGGTGTTGGTGGTATTGGTGGTGGGGGGGTGTCTGCGTGTGCTTGTTTACCTATGCAGATGGGTTTCGGTTTGTTCCAGCTGGGCTTGCTGTCTGCTCCCATGATGCAGGTGAGCGTGGCGTCTCCCTCCAGCGTGTAGCCGCTGTCACAGTAGTAGGTGACGGCCGAGCCCAGCTTGAGGTCGGCGCCCGCCCGCGTGCCGTTACGCACCGCGCCCGGCTCAAAGCACGACTCCCTGGGGTTCTCTGTGTGGGCAGGAGGGGAGAGGAGCAGAGCCGTGAGTTCGGCTTCCACCGCCAGCGAGAGACAACCCCTGGGGGGGCTGCAGAGTTTATGATCACGCTGCAGGGTAGTGCCAGGCGCTCCGGTTCCAGGTAGTGCTCGAGCATATGGCTTTGTTGGATATCTGGGACGCCAACAGAAACGCAGGTCCCTTTTTGAAGTGCTCTATTTTTCTGAGCCTGGCCGAGCAAACGCAAACAGGCACACCCTTGCGCACTCGCACGCACGCACGCACGCACGCACGCACGCACGCACGCACACACGCACACACCCAAACGCACACTAACCCACCCCACACGAGGGCTCCGATGTATGTCTGGCTGTGAAGACCAGCCCAGAGCTGATGGAGTGTGGCCAAGGTCTGCTGACGGCACACACCCTTCCTTCACAGACACACACACACACACACACACACACACACACACACACACACACACACACACACACACATAAACACGCACACACACACACACACACACACACACACACACACACACACACACACACACCACCTCACCACACATCAATCTCTAGCCTCCCGAGGCACCCGGTGACAGATGTCTTTCTCAGTAATCAACTGCAGCGACACACCGCTGTGGGCTCCAGCCTCAGCCTCCCCGGCGTATAGGAACGGAGCAGGCGGAGGGTTCGTGGTGGGATGCCTTTGTTACGAGGTGGCCTGTTCACCCCACAGGGAGCTGCAGCAACTGAACGGTTGAGCGGTTGACCGAACGGAGGAGCCACACGCAGAGCTAGGCCGTTAGATGTCCAGGGTCCAGAACAAACCCTCCAGTGGAGAGGCCAGACTAAGCATGTGTCTGGCCCATCGTCCCCGGCAGCCACAGCACCCCGGCTCCACTTTCTCCACCTCGTCCATCTGGTCCTGAGACGCCAGTCTGTTGACACGGTTGCCTCAGACCCGGGCGGGGACGGTCTAGCGCCCCGGCCTCCACGTCGTCCCTACAGACGGGAGGTTCGGGGAGCAGACCGGGCCCCTGCCTCTGAGGTCGGCCCTGTATGTGGGTTGAGGTGGGCAGCAGCCAGTTCCCCAGGCCCCCTCCGCACACAGACAACACACACAGGCCTACCAGGCCAGCTGATGCTCAATCTCAATCTCAATCTTCTCCCTAACTCCAGACCCCAATGCTAGGTAGGGACGATAGAGCCATAACAGGTGGTTCTGGACATCAGGGGAGGTTCCAGCCATCTCAATGCTGAGAGACACATGATGTGTGTGTGTGTGTGTGTGTGTGTGTGTGTGTGTGTGTGTGTGTGTGAGAGTGCGTGCGTGCGTGCGTGTGTGTGTGTGAATATTTTGTTCAGGAAGGGATGAGCCTGTGAACATATTTCCTCACTGGGGTTGATAAGAAACGGCGACGGACTCAGAGCCTTGGTGAGTGGTAGATGGCAAGGTTGAAAAGACAGGCTTGCTGATGCTGAAAAAAGGCTCCACCCAAACAGAGGTTCATGGCCAAACAGCGCCACAAAAGGACTCATCACAAATCCCATGTTTGCTCTGTTTACGCGTGTGTATGTCTGTGTGTAGCAACGTATAGCTGTGTGTGCGTCTGTGCTTTGTCGGAAACCGAGGCAGTAATTTATGTATTATTTGGTTACGGTTCATTAGTGTGGAGAATTGGAAGTGGGAGAGGGAGTTTTTGCTGAGCCACACACTGAGTCCATCTGCTCCACCAGATTGGCCATACGATATCCCCACACTGCACTAAGCATCGCAACTCTGTAAGAGTTGGAAAAGGAGCGTAATGTGGTTAGCATGCTCCCCTCTCTGCCATTACCTAAAAGGCAGGCAGCAGTCGGGCAACATTCAGGCCCAATTTGGCAACGAGCAGACTCTCGCTCGGCGCCCCGTAGGCAAACTTTGAGGTATGGGATCGTTCAAACCTCCCTAATCGTTTGGGATCAACCGCTACGTGAGAGCCAGGAGAGCTCCATATTTGGGGTCGATCCAGCAGTCGGGAAAAAACAGGAACGCTCTAAGCAGAGCTAACTGATGCTGATTGCCGGGGACCAAACAGACTATTTTCAAGCAGAGCCTGTTTGCCGGTGGTTTGGTGTTTGATCAAGGACCATCAGTTAGCCTGGCCCTGGCTGCCAAAACAGGGGCTGGCCGCCTCCCCGTCCTCGAAGGCATCACGACACAGCACAGATCTGTTCCCTTGCCCCCTAGCTAACTGCTCGTGGCACGCGGTGTAGCGTGGCAGGCCGGGACCGGGATCCGATAAGCCGAGGTGGCTCCCTGACCACGGCGAGGTGGTCGGCCAGCAGGAGAAAACCAACTGGCGTTTGCTGTAATTCACCAGGAGCCTTCAGTGTGACAGCGTGGCGTTGATCAAACAGGGCCGGTGCGCACACGCACACGGCGTTCCGTTTTCCTAATTATTTTATAGTCGGCCGCTAGCCGAGGCGCGGGTCGATAATTACGCCCAGACAGACCGCGGCGCGGGAGGGAGGGGGGGGGGGGGGGGGGGGGGGGGGGGGGGGGGGGGGGGGGGGGGGGGGGGGGGGGGGGCATCAGGACGGCGGCTCTTTCTCTGAAGCCATTTTCACACCGCTAATCTCCCTCACTTTAGAGTTTGAAACAAGGGGTAAGTAAAAAAATAAAAATAAAAAGAACAAAGCACAAGGTCGATGATGCTTTGGGGGCAAATTCACTCCCGATACGAGTACGTTTCCTTTGCATTACAACAAGGACACGGCATTTAACATGCACAGGCTAACAGCTTGGTTAATACCCTTCCACGGCTTACAGGCTAATTCAACACATGCCTAAACTAATAATGTATAACCTTCTGGCCAACCCAATGTGACTTCCACCCACTAGATAGCGTACCTGTGTATTGCAGCACAAAGCCGTTGCTACTCAGCGAGGCGTCGCTGCGGAACGCCAGGAAGAGAGTGTTGGAGCTACTCTCAATGCGCTCCGGGACGTCTGATCCGTAGAAACTCCCCAGCAAGGGGCTGAGAGAGTCGGGTCCATCGTAGATGTGAAGGAAGTCATAGCTGGGCTCCAAGCTAAACCTGATAGGAAAAACAAACAAACACAAGAATACATGCTATAGCAAGCTAATAGACATAGATATGGGTGGACATATCCTATTTCTGTCTGCATCCGTTTTTCGGTTAAAAGTAAATGTTCATGTTGCATGTGATATGATGAGCGTCTGCATATTTGTTATGGCTTTGTTTCTTACTGGTTGAAGTTAAGGGCGATGACGTAGTCTGGCGTGACCATGACGGTCCAGTCACACTCCCTGCCATGAGGGTAGGGCTCAGGGTATTCTGGAGACAGGATCAACCCACTGGGGCCTGTCAGGTTCCCCCCACATGGAGCTACGGGACAGAGAGAACACGTAGAACATGGCTAGCAGTTGTTAGCTTAACCATGTTTAAATATGATTGGTCCATTACCACAATTGATAAGCTACGCTATGGCAAATGGTGTGCAAGGCAACCATTTTGTAAGGACAATTCCATCAAACGAGCAGTTAGTCATAAAACCACTCTGACAGCAAAAAAAAAAAATCTAATATCAAAGTCAAATATTGTTTCTCTAAATTCCCCTTCAAAGATCACTGAATAAAGTCAACATGTCTGATGGAAAATACCCCGTCACTTCCCATCCCTGAGAATGCTTATGCTAACGAAAAGCTAATGCCTGTTGACAATGGCTCGCCGGCTTCTCACCTGTAACCCGCGGAGCTCAGGCCACCCGCGGCCTCTGTTTGTGTTTCTGGAGGAGCTCTCAGACTAATTAAGCCAAGTCCTGATTAAACAAGGCAGCAAATTACAACATCTTAATTGCCCTTGTTAATTACTTGACATTTTCCCGAGCACGAAGTTAGTGCACTGGGGTCGGCTGGGAGATACGCTGTAAAACAGAGGGCCGTCTGTCGGCGGAGTCTGCTGAGGTATTGAGAGGCAGACTAATCAGATCTCCCTGTCTATCGCGGAGGGATAGGGCTGTGTCTAGTGGACACAAACATTGGGGTGGTCACTAAAGATTCTCTTCCTAAGCCCACACATAGTCGTGCCAGGTAGTTTAGTGCTAATACCTAAATGGCCTTATAGGGAGTGTGGGAGCGTGGGTTACCTGTGCAGGTAGGTGGGTCGGGCTGCCAGAAGAAGCGGCTGTTGATCTCGGTGCAGGTTATCTTGGTGGCCCCCTGCAGGACGTAGCCGGGATCGCACTGGAACAGCACGTGGTCGCCGGGCTCCTTGCTGTCCCCGCTGCGGGTGCCGTTGGTGGGCAAGCCGGGGTCGTTGCAGGAGGTGGCGGTGGAGACTGGAGAGAGGGTCACATCGCAAAGGACAGTTTGATCGATCGGAGGTCAAACGGAAGCCAATGCCCATGTTTCTTTATCCTCATTGCAAAGCAAGGCGAGGGGCTGGCGGTAGATAAGCCGTGCCACGATGAGTCCCCCCAGTCGACGCTCTTTTCCATGTGGGTGCACACACCCTGGGCGACCTACCGGAGAACTGAAGAGCAAAGCCCTGTTTGCTGGTGAAGAAGTCGGTGGTGAACTGGAGGCTGACGGTGTTGAAGGTGCTGTGGGCGTCCGGGGGCAGGGCGGAGCCACTCAGCTCCCGGAGCAGCACGCCTCCCTCCTGGGGGCCGTCCCAGATCCGGAGCACGTCGTGCACCTCCTCCGTGTGGTACACCAGGAAGTGGAGACTGGGAGGAGGAGGGGAGGGCAAAGTCAGAAAGGAGGATTTGAGGTCTGGGACACAGAATGGGTTGACCTATAGATCAATAGAGAAGGCCCTCCTAAAGGTGGCCACTGTTTTCATAAGGAGAGGTCATATTCACTTAAGAAGCGGAGAAATGTTTGTTTTTTTATTTCATTAAATGCGATTATTCTTACGATGAAACAATGTGAAAGACGGCCTAAACAATTCAATACTGCGCAACAGATGGACAACCATTTAATGAACCAATATCGCTGGCACAAACCCCTCAATATAAGAGAGGCATCTGCTGGCGACAGACTGCAGGTCATCTATTTCGAAAAGAAACTATTCTCTCAGCAGGTTAGACAGGCAGAGCTGTCGCAACACAAATATGCAGTCAAACAAAGTATGGTACATGTCACATTTCCCCGCCCTGGGAGCATTTCAGTATGCTCACGCGATGACAAAAGCCCACCAGACCAGGGAACGACATTTCACAAAGGCCCTTTATAATACGGAACAGCAGTACACTACGTTATCTCTGAGAGGCCGGGTCGTCGTGGCTGGCTACGAAGACTACACGTCGTACCGCGAGATTTCAAAAAATGAGCAACTGCCCAAATGGACACACGGCCAAACAGAGGAGACCGCGTTAACAAAACGAGTCAGACCCGTGACTCAGTGTGGTGTGTATAGATAGGTATTGACATGTTTTTATTTTTTTCTTTTCGAGTGGTTTTCTTGATGCACGACGTTTCGTAGCTTTACAGACCTGTGCTAGCGGCGACTTGTCGTGGCGCGCCTGGAGAGAATGAGGCGGTGTGCTGCTCATGTGGAAAACATCAAGCAGACAAGCCAGCCATGTCTCCTCTCGGTCTACGGGTCAGTGCTCGGTGGTACATGTGTTCTCAGCACAGGCGGTGCGAAGGCTATCGATCAGAGAGCTAGGCAACGCTGTTCTTGGGTAGGATGAGACCAGGAACTGAACGAGTCGGCCGACACTCGTGTACGTGTTCATTTCTGTGAGTGCGCCATGACTCAGCGTCCTAATGGTGCCGTGTGTGCTGGGAAAATGACAGTGGGAGGTCACTCGTTTGAAATGTTTCGCTTACAAAAGCATGCAGGTAAATAAAGACGTCTTAGAGTAGATTTGATCGGTTAATCAGTGGAACACCCTGACAATAACAACATTTGTCGTGTGCGAACATGAGTATTTTGGAATATAAGTACATTATAATCTTTATAACTGTCTCTCTCTCTCCATTTCTGGAAGAGAGTGTTAGCTAAAGTAGACTAGGAGGAAGATGTGAAGGGGTGTTCCATTCCTCCAACCATCCTCAATCTGAAGGGGCTTTGTAAACATGTATGTAAATCTTCTCTACCAAAACATTTTGCTTTACACATGCACGCGCGCACGCACGCACGCACGCACGCACACACACACACACACACACACACACACACACACACACACACACACGTTCTGTGTTAATCTTGCCACTCCAACACAGCCCACAGCCCTGAGCCAATGACGAAGGGAGAAACTGCAAGGCCCAGATATGACAGCTTTAGTAACAAGTCTCTCCCACTTCTCCATAATTGGTGTCAGAATAGGAGTTCCATAACGTCTGATGTGTGACGTTACGGAAGGAGGCCCAAGTGTGTGTTTGTGTGTGTATATGTCTGTGTGTGTGTGTGTGTGTTTGTACTGTAACCTACATTTGATACGTTTGGCTGCTATGCTTTTGGAAAAAGGGAATATTAAGCTCACAGACAGACCAGATGATCACACACACACACACACACACACACACGTTATCACATCCTTCCCTGAATAATATTAATCAAAAACCCAAGACGTTAAGTGCCAAAGCTAATCCAATCCACGCCGCTATTATTTCTTCATCTCCATTTTATTA
The DNA here is from genome assembly GCA_017639675.1 of Aplochiton taeniatus. Lineage (NCBI taxonomy): Eukaryota > Metazoa > Chordata > Actinopteri > Galaxiiformes > Galaxiidae > Aplochiton > Aplochiton taeniatus. The sequence continues at coordinate 8,197,298 of CM030182.1, read as the reverse complement.
AGAGGGGGTGTGTGGTGCTTATGTTCACTGAAGCAGAACCTCCATAAACACACACTTGAAGCTTCAACAAAACAGGGGCTCTTACTGGGAAAAAGTACATGGGGGAAAAAGTCCAAAAGTCCTTTGGACTGGGTTACATAACTAACCCATAGGATCATAGAGGGGGAGAGGGAGCGTGTTGCTCATCCTGGACAGGGATGGAGGAGAGGAGCTGTCTGGGTAAGGATGGCGTACACCATGACCAGTATGACAGAGAGACGGAGAGAAAGAGAACTATGAGAGGGTATGGGGAATGTACACATAAGAAAAGGGGCGTGAGGGAGCCATTCATCCTTTATTCTCTCAGGCGCCCCCACTCTCTCTGTAGTGCTCTCTCTCTCCCTCCCACTCTCTCTCTCTCTCTCTCTCTCTCTCTCTCTCTCTCTCTCTCACTCGCTCACGCTCTCTCTCTCTCTCTCTCTCTCTCTCTCTCTGTAGTGCTCTCTCTCTTCCTCCCCCTCTCTCTCCCCGTCTCTCTCTCTCTCTCTCTCTCTCTCTCTCTCTCTCTCTCTCTCTCTCTCACTCTCCCTATCCCTCTCTCTCTCTCTCGCTCTCTCTCTCTCTCTCTCTCTCTCTAGGTTCTGAGGTCCCGGTGGAACCGGTGCTGGTCTTGTTCTTCCTTTCAGTAGCCAGTCCCCTTCGAGGCACACGCTCACTAATCCTGGGATTTTATTCCCACACACTCCTCCTTTTCAGCATGGCCACTTCCCTTTATTTTCCCCCTGTTGCTGTGCAGCCTCTTTCATGCTGGTCCCACTGCAGCAGCAAGCTCTGGAGTGACACTGGGATTGTGAGTGTGTGTGTGTGTGTGTGTGTGTGTGTGTGTGTGTGTGCCCGTGAACGTTTGTGTTTAAGTGCAAGTGTGTGTGCGCGTGTTAGTGCGGAATGGAGTGGGTGGTAGAAGCCAGCGATTTAAGACTTAGCATCCCAAATGAACCCTAAACAGACAGAGCCAGGCTTCCTGTGTCTGGATTGTTGTCAGGGGGGACTAGGAAGTGTCGATCACCCCACGGCAAGGACACAGACACAGACCCGGACCCGGCTTTGAGACTCAAGCGACTCAAACCTCTCCAACCAAGCAGTGAACAAGAGGGGAAAGGGTGAAGACAGGAGGACCCATTGGAGTAGTGACATCCAGAGGCACATTCACACACTGAGGTCTGGAGGCTCATGCACACACTGAGGTCTGGAGGTTCATGCACACACTGAGGTCTGGAGGTTCATGCACACACTCACTGAGGTCTGGAGGTTCCTGGCTGATGTGACAAGAGCCTCGCTGCCCCCCCCCCCCTCCCTTAAGGCCTCCAAATGGGCTCCATCAAATGTCAGGAGACATTGACGGGAGGCGGGGAAGGCAGACTAACACGGCAGAAGTGACTTCTCCGACCGTGTGCAGTGAATACAAAACAGTGCGGCAGCAGCTAAGAGTCCATCTAGAGTGTCTTCAAAGCTGTGTGTGTGTGTGTGTGTGTGTGTGTGTGTGTGTGTGTGTGTTAGCCTGCATTACAGTGTATGACACTTGGGGGGGCATGCTCATCAACATTAATCGTAGAAGACGTGGCCCGTGTGTGACTGTCCCTGAGGGTATATGCATCAGCAGGGCCTGGGCCACAGGGGTGGGTGGGAGAGGGGAGGGGACGATCAGGCCAGGGGGCCACAGGGAGAGAGGGGGGAGGGGGCTCAGAGAGCGGCTTCTGACACGTTGCCGCCACTCTCAGCCCCGAGCTGAGCAGGACAGACAAGCCTGGCCCGGCGGAGATGAGATGCTGGTTAATTGGATGTAAATAAGGACACTTGCTCTTTTTGTGGCAGAGCTGATGGGAGTCTTTTGTGAAGAATGAAAAGGAGGGAGAAACGGGGGAGAAAAATGCATTTTCCCTCACCCTCTCTTTCACACACACATGCAAACACAAGCACACAACACTGGGGCACGAGTGATTCATCTTTTTCCGAATCCTTTGAGCCGCTTCTCAGCTGTGCCGAGCTTGAACCAAAGCAGGGGCTTATGAGATGGCTAATCCAGCATGCGGGAGGCGTGTGTGCGCGTGCGTCTGGGCCGACAGCGGCAACGGCTGCTAGGTTTTAACACCTTCAGCCAACGGTGGGAACTCGGGAGAGATGAAGAGAAGGAGGGGAAGGAAGAGGAGGAGGAGGAGGAGGAGGAGGAGGAACCAGCCAAGACACAACATCCTGTTTCGCCTGTCCTCCTCCTCCTCTACCTAGTCCTAGGGGTGTAGACGGCGGTGTGCTGCCTCCCCTAATCCCCAAAGCCTCTGGCCCGTACAGCCCACTCTCTGAGCCGCTGAGACAGAGAGGCTGTAGGGCGTGCATCGCGCTCTTCCTCTTCCTCCTCCTCTTCCTCCCCCTCCTCCTCCTGCATGGCCCTGCTCTCTCTCTCCTTCCCGTGCCCCATCCCTCGCTTCCTTTCAATTACATTCCGCCTCATACTGTCATCCTCCAGGCCCTCCCCATCCTCCTCACACCTTCCCCCCTCCTTGTCAGAGTGTACATCCCGTATTTCCCCCCCCCCTTTGTTAATACCCCTCATACTTCTCCCGCCGGTGGTTACCGCGGCGCTTCCTTTCAGCTCCCGCCGAGCTGTGACTTCTCCGAGCTTCCGCTGTCATATCGCCCCCCCCCCCCCCCCCCCCCCCCCCGTCTCCCTGCCTGCTCTGCTCTCCCTCCCCCCACAACGCCCGCTCCGTGTCCCATCGCGCCGAAGCAGGTGGGCGCGCCGCGCGTCTTTCGCTGCCCGCTTGGCAGACCTCCTGGTCTCGCAGTTCGCCCGCCGTCTGATTGCCGCGCCAGCGGGAGAGGGATGCCGGACGCCCCGCGCACGTCAATAGCGCAGGGAGAAAGAGAAGCCGGGTTCGCACACGCACACACGCACACACACACACACACAGACATATCCTCTCACAGGTGTTACATATTGATGCACACGTGAGCCCGTGTAGCATTAATTAATCTAATTCATCTTGGTGGAGCAGGGACGAGGCCTTGAAGGCAGCATTTCTATTCCACCCCCTCCATGCTCCTCAAGGAATCTCCCTCCTTTCCTCTCTTAGAGGCCTACCATAGAGCCTACCATCTGTCCTCTCTTAGAGGCCTACCATGGAGCCTACCATCTCTCCTCTCTTAGAGGCCTACCATGAAACCTACAATCTCTCCTCTCTTAGAGGCCTACCATGGAGTCTACAATCTCTCCTCTCTTAGAGGCCTACCATGAAACCTACCATCTCTCCTCTCTTAGAGGTCACCATGAAACCTACCATCTGTCCTCTCTTAGAGGCCTACCATGGAGCCTACCATCTCTCCTCTCTTAGAGGCCTACCATAGAGCCTACCATATCTCCTATCTTAGAGGCCTACCATGGAGCCTACCCTCCTCTTCTCATCTCCCACCCAACCGTTCATTTCTCCGGTCCTCTCACAGAGCAGAGTAAACCATCAGCTCCCCCTTGTGTCACTGTTTCACTGTCACCCCTGCTCCATAGAGAACCCATACGGCTCCTGTTTCCCCGCCCTACTGCTGAGGCCAAAGGAATGCCTCCTCCACCTATCACTGCACTCCACAGCAGCCCCTGCTTTCAAATGAGCACGGCCCCCAGACAGAGGCCCACGCCTAGAGGTCGTCAGGCGCCAACGCGGCCGGCCGTTTTGAAGGACAAGGAGGGGACGGGGAGAGGGGAGGTGAGGCGGGGCGAGAGACTGATAAACAGTCGGGTTAGAACATCGGACCAATTACCCCGGGCCTCTCGGCGTCTGCCAGATTTCACGCAAAATTACGCCGG
>CM030182.1:8185966-8188466 GCA_017639675.1 Aplochiton taeniatus | reverse complement strand
CTCTCACTATTTCCCTGCTAATCTCCCTCCCACCCTCCCTCCCTCCCTCCCTCCCTCCCTCCCTCACTCACTCACTCCCTCACTCACTCACTCACTCACTCACTCACTCACTCACTCACTCACTCTTTCCCTCCCTCCCTCCCTCCCTCCCTCCCTCCCTCCCTCACTCACTCACACACTACTTTCCCCTTCTTTCCCATTCTTTCACTTTGGCTCTCTCTGACCTTCAGCATGTCGTCCTCCTCCAGTCTAAAGTCCCGTGCCCGGAGTTGAATGCCCTTGCCAGGCTGGGTCTGGATGGAGTAGATGCACTCGTGGTTGTTCCCATAGTAACCGGGGTAGTTGGGCGAGAGCAGCACCCCTTGAATGCCAGTCACGGAGGAGCCGCACTCGGCTAGAGAAAAGAGGGGTCGAGAGATGGGGAGCGAGAGACGGGAGAGGGAGGGAGGGAAGATAGAGAGTAGGGGAGGGAGAGAATGAGAGAGAGAGAAAACGTGTCAATCGCTACATGCTTGCCGTAGACATAGACCAAATCATGCTAGCATGCGGGGGGAGGGCGTGATGGAGTCGAGCGGACGCTAGCCTTTTTAGGATCAAACAAAGCAATCTTCCTCGTATTGTAAACGGACACGCTGCCTTCACGGAGACACATTTCCCAGGCTCCCGCCCGCACAAAAGCCTGCCTCCTGCAGGGCAGCCGTGTTAGCATTCCAAGAACCGGGAACAGCGTGAGGCTTTTCCATTTCCAGAATGTCGCGCCGAGAGACAGCGACGGGGGGATGAACCAGGAGAGCGTCTGAGACATGTGGGAGAGACTCAGGGCCAGAACTCTCCAATTACGTAAAGCAACTGTCGCAGCCAAATAAGAGCGGCCATCGCTGCTCTCCCTCCACCATGTCATCTCCAAACCCACTCCGAGCGGCAACAGTTTCTGCTCCAAACGCTCAATAAATAGGACAACCGAGTGATGTAACCCAGTTAATTAAAATTCATATTTCTTAATAGCATGGCATGACCTAGTTTTTTCACCGCCTCTTGAAAAACTATAAACAAACATGCAGTCGGCACAAAGCATAAGCCAGATATTGCTGCAGAAAAAAAAACATAATTACTTAAAGTTAACTAGAATGTCATAAACTTAGTCTCCAAATTACTTTCTAAGTTTGGCTCCGCAAGCCGTATTGCCACATCTAATTGGTAGAAAATTTGGCCCTCAGGACTTTTGACTATTTCCAAACTGTTAAAAGTGAAAGCTGAATTTGTAAATGTTGCGAGGGCCCTGCTCTTTTGTTTAGCTATGCTATTGGTTTAGCACAAAAACTAATTCCACAAAAAATGAATACATCCTGTTAATTGCCACGAGTACAACATGCATATAACCAACGTTTATTACTGAATCTGTTTTCAATACTGTACCGCAAAAGAAGAGTCATATGCAATCAACTGTTTCTTCTACTGAACCTGAAGTAGCGTACTGGTACAACATGACAGCCTTGATGCATATCACCGAACACTAACATCAACGTAGTACAAGAGCTTATCCAAGCTTATCTAGCGGCTTATCCTAAAGGTCGGATGATATGGGGTCTCGGTAGGGAGTGGGTTGGATGAGTGTGGGGGGTGGGGGGGGGGGTGGTATCATGGCGGATGCGAAGGAGGGGGGGGGGGGGGGGGGGGGGGGGGGGTGGTGAGGCGGAAGGGGTGTGACCAAAGCCAAAATTAAAGCATGTGACCACCTACCAACACACCTTGGCAGAGGGGAGCTCCACACCCGCCTCCTCCCCCCCAGACACACCACGCGGGCAGGCCCCTCCAGACGGTAGCCTGGGAAGCAGGAGAAGAGGAGGGAGTCCCCCACGCCGTACTGCAGGCCCTTGCGGGTGCTGTACGGAGGGATGCCCGGGTCCTCACAGGGCTCCAAGTCATACTCTGGCAGAGGGGGAACAGATAAAGGGTTTGTGAGGGTTTCGTTTGGTAGGTAGTGCTTACAACAAACATTTCTAATTCTGTCAATTCTACGTCGGTTGAACATTATCTGAGTTTATTGAGGTTTTTAACGTCTCCAGCTGAAGTACTGAAGTGCTACTGAGAGTTAACCTCAGACGCACTTCAGTTCACTACAGTCTACGTGACGACATCCCATAATTACCGGAGAAGGTGATGTTGAACCCCTCGTAGGAGACGGAGAAGTCGGAGAGGAAGCGGATCTGGGCGGTGTAGTTCCCGAACAGGCCGGCGCTGAGTGGGGAGGGCAAGGTGGAGCCGGTCAGCCTCCACAGGGGCTGGGAGAAGCTGCCGTTCTCCGTCACCAGCAGGTGGTCGTGAGGGCTCTCCAGGTGGAAGGTGTGAAAGGTGAACTGAACGCCTGGGGTAGGTGTGTGTTGAGGGGGGGGGGGGGGGGGGGGGGGGGAGAGAAGCACACTACCATCAGGCCTGCTTTCTGTGAGTCACAAGTGACACAGCTGAACGGAGCCCGCATGGAACAGAGGAGCAGGAAGTG
>CM030182.1:8158466-8180966 GCA_017639675.1 Aplochiton taeniatus | reverse complement strand
GCCCCTTTGATCGCCACACAGCAGACTCCAGCCCCCACCCCACCCCCTTCTCGCTCAGCAAATGAAGTGACTCGGTTTCCGACGACGTCGCAGATTACATGAAGTGCAAGACTATAGGCGGAGGAAAACTGGTCCCCCTTTGGTGATGCTATCGGCTCGGCTCCGCGCTGGAGGACATCAATGGAAGGCATGCTCCCCAACGGAAGGGGTAGGGGGGGGGGGTAGGGGGGGGGGGGGGGGGGGGGTGGTAGGAGGGGGGTGGCGGGATATTGGGGGGCGCTGGTCGAGGCGTATTGCTGTATTAATGGCGCCTCACTTTGTGTAACGGCGGAAGCCAGATAAGGCCTCTAGGAGAAGCGCTAGCTAACCATATTAGCTCTAGCAAGATGTTAACCCAGGGGAACCTTATTAGCTGTTATGCGTGTTAGTCAAATAAGAACGCACCCAGGCTCCCGTGTTGGGCTTCATTCATTTCAAATCAACGCATCATTAATTCAGTCTCACCACACGGAAATGTCTCCGCACAGAATGCAATAAAGGCTTCATATATGAAGTCGGACATGTCATGAGTATGGAAGCATGCCATAAAGTTAACAAAACATAGCTTTATATAGTAGCCATAAACCATGACTCATTTTTTATCTCGGCGTTGTCTACATGGTAGTCTTGTGGGGGTTAAGGCAATAAGAGAAATCTATAAAAAAAAATATGGGCTACATTTCAGCTATTTAAATTTTGACAAACATGCTGGCATGCAGTGAAACGTGAACGAATATTCGACAATCTCTTTTGTGCTGACGTCGACCGGCACGCTGACATTAGGACCTCGCTTCTACTTCCGATGCTAATTCGGACTCTCTACATCTGACACATTGTGCTTTTCCACAGTGATAAGTGCCGCAGCCCATTCGACCGTACTAATCAGTCTTTAACTCTGTCACCTCTCCACCCTCTTTGACTTGGCTGTCGTCGCCCTCGGCAGGGGGGTTTCCGTGTCCCTACAGCGCGGCCATAAAACTCCCCTCCCTGTCAGTGGGCGTACCGAAGCCGTTCGCGTGCCGTTTTCAGGCCCCTGTCCCGGGGTTATCTGACTGGGCTGGGGCCGTTACCTTCGCAGCGCGGCACGGCGTTGTCCCACACCACGTTGCCGTCCTTCAGGATGCAGGAGACGGTCTGCGAGCCGTGCGTCTTCACGAAGCCCTCCTCGCACAGGAAGGAGATGGAGCTGCCCAGCTGGAGGCTCTCGCCGAAGCGCTTCCCGTTCACCGGCACGCCCGGGTCGGGACACTCGTTGTGGCGGAACGCTCGGAGAGACAGGGCAATAGATGGCAGGGTGAAGGGGGTTGTGTGTGTGTGTGGGGGGGGGGGGTCGGTGGGAGATGGTGTGGAGGAGGAGAGGATAGAGCAGAAAAGGATGATGGCATCATTTCCAAGCAAACTTCTGCAGGCATTTAGTCCTATAAAGAAGATCTCATATCATTAGCGTTGCACAGTAGGCTAATCCATTATTCAATATGCTGGGCTATTATTCCCTTAAATGTTTTAAGTGTTTTCAGATTATACAGCAGTTACAATGTTAATCCCCCAAATATATTACATTCCCACTGCTTCATTCTCTGTGGGACTTTAAGGGCATGGTGAATGATTGTGCACAATCTTTTCTCCCAGAAACCTTCACTAGCATGATTGAACTGATTGGCTAATTGACACATACTGTATGTTTCACCTAGCGGGCTAGCTATTGACCAAGCCCACCACCCGTGTTTTAGAGCGGGAGAAACACGTGACAACACTGACGCCCAGCGACACGATTCGTGTGGAATCTAAAACGTATCCACGTATCGGTTATAGAGTGCTCACAACTTTTATAGAGCACAAATTAATCACACAGCACACGCACGCACGCACGCACGCACGCACACACACACACGGCAGGGGTGACACATGCAGGGGTTGATGAATCTCCCCTCTGTACTCATTGGACCCAAACCGAGTGTGGATCTCATCCATCATCAGCATCTTATTTATTAAACTGCCAACAATCCCCTCAATACAGTTTGGCGTCTTCTTAATTAACATGAATGATGGAATGAGTGCGCCCAGCACCCCCAACCCCCAAAACAGCTTCGCCAGGGGCACCACTCTCTCCGGAACTATCCGTCGGCTTCAAATAACTGCTCTTGACATTCGATCCACATTGCTCTCCTTCTTTATTTATTAATCAAAGCGGCTAATTAAATGCGTCCTCGCCGTGTGTTCTCACATCGGCGGCCGTTCCCGCCCCACTGGGTCGAGCCGAACGAGGTGTCGTTCAGGGGCGGGCGCCGGCAGAGCAGGCGTGGCGGGGCAGGCTGGTGGGGTGGCCCTAGGTTCATCAACCCAGAGAGCCAAACCAGGCGCACAAAGCGGCCTCAAACAGAAGTTTAGGGGTGCGACGCGGGGGGCCTGTCACATCCTGACACCGTACCCAGGGCACATGGCCCACAGACAGAGGACGCGAGACGGAATCGGATCCGGGGTGGGGGCAAGTATACGAAGCTGCGCGTTTTCTGGTTCCTCTCCGTACGTTGGTTCTGTCATCGTTTTTGGTTGCTCCTGGGCGTTTTGTTACCTTCCTATGTCGTGCCTCCCGAGGAAACCCTCATTAGCGCCCCCCCGCTGTTTAAAGACGAGCTAATCTGAATGTTCACACCTGCGACAGAAACAACGCCAGCCCCGCCGCAACAAAGGGTTGAGGGCAGAGCCAAGACTACAGCAGGGCTCGACAAACATCTCGACGCGGAAAGAAAAGGGGGGGGGGGACGACAACAACAACAACAACAACTGGCTTGGATGGAAGCTTCTAGCACCGAAAATAGATTATAATGAGCGTCTCTCTGAGTCAGGTTAGCATGCTCTCCCCAGCGCTCCTGCGCTGGCTTTCCTATTCAGATGGCAGGGCCGCCATTGACACAGAGCACAGCGATGGTTCTCCTGAACTGTGAGAAAGGGTTGCCGACGGGCAGACAGACATGGAGAATATGATTCATGGCACTCGTTACTAACAGATAAAAACACAAACACACACAGACACACACGCGCACACACACACACACACACACACACACACACACACACCACGCACGCAAACAGACATAAACCCTACAGGGGGTTATATGTACTCTTGAACAGGCACACACTCACTCACTCACTTGTAAAAGTAATATTGAAGCCTCGGTTGGTGTACGTGTGGTCGGTGAGGAACTCCAGCCGGGCCACATGGGCACTGGTTGTTATTGGAGGGGGCAGGACGTCCCCAGAGAAGGTCCCCAGGATGGGAGACTCGGCCTAGAGGAAAACAGGATGCATTCTGGTCAGAGAAGTAGATACACACACACAGAGTCCAACTGGTACACAAGACTCCACAGCCGTTCAATAGATAAACAGTTAGACAAACTGCCAGCCAACCAGCAAGCCAGCCTTCCAAATAGCTACACATGTAAGCAGGCAGGCTGCCTGCCAACCAATCAGTAACACAGGTGGACAGCCAGCTAACCAACCAGCCAGACAGACAGATAGACAACCAAGTACACGTCCAGCCAGCCAATGAACCAGGCACACATCTACACAGACAGGCTGACAGAAAGCCAAGCAACCAACCCAGTTCACAGGAACAGACAGGAAGCATACCAAACTAACATCTACACAGACAGACAGACAGACAAACAGACAGACAGAGAGTGGGACAGACAGACAGACAGACAGACAGACAGACAGACAGACAGACAGACAGACAGACAGACAGACAGACAGACAGACAGACAGACAGACAGACAGACAGACAGACAGACAGACAGACAGACAGACAGACTGAGCGATCCCGCCCCACCTTGCCGCCATCCTTGATGGAGAGGAAGTCAAACTGCTTCTCCATGCTGAGGTCGTTGAAGGCCAGGTTGATGCGGCTCTCGGGCTTGGTGATGATGAGCCACACACAGTGCATGTTGTTGCCGTACTCCTGGGGGTAGTTGGGAGACAGCAGCACCCCCGAGGGAGTGGTGAAGTTGAAGAAGCAGGAGACTGGAGGAGGAGGAGAAGGAGAGGAGGAGGAGGCGAGGAGGAGGAGGAGAAGGAGGGGGAGGAGGAGGAGCAGGCGAGGAGGAGGAGGAGGAGAAGGAGAAGAGGAGGAGGAGGAGGAGCAGGAGGAGGAGAAGGAGAGGAGGAGGAGGTGAGGAGGAGGAGGAGGAGGAGGAGGAGAAGGAGAGGAGGAGGAGGTGAGGAGGGTGAGGAGAGGAGAGAAGGAGGAGGAGTAGGAGGAGGAAGAGGAGGAGGAGAGGAGAGAAGGATATCATTGAATCAGGAGGAATCTACTTTTCCACGTTTGAAACTGCTAGCAGAAGATAATGATTTGGTTCGTTTTTATAGCTCCAACGATTAACGCACACTTCTGCAGTGCACACTTGAGTGCACCGACTCAAACACAGCAAACAGTATTGCGAACACATTAGCAGACCGTGTTACGTGTGCATGGAGATTGTTCTCTTTGCTTTCTAGAATACGAAGCGCAAGGGCTCGAGAGGTCGAGTCTGACTGGACAAACTCTCACTGAGATGATGTGTGTGTATATTGTTCAACCTGGCCTCCGACAGGCTCCACAGACAAACCGTGTGGCCAAAGACAAAAGATGGCGTAGTCCGCTTAACTTTGTCTAATCTATCCGGCATCTCTTTGTCATTCCCAACTCCCTGATGCTGAACCAGGCAGAGCCTCTTTGTCTTTGTCCCTTTATCTCATCGATAACGCAGCACGGGAGGTTTAGCCGCGCTGTTTGTCTTTCCTCGTTTTAATTAGCTAATAAGCCCTAACATTGTTTCCCAAATCCGCCATCGCTGCTATGCAAAGCGGTGGGATAATCTGGGCACTCATTGCGAGGCTTCTCCCCAGCACGCAGCTGATGTGTGACAGTGTGTACCCAAACGCGCACGCACGCAGGTGCACGCCAGCACCGAACCATACCCCCCCAACTGCGCACACACACACGCATACACACACACACACACACACACACACACACACACACACACACACACACACACACACACACAGGTTTTGGGACGGGTCACTTACAAACGCAGCTGGGCTTCTTGGCGGACCACTGGTTGTTCTTCTGACAGGTGATGTTCTTCTTGCCCACCAGCTCAAAGGCAGGCAGGCACTCAAAGTGCAGCCTGTCGCCGTGCCGGAAGCCTGTCCCCTCCCGCTTGCCGTAGGCAGGGATCCCCGGGTCCCCGCAGCTGCCTTGGTCGATCTCTGCAACACGGGACACAAAGACAGGTTGGAGATCAGAGGCAGCCCAGCCAAGACGGCCCTCATAACACAGGGCCACGTCAGAGTCAGACCAAATCCGTGGAAGCATTTCTCGACAAAGTCTTCTTCTTTCTCTAGACATGACACCATTCAGTCCCAAAAGACCCAAGATGGCGACGACCCATGTTAAGATGGGGGAACTCTCCTCTTCAGTGAGAAAATGCGTTTGATAGCCGCAGACACCGCCTATTGCCGGCACACACACTGGCACACGCGTACGGCGTGGAGGCACTCTTACTCCAGCCTCATGACAGACGCAGCCAAATGTCGCCGCACCCTACGACGTACGGGTCCAACCCAGAGTCTGTTTGGGGAGTGGGGGTGTCAAACGGAGAGAGGAATAGCGCGAGGGAATATGAAGTGGAGGAAAGGAGGGCAGGCAGGAAAAGGAGGAGAACGGAAGAGAAGCAGCGACGGGGAGGGAAATCGTAACGACCGGACCGGGGGGAGGAGAGGACTGGGGGGGGGGGGGGGGGGGCGTCGCCTGGCGGCCCTACAGTGCGTCAATACAATCTCTTCTCAAAAAGAAATGTTCTGAAAAGGAACCACCTTCTTACAGGGATCAATATTATGATGCAGCATTGCATTATCAAGCATTGTCATGCACTTAGTGTTAGAGACGGAATCACGTCAGCTTAGCTGGCAGCCAACGCAGTCGGGGTTTGCAGTCATGCATGGATGCTTAAAAAGTGTGTATGTGTGCGTCTTTGTGGTGGAGTGTGTGCGTGGGCCTCTTGAAACTAGTGTGGGCCGATAGGGTGTGTGTGAGCGGTGAAAGTGCTTGTCTATGCACCCACTTATGTAGGGCTGTGAGTGTGTGTGTGTGTGTGTGTGTGTGTGTGTGTGTGTGTGTGTGTGTGTGCGTGCGTGCGTGCGTGTGTGTTTGTGGTGGTTGTGTACGTCCCCGTGTCTCCTGGTGTGGGTGTGAGCGTGTGCCTGCTGCCCTGGCTGAGAGGGATGGGGTAGGGAGTCCGTAGTGGAGGACGCAGGCTGACTGGAGCAGTGGTACGCTCTCTGGGCGGACTTTATCCAAAGCTCCTTAGACGGGCCAGAAACATAACAGCTAGGTCACACGTCCATTCACATAGCCACTCTCCCACTCCACACAGTCTCTCTCTATCTCTGCTCTACTGTCACAAAGTGTCTGTCTCAGTCTGCATCTGTTTTACCCTGCTGCTCTCCTCCTCCTCCTCTCGTTCTCTCTCTCTCTCGTTCCCCCTCTCTCTCTCTCTCTCTCTCTCTCTCTCTCTCTCTCTCTCTCTCTCTCTCTCTCTCTCTCTCTCTCTCTCTCTCTGCAGCTGCATCCCTGCTCTTGCTGTGTGACAAACGTTCGCCCTCAAACTGGGAGCTGACACGAGCAGTTTCTTTCTCGAACAAACACGCACGCGCGCACACACAAACACACACACACACACACACACACACACACACACACAGTCAAGCACACACACACATATAAGCTCACACGTTGAACACACAATCACACTCAAACAAATGCCCATGCAGAAGAGAAAAAAAAAGGCGAACATGCCAATTTGATTATCCCTGGGATTAATGTGCCCTTCCATCTTTCCCTCTCCCGGTTTCCCGGGGCTTGCAGATTGCAGGGAATGCTGAGACCTCCTGCCGGCAAGGGGGAGGAATCACGCCGGCACGGCCAGCTGGGAGGATGAGACACGGAGAGGGCCATCCATCCAGGAAATCACGCCGCAGTCTAATGTGACTCCGTTCGCACCAGGGGCAGGAATCCATACTTTGCCTTAATGACGCTCATTTTTAAAACACATATTTAGAGTGTGAGCGGAGGACGTATGGATGTCCTGGGGGCCTCATTCGCTCGTCCACGCATGGATCTGCTGAAAGGCACCTTTAAGGGAGTGTGCCATCGTTTTCGCAGAGACTCCTTTGGAAAGTTACAAATCAATACGCCCTGCGCTATTTTTCAAGCTGACTTTGGTATTCCTTGCGACAAAATACCCACAAGTGCTGACACACCCAGTGTGCAATGCTAAGCCACACATGTATACAACTCATGTATGTTGGCTAGAATAAACATGCAAACTCTCTCTCTGGCTTGCTCTCATCCTCATCCACACACATGCACGCACGCACACACATATGCATACACACGCACGCACGCACGCACACACACACACAGACTTCATAACAACATTATAGCAGACTCATTGGAAAAGCAGAAGTCCCTCCAGTGTTCTGCTTAAGTAGGACCGCTCTCTCCCCCAGGGGTCCCTGCAATTAGAACATCAGGGAAAACAGAAGGAATAAATAAAGACCAAGGAGAAAAAGACAGTTTACACAGCCCTTTGATCTGTGTGTGCGCGTGTGTGTGAGTGTGTGTGTGTGTGTGTGTGTTGTGTGTGTGTGTGTGTGTGTGTGTGTGTGTGTGTGTGTGCCTGTGTGTGTGTGTGTGTGAGGATTGGCATCCAGTTAAAAGGCAGGGGCTCTTGAGCGCCTCTAGTGCTCAGCCAGGGTAATTGAGAACTTTCAACCACCACACACCACTGTTAAAAAAGCCTACCTGAGTAGTAACAGTTGACTCTGCTATTACGGGGACCGTTAATAGGGGCATGCGTGATGAACAAATGGGTATGTGTGTGTGTGTGTGTGTGTGTGTGTGTGTGTGTGTGTGTGTGTGTGTGTGTGTGAGTGTGTGTGTTATGTGTGTGCATGTGTGTGTGTGTGTGTGTGTGTGTGTGTGTGTGTGTGTGTGTGTGTGTGTGTGTGTGTGCGTGTATGCGTGTGTGTGTGTGTGTGTGTGTGTGTGTGTGTGTGGGTGTGTGTGTGTTCCCGTGTGAGCACCTGGGTGCATGTTTGAAAGCATGCACTGTCAGTGATTTCGGGTGACTCAGATTTCAGTGGAAAGAATGAGGTCACTGCAGACAATACCCTGCAATGCACACAGGCAAGGGTAAAATATGCGTGAATGGGAATTTGTGTGTGTGTGTGTGTGAGAGTGTGTGCGTGTACATGTGTATGTGTGCGCGTGCATGCACGTGTACGTGCCTCTGCCTGTAATTCCACTTGTTAATCGGGCCAAAAGGTACATTTACATCAGCGTCGAAAATCAAATCAAGTTGGCTGCTGTGATCTGGGAGGTGTGGTGGTTCAAAGCGCATCTTCCTCTTCATTAAAGAGATCTCATTGAGATAATTACAGTGTTGGCTCTGCATGCTGCTCCAGTTTCTCTGGCTTAGGTTTCTTTTTTTTATTCTTGTTTTTTTAATGCAGATGAAAAAATAAACATATTTTTGTGGGCAAAAGGGAGCCGGCTGGAGATCTGTGAGGCAACATCAGACTGGCAAGAGTCAAGAAGAAGCACAGGCTTAATCCCTAAACAGACACACACACACAAATATACAAGCACAGAGAGACACACACACACACACACACACACACACACACACACACATATATGCACGCATGCACACCTATACGTACACAAACATTCTCTGTAGCTTTGAAACTAGGAGCATAGCCTTGAAGTGTAAGTAAAGGAACTGGTAGAAAGGCTGGGTGAGGGGGGGAGGGAGACGGAGTGAGGGAGGGAGGGAGGGAGGGAGGGGAGAGGAGTCTGAAGAAGAGTGAAAGCGAGAACCAAAATGCGGGAGGTTTCTGGTGCCAGAAGGAGGAGGCTACAGCTCCCGCTCTGCCAAAAGTGCCTCCGCTCCGAAGCGCGTGGCTCCCCGTCTCCAGGCGGTTGACATGGCAACGCTGACCCCTCGGAGGCGGAGAAGAGGAGCGCGGCGTCGGACACAAGGAAAATGTTGGGCTGTCACACTGACGCTGGTGTTGGGGCTGGACGCTGAGTCGCTCTGCAGGCAGCGGCTAAACATGTCACATCGGATCTGCTACGATCCCAACACCGAGCAGAGAGCCTAGCTTAGCTCAGGGAGGACAGCACAGGAATGGCGCCAGGCCACGCACACACTCTCGCCGTTCCGTCAATCACACTTCCTGGGAAAACCTCCTGGAATCATTGTTGGTTATTGAGGAGAGGGGGGGCAGCTCCAGGGAACTGGCTGGGTTGTGGTGATGGGACCCTTACCTTCATAGGACACCTTGAAGCCAAGCGAGCCGCTGGTGTCGTCCGTCTTGAAGTTGAGCCACATCTGGTTACTGGTGCTCACCACCAGGTCTGGAGTGGTGGTCCCAGAGAGGCTGAGGACAGAGACAAAGACACACACACACACACACACACACACACACACACGCGCGCACACAGACGTTACACACAGGTGGATTCAAAAAGTATCTACGAAATGGAGATTATTGTCTGTGTTTTTCCAAGCTCGGAGTGCAGTATAGCTGAACGAGTGTGTGTGTGTGTGTGTGTGTGTGTGTTTACTTGTGATTTTGTGAAAAAGAAAGAAAGAGGGAGAGACAGAGAGAGAGCACGTGTTGCTGTGAGAGTGGTGTGACAGTGTGAGGAAGGAGAGAGAGAGAGAGAGAGAGAGAGAGAGAGAGAGAGAGAGAGAGAGAGAGAGAGAGAGAGAGAGAGAGAGAGAGATAGAGAGAGAGAGAGAGAGAGAGAGAGAGAGAGAGAGAGAGAGAGAGAGAGAGAGAGAGAGAGAGAGAGAGAGGAGGGGGGGGGGGGGTAAAGAGTTTTTTGGTATGCATTTATGTCAATTTGTGACCACCAGGACATAAGTTCCCTCTTTCTTTTTTAGTCACAGCAAGGGCATTGACAAGTGAGGCAAATGGTCCAAGGTAGCCCTTAATAAAACAGATGATTTCATTTATGGCACCAGAGCGCGCGAGTGTGTCTGTGTGTGTGTGTGTGTGTGTGTGTGTGTGTGTGTGTGTTTCAGTATACTCACAGACTGAGAATGGTAGGCGTGTTTGTGTGAGTAAGGATTATGCGCAGCACCAGACAACAACACATACAGATCCTTTCCCAATACTCCCTACCCTTTGCTCAACCAAACCAGGCCGTATCACGTTAAAATCAATCTATAAAACTTTATTAAGGCTGTAAATTGTGGCGCAATTAATAACAACATCCTGTGAAATGTTATGGAGCATCTGGTAGAGCAAACTCCATTAGAGGGGCATCAATATGCAGGGTGCCACACCGCCCCTGATCTTGTTTTAACATTGAGCTGAGCGGCGATTGACAATGTGCCGCTGGATCTGGTGTTCATGCACCACTGCCTCCAGACGTGACCCAACAAGGGGAAACACTGGGGAGGGAGAGACAGAAAGAGAGGGGGGGAGGGGGAGGAAGAGAACGAGCGAGAGATAGACTAAAGAGAGAGACATAGGGATACAGAGAGAGAAAGAGAGAGAGGTCCAGATTGTGAGGAGACAGGCAGACAAAGAGAGAGAGAGGGAGGAGAAAGAGGACACCTCCAGGTATGTCAGAGGTGGGAGATAAGATCTCAAACAGGGGATGGAATGAGAAGAACAGAAATACACCTTCAAAAAAAACACAGACACAACGAAACAGAGGGAGAGATAAAGAAAGTGAAAGAAGAAAACCAGTCAAGCCCAGAGCGGACAAGGCGGTGACCCGGGCCGGAGAGGAAGGAGGGCCCGGCGGCCGGGCAGATACTCACACGTGGAACACGGTCTTCTGGTCGCCCACCAACGCGCCGTCGCCCACCGTCAGCGTGTCATAGCCCCGCTCCAGGTCAAAGTCCTCGAACGTCAGCTTGATCACCTAGACGACGGAGAGGGAGGCGACACATGCCACAAGGGTGGGTGACCGACGCAACACCCCCCCCCCTCGAGACCGGGGTGAAAGATGCCCCCCCCCCCCCAGAAACAATCTTTCACTTTCCCGTGTCCCTCTATCGACCCTTTCTACAAACGAGTTATTTGTTCTCTGGCTATGAATACAGTTCAATACATCCCTTTGCAAAGCTGTTGTTAGATTTTTCACTTCCCCTTGTATTGTCCACACTATTACATCGACTGTTTTATCAAACATAAAATATTACCAAACATCTGAAGGACACGGTGGACCTCTAACTGAGCCCCCCCACTTATGTTCCTAGTGACACCCATGCTAAAGCTCCTCGTCCGCAGGTCAGTGGTCTGGCCAACTCTGATCCAAACCGCCCGGTAACCATGTGTTCTCCCAGACTCATTGGCCAACAGACGGTCCGTGGAGAAAGGGTATTTGCCCTCTGCCTCCCTCTCAGCGAATCCGCTGTTTGAGTCGTAACACAGGAGTAAAACTCATCCGGACCATTTACTCTGACTGCGTCACTGGGGATTTGTGAGCATCCACTGGGTGAATATATCCATCATTGAAATAGTGCAAGGACGTGGATTTATTCATTGGAATTTCCAGGGAGGACTACGTCTAGGCCATCCTAGTCATTTGTGCTCATTTCCATGGGCAAGAAGTAGTGAGGCATTTGGGGAGCGGAAAAGGCATAGAGAAAAGAGAAAGCAGGGAAGAGGTCTTCTATATAAATAATGAAACACGGGTTGTCCTCAGGATGATGTGGCATAAAGTCGATAGGCAGAGGGGGAAAAAAGGAAGGCGAAGGTAAATGAAATAAATATATGGTACAGAAGTTCTGTTGGGTCGTCCATTTTAAATCGGCTGTCACAGACTTCCGCCCGAATTCAGAATGTTTTCAGAGAGCTGGGAGATCGGCCCTTAATGAAAAAGCTTATATAAATGCAAATTGCATTCTGTCCTATGGTAAACACGGAGCCTAATGCAAATTGCGTGGAGAGAGGGAGGACGAGGAGACTGGAGCGAGGCCGCCTGGGTCAGATCACTCGATAAACCCTGGCTCCGTCCTCCAGCCTCGCCCGGGCCCCTGCCCAACAGGTGACGACCGGAGCGAACAAAGTACACCGCAGAAAGCGTCAACAAAGTTAAAGCAGCTCATTTTTTTTTTTTTTACATTTTTTCATTTCTGTTCAGCACTAAAAACTGTATTTTGGGGCAGTTTGGTCCCCGGTGTATTTTTGAGCATAGTTTCTGAGTCTGTGATTGATGAAAGTATAACAAACTGAGAAGGCGGGTATCGCTCCTCTAATGTGTGGGGAGGGTGAAATGATAACACCTCCTGTTTCGAGGTGCTATTTCGGGCTGGTAACAAAAAAAAAAGAAAAAAAGAAAAGAAGAAGCTGTGTCACGCTCACCCTGTTCCCCCAGGCGCTTCCAGCTCAATCTCCTCTCTGACCTAGCGTCTCCTCTGGCTAGAATAGAAGGCCATTACGACTCTAAAGAGAAAGAACAGCCCCGCTCCATCTTCATCTGGGCCCGACGAAGAGAGGGAGACAGCCTAAAGTACCACTGTCTGTTTCCAACCGGGCCTGCTGGTCCACTCAACGGTGCGCTCGTGTGTGTGTGTGTGTGTGTGTGTGTCTGTGTGTGTGTGTTTTGTGTGTAGTATGCCCAACTCTCTGTTTTCTTTGTTTTTTTTCTCTCTTGCCCTACGTTCTCACTATCTCACTGAGCCAACACGATAAGAGGACAGATTTTATGAAACCATTTGTTTGAGCTTGCAGGAAGGAGATTTGGCACTCGGCAGGCCGTTTGGCCTTGAACACAACTCCAAAGTCGTTGGTCTGAACAGAGTGGCGAAGTCACTCCCATGATATCCTCTCAGTACGCTCTCTAAAGCTCTCCATTTCTCACTTGTCGACAGCGTCTCCTCCCTCCACAGGTGACTCCACTATCTGTTTCTATCTGCTGCAGACAAGACAGCCAAGTCATGATTTATTTCATGTTGGCCAGACAGGACACAATATGTCAAGGTGTCCTTAGGATTTATCCAATGAGTGGTCTCTAAAATGCTTACTAGATGATTATCTAAAAAAGTGCATGACAAAATCTTTGCATGTTGACGGTCTCTCTCACAAAATACACCAAGTGCTGCCAAAGCCAGCTAGCATAAGATAGAAAACAAAAGCCAAAAAACATTCAAAAACGTCAAAAAGAACGCTAATACAAATTTGAAAACAAAAGTGGCATAAAAGACTAGCACACTCCATATACCAAGCTAACAGCACCAATACATGTGATGTGTTTTACCTTGGCGTCGTCTGAAGCTGTGATGACCCAGGTGCAGTTAGCGTTGTTGTCATACTGGACTGGGTAGTTTGGAGAGGTGATGATCCCGCTGGGACCTCTTAGCTGCCCACCACACATCGGTGCTGGAGAGGACGAGAGGATCAACGCTGAGAAAAGCACCACTGACTCCAAAACATTGAGTTTGTTTCACACAAAATGTCCGTACGTTAGAGGAAAGACACGTAGCTTCATAAGAAAAAACAGATGCCTGGTGGCATGAAACATAGCCACGCTGACGACGGCCAAACAGTTGAGATGGTCCAAGCAAAAGAAACAAGCCTAAAATCCCATTAGAAAACTTAAGCCAAGCCCTGACCACCACGGTTGTTTCTTTCTCACACCTCAATAGGTTGGTGAAACTGAATTGAGGACCCCCATAATCCAGGTAAGCCACACAAACCACCTCCACCTGTGTTTCTGCCGAGAGGATTTGCTAGATCCAACAAAAACAGCGTTCGGCTCCAGAGAGCCCTGCGGTACGCTGGGTGGAGCAGAGGGGGATCACAGTCATGTAAAAGGGAGCTGAGAGGCAGCGCTAACACCATAGAACCAGGCAGCTGTGGAGAGTGCTTGCAATGGATAAAAAAAAGAAAGTGTTTGTGTTTATAGGCATAATCAAATCATAAACAAAAGTGCCACCAAATCAACATCAACTGAAAAGCACTTTAAACACTCGACTCCTCGGTTCAGCTAGGCAGTTAAAACACTTGTGAACGCAAAAAGAATGAATGATTCAACACTAATCATAAATCATATAAAAACATTCGGTAAAGCTGTGGCGTTCATTTGTAATTAGGGCGTGACGGCTTTGTCCATTCAAGCACGTCTAGATAAGGTTCCCTTAAAAGATGGAGTCAACTTGCTAAATCTGGACTGTGGACCCGTGGGCTCTGAGGCTGAACTTTAAACACCTCTTTGAATTAAGGCAGCCCATTTAAAATGAGAGTTCATAAATTAGCTGTGTGTGTGTGTGTGTGTGTGTGTGTGTGTGTGTGTGTGTGTTGTTGAGTTGTTTTTAAGGACCTGACCTAGGCACAGTTCTTAATGAGTAATGGCTGAAAGGAGATATCCTAGGGGCTTTCAAGCAGACCCCCACCCACACCTCCCTAAAACTACCTTCTCTCTTCTCCCTTGGCGGCTACCTGTTATAACACTAAAGCAATCTTTTTTTTATATGAGGATAATCATGTAATTAAATTGAGTAGCACTGACAGCGAGGGTGACTTTAATGAAAATATTAATACAGCATAGTTCAGGGCTGCAAAGTCTACTGAACTCCATGTTCCTGTTTTATTAAGAAGTTATGCACTCGTTTTTCTGTTCTTTTTGTCCTACAAATGCCCTTCATCACTTCAGCTGAGACACGACAGGGCTCTTCCTAAAACAATCAAGGGCAGTGGCAACTCTTAAGAGATATGAAAACAGCCCTGTATCATCAGTGTAGAGAGACAGTGTCTGATATCATGAGCCAAAACTAGCTGCCAATTTAATCAAGAGAATCAATTTGAAGCCCCCAAATGAGGGTTATTTCTGAGGAAACGATTGCTCCATTAGATTACTGCTAATTTAGAGCAGCATATGGAAGGCATTCATTTTCTTTATTTAGTGGATCTAGGGCTATACAAGGTAAGGAAAGGTAGAGTCATGGAAATTGTTTAAGCCGTGCGTCTGCATTTACTATTGGTCATATGATACATACGTCAGAGGGAGGCAGTCAACGAGACTGATCCTGCAGAGCACACAGTATTGTTAATTCTTTACAGTATATTTGATCATGCATGTGGGGGGAGACTGTTGCATGGATGAAAGAAAGTACAATCAATCTACCCACTTAATCCCTCAGAGGCGGGTGTCTCCCCCTCTCCTTTTCCCTATAATCCCATTTTGTCTCAATTGGATCTCTCTTAGACAGAGGAGTGGGGGTGCCCCTGGAAAACGAGATTTCTCAAAGCACATTAACAGGAGTGGAGTAGAGGAGATGGCCTGTGGCCATGATAAAGGAGATAAAATGCCCAGGTGATTGCATCAGACACCCATGTCCAAGAGTGGGGTGTTAAGAAAACTGATGAGGATGAGGTTGCAGATATTGGCACAAAATGGCTGAAGAGCCTCTTTATGGCAGCATTAAGCGGGTGGGAATATGCCAACAATGTCTCCCTGCCTGGACTGATTTAAGCTCATTTTCACTTTATGTTTCCATGGCCTAGTCTCTTTTGTAATCCGCACGTAAAAGCAAATGCTATGCCTTTTACATGACGATAAAACTGACTGGATTGTCCCAAAAACTCACAGTGTCAGTGACTCTGCATATCCTTCTCACTACATTAACTAAAATCCTCGGGTAATCTCTTTAACTCAAGGACAGCGATGTTGCAATATTTTCCTTTTTTTGTTGTTTTTTTCTGTTTATGAACAGGGCTTTTTGATTTATGAATACCCATTTACGACTCAGGGCAACAATGTTTGACTAAATTACTCCGCAACTTTTCGGAGTTACCCTCTCGGCACTTTGCAATTATGGGGACGTTTTAGAGTAATGACCCAACATTTAGTGCTGTTGAATCAATGAAACAAGACAAATAATCGCCCTCTACACTTGCCAATTTCAAAATACCAAGCCAATCTGCTGACGGCAGATGGAAATAAGAGCTGCATGGGAGCTGAACAACTTGCAAGTTCAACGTAACCAAGGTGCGTGCCGGTATTCCGTTTTCTTATCGAAATGATTTAATTGGTCTCAAAAGCTTGTTTTTTTTCCGCTACATGTATCGCCTCACTTGCTCTGATAAAGTTAATCCAAACATGATTAACCCTCCACAGTTTGAGGACACTAGGCTTGGCATAACACTAAAAAAGGGCAACTTCATCTTATGCTGCCTGATAAGCACAGTTCACTAAGCTAGTAGACTGTGGATTGCACAGCCAGCAGGCATACACCAGAGACGCCAGAGAGGGGTCCTGACCGCTCTCTACGCTTGTCACAAAATGGTGGCAAGGCCCAGAGACGTGCCCACAGGGCGGAAGAGGGCCAGCGTGGCTAACACAGGGGATGGAGAAGCGAAAAGGGGGAGGTAGGTAGGGAGCTGAAGGAAATGTCAAGCCGGTCACATTAGAACGAGGAGCACATTACCTGCAAAGAACGGAAATAAATACAGAGACTGTTACGCGTGAGCACACACAT
Organism: Aplochiton taeniatus; assembly: GCA_017639675.1. NCBI lineage: Eukaryota > Metazoa > Chordata > Actinopteri > Galaxiiformes > Galaxiidae > Aplochiton > Aplochiton taeniatus. The sequence continues at coordinate 8,164,380 of CM030182.1, read as the reverse complement.
CTTACATATGAAGACGTCTTAAAAGGTCTGCCACCTCACCGAGATGCATTTCAACAGAGGCCCGAAGGAGTCAACAGAATGAAGTCAACAGAAGAAGAAAAAACACAGCCCACACAAACACAAACATACGTGCAAAGTCCTCCCTACCTCGGCAGATGGGCCGGTCGTCACTCCAGCCCACGTAGCTGTCGGTGACGCGCATGCAGCTGATGCTTTTGGAGCCCTGCAGCTCGTAGCCCTCGTCACAGGAGAAGTGCACGGTGGCGCCCCGCCTGTAGGGGGAGACGGAGAGACAGCGTTGTCAGTAGCACGCCGACAAGCGAGACAGGCTTAGAAAAACCTTCCGTGGTTGAAGGGGGCCACGTTAAAAGGCATGGCGCGTCGTATGGGTACCACTTAAACATTCGTTTGAAGAACAGAAAACCGGCGAAAGCGTTGCCGTGCACTCTTTCTTTCCCTGCTTCTTTCCCTTCTTTCTCTCCTTTCTCTTTCCACATCCAAAGTCTCCCTAACAACCTCTCCAAAGAAGACACCTGGAACGAGTGCAGCTGAGGTAACGGCCGAGGCCTCGGCCAGAAAGTTTCGATTGTCTTTGCCCCGCTGTAGCTTCTCGGAGAGGTGAGTCGTGGGAGACAGATTGCGACCATTTGTCTGTGTTAAGGCCTTAGCCGGTGTGACCGTGGCTACAGGGAAGGAGTGGGGCTGAGCTGAAGCGCCATAGTCCCATCTGTAATACCTTCACATCCTGCCGCAACCCCGTCACCGGGCAGATCAGCTTGGATGATTCCCGCGACTAAATGTCCTCTGGACATTGCTTCGTTGGACTGGGTGGTAATGGGATCTGTCTTTATAGAGTCGCGTCTAGGCCGCGATGCAGCTGTGGCAGCGTCTGACCACTGTTTTCAAACCGGCGCAGCGAGTCCTATAAATACTGTTGATGCTCACCGGGGCGGTGACATCACGGCCCTCCGGATTGGCTGTGGTCCTACCTGAAGTCGGAGCCTTTTCTTTTCCCTCGGTCGGGGATCCCCGGGTCAGGACACATGTTGTGGCCCTGCGCCACGCCCATCTGAGACACTGAAGGAGGGAGAGAGGGAGAGTGAGAGAGAGAACCAAAGAGGGACAGAGATAGAACCAGAGAGAGAGAGAGAGAGAGAGAGAGAGAGATTGGAAACAGAGATAGAGAGGAGACAGTGACCTTCAGATAATAGAAATGTAATTACATCAAATTCTCCAGACGTCCTATTGATATGATCCAAGCAAATAGCTGCAGTGTGTTGTGGCCTGATGATGATTGCTACAGAATCCATCCCTGATGTACCATTTTCTGATTACAACCTGTTGCTTTTTTATTAACGATCACTTCTTGCTTCATTTACTACAGAGACGCTTGATTTTCCTTGCCTCATTAGTGGAGTCTGTTCAACTCCCTTGCTCTTGGCTAGCCTTAAACGTCGACAGTAAAACTAAAAATAAACAAAAAAACAGGAAGAGGAAGTGACAGGCAGGTCAGCGAGCTCAGCCAACCTAGCCAGGCCATCTGACGGAGAGGGCGGGTCAAAGGCCTGACAGGTGGGGCCAAGTCAGTTTGAGATGAGCTGATTGGCCTGGACTGCAGATGGGAGCAGGCAGCTCATGAATATTAATGAGCGTGGGAAAGGGCAAGGCTGTCAGAGGAGCAGGAAGGGAAGAGAAGAAGAAGAAGAAGACGAAGAAAAAAACTGTGTGTGAAGCGGTTCTAGAGAAAAAGAGATGGATGGGATGGGTGGCTATGAAAGTGGACATATGGAAAAGGTTTTGGTTTGAAAAAAAAGGAAATATTATACATATATATATATATATATATATATATATATATATACACAGTATATATATATGCATAATATTTCCGTTTTTTTTCAAAGGCTTTCGACAACACAGTGAGGGTAATGGAGGACAGTGGGTGATGAGAAAAACGGAAAAACAAAATGGTGCCTCAAGGGGTAATCATCATTACATGCTGCACCTCTCGCCTGTCCAACAGGCCGTCCTAAGCCCCCTCCACCTCCTCATCATCTCTCAATGGGAAAGAGAGAGACAGGTGACATTTTCTGCCACTGATATGAAGGCAATAGAAATGTAAACAAAGCCAGGTGGACACTGGGGATAATGAATAGGACCGCACAGCAAGCGTGAGAGAGAGAAAGAGAAAGAGAGAGAGAGAGAGAGAGAGAGAGAGAGAGAGAGAGAGAGAGAGAGAGAGAGAGAGAGAGAGAGAGAGAGAGAGAGAGAGAGAGAGAGAGAGAGAGAGAGAGAGAGAGAGAGAGAAAGAGAGAGAGAGAGGGGACAGACAGAGAGATATTCTCCCTGTCAGGAAGAAAAGGGCATCTGATGCAATTATCGCTGTCCTAGCGCTGGTCCCTTTGCATATTTACCAACAATTCCAGCTCTGTGTCTTTCTGCCTCTGCTTTAACATTGGCCTTTCCCACCTCGCCAGGGAGGACAGAGGAAACCTTTTGGGGACTTTGGGCGAAAATAGAAGTGACAAAAAGCCTTCACCGCGTGAGTTGCGATGAGAACACATTGCCCTTAAAAACTTTGAGAGCATCGTCCTAATGCCTCGGGGTGTTACGTGTGTGTGTGCGTGTGTGTGTGTGTGCGTGTGTGTGTGTGTGTGTGTGAAAGAGAGAGACTTACACACGGATATCTTGTGGTGGTTGTCTTTGCTCGGCAGCATCTTCACACCCCGTGACTTCAGCTCGGTCATCTTCTTCACTGCAAAGGCAAGCAGATTGGAGAGCACATGCCATGATTACCCGGGAGGACTGCCAGCCTACCCCGACACCTATTACCAGTGACGTGAAATCCGCCATGGCAACGTGAACGCAATCACCACGAACGTGGCGGAGTGGGTGCCACCCGTGGAAATGGGCATACAAGACCAACCTCGTTCTGTTCCGCCATTGCTGTGGCGTCGAGTGGAACTGGGAGACACAGGTACAGTGTGTGAGCACCCAAAACTCTCCAGCCGTTTGAGCTATGGTGGGCTGCTGCGATTTCTGGGTTGCCGCTTTTTGCTGGGTATTATAAAGCAAATGAATGGTGAACGGTCCCGTCAGAGGCAGTCCCTGTTCTGAAGGGGGAAGTCAAACTAATCCCACCACAAACAGTGCTACATAGCTGGCTGTAGCTTTGGCCTTCAGTTCTGCAGGAGCCTATTGTTCAGTTATTTTGCTTCAGTTCTTGAGGAACCTATTGCTATGTAGTTATGACGATTATTAGTGTGTGGGGGTGAGTTCTGTGGGTAGTTATGAGGCATCTAGAGGTGGGTGAGGCTGAACACAGTAGACCAATAGATTCAATCCAATAGACCAAGGTTTTCAGTATGTCCATAATTTCCCGGAGATGTGTTTATGCAAATATATTATTAAAAAAAATGTAAATGATCTCATCATCTTCAAACCGAGGCTAATCTACATGCACATTTATTCAGCAATCCTGCAAAGCACACACACCCTCATCTCTGCCACTCTTGGCAGAATCGTCAGACACTTCATTAACATTCCCAGTCTCATCTGATATCAACAGTGCTTTTGCTAGGGTTTCAAATGCAATGGTTGTTTGCAGTGTGCCTATGCAGTCTCTACATGAAACACAGCCTAATCCCTGTGTTTAGTTGAAATTTAAAGAGAACTTTGTAAAGAGATCCATCCCCATGGATGAATTACCGACTATGCAAACCAAATCAGTGAATATGAATTTGGAGATCGAATCTCACACTTGACTGTGTCCGGGATCCATTTTGATTGAATAAAAGGCGGAACAAATAGGGAAGTGGGAAAAAAGGCGGCTTAGATGTTCAAGAGTCGCTCCTCGACTGAAAGGTCTGTAGCAAAGAATTGTGGGATTTGTGGTGCGAGGGAGGGACTGGGAGAGGAGGAGTAGAAGGAGGCAAAAGTTAATCTAATTAAAGTATTATTGCTCCTCTCTTCCCCGCTGATCTGCTAAATGTATTATTATTTATTTATCAAACATCAGACCTGTAATCCCATCTACCTCGCTCCCTCCCCTCCTCCCCTCGTTTTGCCTAGCACTCTGTGTTTATCCTGCGTTGGGATCTTGCAGAGGATGCGCGGAGGTGAGATTCCTTGGAATGGGCTTTGTTTTCCGGACGGAAGCTTTAATCCCTTTTCCCTGCTCAGCCCTTCTCGGAGCTGAACCTTGACCCGCTAAGAGTAATGAGACCATGGATGGCTGCCGCATGTGTGTGTGTGTGTGTGTGTGTGTGTGTGTGTGTGTGTGTGTGGCTGTGTGAGTGCCCGCCTGCGTGCACGCTAGCATGTATGTTGGTGTGTGTACCCGTGCTTGCGTGATCACTGGCAGAATCCGTTGCACCACACAAAGGCTTAGCGGATAATGATATTACGCCGTGGTTTTAATTCTGAAAACGACTCTTATCCCCCGGGGAATTCAAAGTCATCAGAGCCAATCAATGTACCAGCTCCTAGTGAGATACGCTTCAGATAATCACGTTCAAAACATCTGGTAACCTGCATGTAAATCTCATAGCACAACATAGTACATCACTCCCATCCCAATGTTAAGGGCATGGACGTGATCAGGAAAGCCGGGTGTGTGTTTGGCTGGGCAGGGTCCTCTCACCTTGGTAGTGAGCACTGAAGCCCCGCAGTTTGTGGTTGCCATCGGAGGTGAAGTGGAGGCGGAGCCAGTTCTTGCTGCTGATGATCGGCGAGGGCAGGTTGGGACCAGTGAACCTATGGGCAAGGAGGAGGGGGGAGAGCTTCAGCCAATGGAAGTTGATCATGAACGGTATGGGCGTAATTCCAATTTTCGAGGCTGCGATGAGCAGAGCAGATCGGCACCGCTCCGCCTCAACAGCCTGAATGCAAAAATCCCAAAGGGCGATAATGTGAAATGACAAATGCCACACTCTGTGGAGGTTATAGCATGCACACATTACCAATCTCCTGTATAGGTTTGTGAATAAAATAAATCAACTCCATTCATACACTCAGACATTCGGATCAGTATGCTAATGTGTCATTGCATTTGAGCTGTTAAACGTCAAAGTCAACTGGGGACTCTATAGGGCGAAGTTTTATCTCCCACGCGCACGGCCGCGCAAACAAACACACACACACACGCGCAACACACACTCAGCAACGCGTAGCGTAAACACGAGAGGGCCGACACTTACACACGCAAACTTGCACACAATCTTCCACCTGTAAATTAGATTAGATTTTCCTGCCTGGCCCCTCTCCATTTGCCCCCCCCCCCCCCCCCCCCCCCCACCCGCCACCCCCGCCCTCTCTCCCCTTGCAACAAATGCATTAAGGGAATCCTGCGCCCTGCAGTCATTACAAACACCGGAACCTGACCAGACGAAGGAGCGCTACCGGAAGATGGGAGAAGCGAAAATCTCAAACAAGCGGCAGTCAAGAGGAAGCGGTGGGAAAGTATTGCAAGCTCAAAATCTATCGCCATGCAACAAAAAAAAAGAAAAAAGCATAACACCACCCCTGCCGCGGGGAGCAATGCAAGTCGGAGCGGCTTCCCGAACGCTCCCAACCGGAGCGGGAGGGAGAGAGGCTGACCCCAGGGACGCATTCCACGGGGCTATCAGGCTGCTCCAGACTGGCCCGGAGTGCTCTCCCAGGATCTTCCCCAACGCGTGTCAACGGGGGCCGGCCAGCCGCAATCGCTGTTGGGAGGGAGACAAAGCCCATCCATTTTGGAGCAGGCTCTTCCCACTGCAGGGAAGCTCTCCTGCCGTAGCAGAGCTAATCACTTAAGCTGAACCCAAACACACTGCCGAGAGAGACAGGGGGAGAGAGAGAGGGAGAGGGAGAAAGAGAGAGAGAGAGAGAGAGAGAGAGAGAGAGAGAGAGAGAGAGAGAGAGAGAGAGAGAG
>CM030182.1:8148466-8153466 GCA_017639675.1 Aplochiton taeniatus | reverse complement strand
TTGTTAAATCTTCTGAGGGATTCCTTTCTTCCCTTTTTCACAACTCATTTCCTTCCTCACAGAAAATATAATATGGACACTGATTGAAAGAAATGTCCTTTTGGGAACAGCAAGGCCTCGGCCTTTATCTTTGTCCAACCACGCACCCTTTTTCTCTGCGTTTTTTTTTCTTTCTTTTTTCCATCTATTCACAGATGCAGTGGTCTTTGACTTCCTGCAATCTTTCCTTAGGTGTGTGCCCACCCACACCAAAGAAAACTCGGACAACACCCGTTGCATAGCCCTTACTGTGACTAGGTCCAAATCAAATGTAACGTTGAGTCTCTTTCAATAGCAAACCAAACCCCCCCCCAAATAATATTGTCTCGCGTTCTTTGATTTCTGGAAGTCGTCAAGCGACTTCAATAGACCCCGTGAGTTGAAGGAACACAGAGGCTACTGTGCTATTCTTTCTCATAGCGAAGCAAAGAGAAACGTATAGTATCTGACACTCCTTCACAAAACCCGTGGCAGGCTGTGATCTCAGCTCTGTAGGAACGACAGGGCAACCACTTCAAATGCCGAGTCACTCTGTGATATGCACTTCAACCAAGGAGGCGATACGGAATGAGAGTGAAGAATGGCGCTAACTAGTTTTGGGGGTAAATTGTTCTCCCACTGCAATGAGAGTATTGGTGGGGAAAAAAGGGGTCGCGCATGAAATGGTCGGGAAGGGAAAAGGCAGAAGGTAGCAGTCTCTGCGGTTTGTCACGGATCGCCCCTTCACTCTAATCCTGTCAGCTTGTCACCGAGATGCTTTGCTCCTGCCAAACAACTTCAGGAATGATAAACATTCAGGGCTAACAGCCAGGCGTTCAGAGGAGGAAGCAGTCCGACTGGGAATCAGCGTGCGCGGTTGACAGCGTGGATTATCAAACGAAGAACGGATCGCTTTAAAAGATTTAAAAAAAAAAAAAAGTAATTCTGCCCAAATCTTGAAATCTTGTAGGCAACATTTTTCTGTGGGTCTCTATTTGCATATCAATCTTTACAAACAGAACACCCAAGGGGCTGGGAAAGTGAACTGAACTGGAATATAAACATGTATGTCATTAATTCCATTGAAATTCTCTGTTTCACCCAGAGACACCCGAACTAACACTCACACATACATGCCGACGCATGCCTTTATCAATACTAGTGTAATCGCCCATGCCAGGGTGGACTTGTGCTTAAGGGGAGAAAAACAAATGGGTTTTCAAGGTCAGCTGCTGTAATAGAGCCATCCTCACGGACCCATAAAACACAACTATAAACAAAACCCAATAACAACCTGCAGCCGATTACCATTCCTCATCATCCCTCTCTTCTACGTGGGACTGGAGGGGATCTAGAGAGAGAGAGAGAGAGAGAGAGAGAGAGAGAGAGAGAGAGAGAGAGAGAGAGAGAGAGAGAGAGGGGTGAACAGAGGACATGTGGGCTGATTGACTATGACACTGTCAGAGGGCCAGCTGATGAGCAGAAAGGCACAGCTGGAGAAGAGGGGAGGAGGCTGAGGGGCCTGGGAGATTTCACTGCAGTTGCTGTCCTTATCTCTCAACATTCCACGTGTGTCGCTGTGCTTCCCAGTGACTGCGTAGGTGTGTGTGTGTGTGTGTGTGTGTGTGTGTGTGTGTGTGTGTGTATGTGTGTTGTGTGTGTGTGTGTGTGTGTGTGTGTGTGTGCGTCCGTGTGTGTGTGTGTGGGTGGTGGTGCATCGAATGCATCAGTGCTTCAGGGGAATGTGACGCCTCAGTAATGATACTGAACCTGGTGAGGCTGTCAGATTCCAACATGCCACCTCTCTCCATGAAACCCCTTGATGCCCCCCAAAAATACCTACATTGACATCACAGGATGCGTTTGAGTACTCGTATTTGCATGTGTGTGTGTGTGTGTGGGTGTGGGTTTGTGTTTCTCAACGTGTGCTGGTGAAGGGGACCTTTGAGTAACACCGCACAACCTCTCTTTAACACTGTCCAATCAAAAACCACTAAAGTACTCAAATGTACATGCACACCCCTGAGGGAGAGAGTTCCAAAAGAAAACAATTGTCTTTGATCATTAATAACTTGACTCACAAAGTACAAATCCGTTTTATGTCAAGGGATCCTTGTTTTAGACCCCTGACTATTCCTAAGCCACTGTTATTGATGGAGAGCAAGCTCCTTTTGTGCCAAGGGCTCTCAAGGTGATAAAATATATGACGTGGCTTGATAAATCACACAACCTGGATCATTAATCATATAAATACATTAGAAAAATACATAAAAAATGGCTTATACATTTCCCTTTCCTTTTCATCTGATGACGTTTTGTTTTTTTATGCTGACTTAAGAAGCATTGATTGATTTGAGAAAAACATTTCCCATCTACTTTACATGGGATACATGATATAAGTTGTGACAACAAAAGCAGACAGAGGGCCAGTAGCATCAGTAGTTCACAGTAACCCCTGTTGCACGCAACCACTGCTTCAATACCAGTGTTGTGGTAAAGAACAGTGCGTGAGGCAATGACTGCGTGAAGCGCGACCGGTGCAAAGTATCCCGAGGTCATTAGATCGAAGCGGCATTACATTCAGTACTGTGCAAAAGTTTTAGGCAGGTGGGTTGGGGGTGCTGTAAAGTAAGAATGCTTTCAAACGTAGAAATGTGAATAGTTTTGTTTCCATCAATTGACAAAATGCAAAGTGAATGAAAATCACCAACCAAATCAATATTTCGTGTGACCAGCCTTTGCCTTCAAAGCAACATCACCTGCCTATAACCTTTGCACTGTACTGTATGTATCCGGAAAGATTCGCCAAAGGACAAGTCGGAATCTTTTTCCCTAGACTCGTCCACGCATCTGTGAAGGACAGAACACACCGCTTCGTCAAGGCCTCTTCTGGAGAGCCACGAGGAGAGGGTCACGGAGTCCAAGCAGGAAAAAAGAGGCTGCGAGGAGCAGAGGTCCCTCTGGAGAGACGTGGCACCTTCCCACATCACAGTCTCTCTGTCCTGGCCTGTGTTCCTGTGCAGACAGGGCCCTGGCGCCTTGACGACCAGCCGCACCGGAACTGCCTCTTCTCCACCTTTCGCCCCCCCCCCGACAACATATTATTCTCTCTCAAACACTCTGCCCTCCGGACTTCTGCACAGCCCTCAATGCCGTCTCGCACCCTTCCATGTTCAGAGAGAGAGACGCTCCAAAGGAAGACCGGCCCCGGGACCCTGACTCCGACGTGTCCAGCAATTCGGCAGTGGCGAAACTTTATTTCAAAAAGACGATGTCAACCAAACTCGCTGCTCATGGACAAGAAATGTTGTCCCTGGAGCAAGCTAAGACACGGCATCTATGCCGGGGGTATATCGACAGGCGCCCAAAATGGCAGCTCCATCACACGTAATGGCCAGTCCACTCGGGCCAAGCCCATGGAGAGGGAGCCCCCCAGGGGGAACGGAGTCATTTGAGAGAGTCCCGGTATAAACTGAACGGCGTCAGCCGAAGTGTGTGACGCAAGAAGTGCCTGGTATGAACGCGGTCCATCACGGCAACATAGGCAGCAAAGACAAATGGCAGCTCTAAACGTTACTTAAAGGCATTGATCACTCTGAGGGGGGTGGGGGGGGGGTGGGGGGGCTGTGCTGTATGCTAATGAGGGCATGGAAAGCACTCCACTTCTCCAGCCGTTGCGTGGGCAGAGTATGTTTTTATTTTTTCATTTTGCATACCCGCTTACATTACGTCCTGCATAAATGAATTCCATACGTAGGCACTGGATTATGTTAGTTATAGAGACACATCCAACGCACTCGCGAAACAGGCACACAAACGAACACGCAACTGAACACAACATTTGACTGTATTAGCAGGCGCTGATTGACCTTTCATGGAAGAGGTCACGTCTCTAGGTAAAGCTGGTGCTTGTCGGTTTAACGGTGGAATGTGGATTCCTGGGCCGTCTGGCTCAAACTATCCTGGAGTTAGGACCAGACGTTTTTATTCTTATTGTATTTTTTGGGTCGTGTAGAGGATGATGAGCCAATGAAAGGCAGTTGGAGGAGGCTGGGGGATGGACAGTTGAGGGACAGCTGGTGTCTCTGTGGCTTCAAGCGTCCTCTCTGTGCTTCTCCCTTTGTTTTTGGTGCTCTGTGCGTCGTGGTCTCTCCCTCTCTCTCTCGCTCCTCTCTCAATCTCTCTGAATCTCTCTGGGGAGCGGGGGTGTGTGACTACTGGGGATATGCGTGGAGTACACAGAAAGGGAAGGAGGGCGCATGGTAAGTGGTGAAGAAGTGTGGTGCGAGGTAGAGAGGGTGAGAGAGAGACAGAGAGACAGAGAGAGAGAGAGAGAGAGAGAGAGAGAGAAGGGGAGAGAGGAAGCGAGAGAAAGAGAGACAGCGAGGCTCTCCTCCAGGTTCCTCCTTGCCATCCCTCTCCCCTCTCTCCTCTGCCTCTTTCCTTTCTCAAGAACTCCCGGTTTCTGTTTTCTGTTCATTAACCAGAGGCTTGCTGACAAAGCCCTTCCATTGTGTATCCAGTGAAAGCCATGTCGCCTCACATATGAACACCCAGGCGAGGGGAGGAGAGGGGAATGAAAGGAAGGAGGTCTCTTTTCTATTCCTCCGCTTGTCTGGTATGATAGGGGAGATGCGGCTCTTTGAAAGCGAGCCGCGTTCCATCCCTCCCTTTGATCTCCCTCTCTCGTCCTTGCCTTCCAGCTCCCTCGTTCTCTGCTCCTCTCCTCGCCCGACCGTGACGTAACAAACTCAAGACGCCATATTTAATGTGCCCCGCGTTCGCTCTCGATCACCCCTGCTCCCTCCATCCCTCAAAGCGGGGTGAGGGGTGGCGGTCCACTGAAGAGCTCGATAAATGGAAGGGATGGGGGGCGGGGTGGGGGTGGGGGTGGGGGGTGTAAGGTAGTGTGTGTGCTCGGTGCAAGTCAGTCCGTGTTGAATGAAGAGAATGGATTAGGGATACAGAGCAGACGCTTCCCG
>CM030182.1:8093466-8143466 GCA_017639675.1 Aplochiton taeniatus | reverse complement strand
ATAATGAGAAAAATGTCCACTTTGCAAACTTTACAAATTCAATAGAATATCGACAGTTCACTTGTTTCGTTTTTTGTTACCAGTTTATGGCTGTTACGTTGGTTTGGCATTACTGTGGAAAAGTGCTTCATGAATAATGTATCGCGCGTGACACCGAGCTAAATTCAACAGCGGATTATCTCTCCGCTTGCCAAAATGAGCAGCTAGCCCTGGCAGCCTGGCTCCTATCTGCAGATGAGAAGCGCTGCCCTGTCCATGCGTCTCCCTGGCGACCGTGATCAGAACGACGGCGGTGACATGGCCCGTTTGTCGGCTGTCAATCAAAGCGGGGCCTGCGTCGCCAGACCGCGGCCGTGGTCGTCACGCCGACACCGTGGGATCCCGGGCGACAGCGTCCTCGAGTAGAGTTTGAACGTTTCCCCTTTGTTATGTTTATGTACTGTTTAGGCTTCTCTGAGCTGTGCAAGACGGGCCTGAAATATTTCTGACACAGGCATGTTCCACATTCACAAGTTTTTCATTTGACGTGTAGAATTGAAACTCATCGAAATGGATAGCGTGGCCTCTCAGCTGACAGGAAGTGGGTCACTCTGGCGAAGCAGCGTTGAGTCGTGGCCTTGAGCCATTTTAAAGACGGACACAGTTCAGATACAAAAAAGTGACAGTTCAAACCTTACCGGGCTTGACAACTACAAAGTGACATCATCTGGTCTGGGATGTGTTCTTGAGTATGTCTGGATAATGTGTTCGTAGTTAAATGTCTGTTCAGAATCGACAACAAAGCAAGACTTAACCCATATATCAATAATGGAATGATTCATAATTCAATTGCATGCAATACGTCACTGTTATTGCATGGTGCACACATAAATAAAACATTGTTTATATGTGAGCGGTGCCGTCTCAAGAGGACTAAGAAAATATAGTGTGTGTGTGTGTTTGTGTGTGTGTGTGTGTGTGTGGGGGGGGGGGGGGGTCGTGCTGGGGAGGGGTTAAGGGACACTCCAAGTAGCATGAGAGGAGAATGTCTCTCCTTTTCTTGTTCTCTTCTTTACTCATACAGAAAATCAATCAGAGCACACGCATCCCTTTGGACTCAATTAGCAACTGGTGTGACTGCAATGCCCTTCCCCTGGAGTACCCAAATGTATTCCTGCTATGAATGCATCACTGTGTGTGTGTGTGTGTGTCTGCGTGTGTGTGTGTGTGTGTGTGTGTGTGTGTGTGTGTCTGTATGTGCTATACTCCTGTTAACTTGGGATCTGGCTCTGGCTCATTGAGCAGTTGAGTACGGAAGATAATCAGCTTCATAGTCTTACTCCTGTGAACACACACGCACACACACACAAACACGCACGCACGCACGCACGCGTGCGGCAGGTTACTCTTGTTATCAACCTCTCACTTACCTCTGCCAAACGTATCTGAAAAGATATTGCTTAAAAAACACTAGATGGATTTGAAACCTTTTCATTTTTTGTGTAGTTTCTTTTTTTCATTTTCGTTTCCCTAAGCCTCTTTACGGCAAAAGAAAGCCCGTGCCCCGCCATGTTTTCTTCTCCCCCACCCCAGCCCCCCCCCCCCCCCCCCTCTCCATGCCCTGGTGTTTATCCCTCTCAGTCCCCAGCCCTTTGAAGTACAGGCCAGCTGAGCTGCAGAGGGGCTCCCAGAGGTTGGACCGGGACAAGGGTTGGGATCAGGAGCATGGGATCCTGGCAGACACCGAGACGGAGAGAGACATGGAGCATCAGGAAAAGTGCACCGCTGTCGGAAAGGCAGGGGAGGTTCAACTTATATAACCGGCAGGGCACAGCTCTGGGACTGCTAGGGCGACAAAGAGAGAATGTACATGAATACTGTATGTGTTGTACATCTGAGCTGGTTCACAGTTAAACGTATGGCAGTGTTTGAACATTCCACTAGTGAACTATGAACACCACAGTGGGTATTAACCACGGGTGTAGTATCAACCCGTCTGTATTAACCACGGGATTTAATCCACGCCAACTAGGAAGAGAGGGATGACAGAGGAGGATCTAGATGTAAAAGAAGGCAAGTTAAGATCCCTCTTAAGGTTAAAGACAAGTTTAACACAGGAAAAGAACAATAGCAGCTTCAGAAGGAGCGAACTGAATTCCATTGGGGCACACTCCATGTACCAGGGACCAAGAGCCCTCCTTCCATCTCCCAGGCTCCCCTCACACGAGAAGAAAAGACAGAATAATCCCCTACGCACCCTCCGACAATTTATCTCAGCCTCTCACGGCTGGGCTATTTATAGCCCGACCCTGGCTTTTTATCGCCCCGTATACAAAACACGGAAACGCAGAATTCAGTTAAAGCCCCGCTAACAGGATCAAGTGGGTAGGCCAAAGCATTCCATCGTGATAAAAGAAGGACGCGGACGGACAGAGAAGAAAGAGAGAGAAAGAGTCAAAGCCGACGTCTTCCGAGCCGAGCGTCACAAAGGAGAGCGCCTTGCGCTGCAGACACCTTGTGCTTTCGTGCTCGAGGCGGGCGCCCTGGATTCCATTTCGGTTTGTTTCTCCGCGTAAGTGGAGAACGCCACATGGGATGGCGGCACGCACGCTCCGTTTATGCAGCAGTAATTACAGTCGGCTTAACCGACTTCGTCATTATGAGAAACCGTGGCGCATAATGCCCGGAGAAGGCGGGAAAATCCTGCTGACCCGGTGGGTTGGCGACGCCGCCTGTTCCCCGTGAAAGAGCGATTGGGCCAGTGTTCACGGCGAGATCCCCCTGCCCTACATAGTCACTCTATCTCCCAGCACAGCTGGGGGGCTCCCCTCCCCTCCCGGGCCTCTGCTCCGTTTCCTTAGTAGAGTTTAGCTCATTCAATGCCTTTTCCCTTGTTCTAAATCTCCGACAAGCCCTTTCCCCATCTTCAGATGTTTCGGACTGAGGCTTCACACTAGGAGATGGAGAGGTGAACAATAGACAATGGAGAACAAAACTCCATCAGACTGTTAAAGGTCGGGGGTTGACAGGGTGAGAGCAGGATGGTGGCTCAAGAAAAAAAAATGAAAAGAAAGGAGAGAAAAACATACATATTGTAGAAATATAGAGTAAAGATAACAGGAGGGATGAGAATCCTGGCAATTCAAACTGGGAGAGAGTCATGGGAGAAGAAGCCAGTCAAAGACAGAGAGCTGGGGGGGAGGGATCTGTTCCTATTAGCTAGCTATCAGGAGGGAACCACTTGGTGTGAGGGATGAGGAATCCCAAAACATCATGTTGACAGGCCAGAGTGGCCTCGAGCCCTCACACACACACACCCTGCTGTTAAACAACTGGTGTGAATGCAATGCCCTTCCTCTTGAGTACCCAAATGTATTCCTGCTATGAATGAATCACTGTAAGTGTCTGTGTGTGTGTGTGTGTGTGTGTGTGTGTGTGTGTGTGTGTGTGTGTGTGTGTGTTATGATCCCGTTAACTTTGGATCTGTCAGAGCTGCCTCAACTCAGTCATGCATGATGACCTCACACCAACAGCATCAATGCTCAAACACACACACACACACACACACACACACACACACACACACACACACACACACACACACACACACACACACATACACACAAAATAACAAACAGCTCAGTCTGTTTGTAGCCGGAGGCTTATCAGTGATCATAATTAACATGACAGAGGAGAGCGGACAAATGCTGGTCCACAGCAGAACACAGAGGGGATGCGGCCCCCACAGGTCAGGTGTTGGACACTGGCCTGCATCCTGGTAAATACTCCCCCACAACCAGACGCCTACACCCGCTCTGGCCGAGTGCTCCAGCGACCGTTGACCTCTCGACTACCTTCTGGGTTTGAATTAATATGGAGCGATGTCTATAAAGAAAGAAGAGAGCAAGAGAGAGAGAGAGAGATAAAGGGGGGATGGAGATGAAGAGAGACATAAATAGAGAGAGAGGGATTTATATATATATATATATATAGATAGAAAGAGAGAGAGAGATAAAGGGGGAGGGAGATGGAGAGAGACATAAATAGAGAGAGAGGGATTTATATATATATATATATATATATATATATATATATATAGATAGAAAGAGAGAGAGAGATTTTCGGTGGATGTGCGTCAGCCAGTATTTGTAAGAGTGTGATAGCCTTCCACGCCGGACCCTTGTCTGGGGATGAACGATGAACCTAACCCTGACCCTTGCCCTCATCTCCATCCACCATGCAAACAGGACGCTAATTAACGGCGGCGCGATAACGGCCCGTGTTTTATCCTAGATCACTAATCATGGCACCTTTAGTAATCTGCTGTTATCACCCGATGGGGTTGGGGGGGGGGGGGGGCTAATAACGCTGTGGTATCGCCGTGCAGATCGCTTAGCGACAGTGCTAGACAGCATCAGTGCACACGGCGTCACTGCGGAGAGGCCCTGGCCGGTCTAATCCCTCCTTTAATTATTTTCCTCCTCCCCGGCCCGTTTTTGGGTGCGGCGCTCCCTAATCAGCGCATCTCATTCAAAATGCGGGGGGTGGGGGGGTGGAGACAGCTCACTGGGAGAACCTCGGCCTCAACTCTAGAGACGGCGTGCGTTGCGGAGGGTAAGAGTGGCAGGGACTGTGGCGTGGAGGGCTCTCTCACTATGTCTTCCCTTAAAGGTCTCTCTGTCTCTCTGTCTCTCTCTCTCTCTCTCTCTATCTCTCTCTCTCTCTGTCTCTCTCTCTCTGTCTCTCTCTCTGTCTCTCTCTCTCTCTCTCTCTCTCTCTCTCTCTCTCTCTCTCTCTCTCTCTCTCTCTCTCTCTCTCTCTCTCTCTCTCTTTCTCTCTCTCTTTCTCTTTCTCTCTCTCTCCTTAGCGGTCTCAATCTCTCCCTCGCTCTTGGATCCGAAACAAATAGATCGATCTCGGCCTGACGTGGCCCTGACACTGAAAGAGTCTATCCTTCCCCGAAATGTCTGCCAGCGTATTAGCTCAATGAGCCAGTTTAAATTCTCCCCCAAAAACTGTTTAAAGTGCAAATACAGCGCGCCCCCCCCCCCCCCCCTCCACCTAGATCCCCCTCCTCCCCCCATATCTAACTACCTCACGTCAATTATCAGCGGGTAGCAGTTTGAAGGGGGATGTAAATCCCAACAGACAGTCACTTTGACACCTCTGGCGTCGCCTTCCAGGCACAAACTTTTTTATGGCGCGGGGCGACATTGGCTGTCACCTTTTGCCTCTCTGCATTTATTGATGGAGTGGAAGGGACTTTTTATGGAGGCGCTTGTGCGCTGTGCACGCTCACTGGAGTTCACCAAAGTTCCCCTGTAAATATATTCCGAGTGCATACCCGATGGTGGCCCGGAGTCACCTCCTATGAATAAAGACAGGCGGTGCCTGATGAATGGTAAGAGGAATCGTACCGCTAGTCAGGCGCTTGCGTGCACACGCATGCACGACGTGCATACATACACACACGCACGCACGCACACGCACGCACGTGCATACATACACACATGCACACACACACACACGCACGCACGTGCATTCCTACACACACGCACGCACACACACGCAGGGCACAATTACTTTTCCATCCCGACGGTAGATTAAGATATATTACAAAGCAGCTTTAGCGCGTCCTTGCTCGTCACCTGGCTTGCTCCCACTGCTCTTTCAGTCTCCTCTACCTGCCCGGTCACAGGGGTGGGGCTGGGGGGATTAGCTGGCGGTGGCTGAGTCACAGGCCTCCTCGCTGGACGTGAGTGTGTCACGGTGTCCTCTGTGCTGTTCAATCCACACGCAGGCGGTTGGTCCGCCCTGGCAGAGTGACTCAGCCATTCACTGATGTAAAGGGACTCAGCTTTTAGACCTGGCTGGGCTGCTGACTACAGGGTATCCACATATAGAAGGTACTGTGTGTGTGTGTGTGTGTGTGTGTGTGTGTGTGTGTGTGTGTGTGTGTGTGTGTGTGTGTGTGTGTGTGTGTGTGTGTGTGTCAGGATGGGAAGGTATGCTTGAGCGGTGACCCAGGCCAAGCAGAGGGACGTCTCCGTCCGCTCGAGGACCCGGCAGGGACAAGATGTTCTGCTGGTGCCGCAGCATGACAGCGGCTGGCACGTACACAGACACCCGCAACACTGACACACACACACACACACACACACACAGGCTATAGCTCTGCCACTGGAAGGTTGTCCTAGTCCTAACCCCATTGATCTGAGGCTGCTTCCTTCCTCTTTGTATCAAATCGTGCAGGCTGCTTTTGGCCTCTCTCTTTCTCTCTCTCTCTCTCTCTCTCTCTCTCTCTCTCTCTCTCTCTCTCTCTCTCTCTCTCTCTCTCTCTCTCTCTCTCTCTATCAATCTATCTATCTTTCTATCTGCCAACAGCTATCTCCCTTCTAAGCTAATTCCGGCGATTGATTCATCGACTGCAGTGACGTCTCCCACAGTGTCGTAACTCCTCGAGCATTGACCTCGACCCCATCCGAGGAGGAGCTGGGGTTGGGGTCAAGGTTAGGGTCAAGGGTAGCGTCATCCCTGCGGACACAAGAACTTGCAGGAAACAGCCACGTCGACAGAGACCAAAGGGTCAATTTAAAAAAAATGGCTTCCAACCTCTCTTTTTGATACACTGCCAACAAACTCCTGGACATTCCCAGCAGCGCTCACCCCACGAACCGAGCAGAGGAGAAAAAGGGGAGCAGCGCCGAAAAAGGATGGAGCCAGACGTGTCAGGAACCTTGGCCAACCAGGTGGAGCGGGTGAGATCAACGGGAGTATTGATTGGAGTGGACAGTTGTGCTGATCTTTGGGTCTGTTTGCCCTTCCCCGACTCCCCTCAGAATCCCATTAGAGCTGATTAAGGCGGCGGCTAATAAATAACTACAGCTGGGAAGACAGAGGAGGCTCTTCAGAGGAGGGGTACCTGGGCCCCCATGGGGTGGGGTCCGGGCTGTTAGGTTTCACAGCGTTTTTTATAGATTGGCGGTGAGGAGTAGCAATTACATGAGTCGGAGAGGGCGGTGAACGATGTGTGTGTGTGTGTGGGGGGGGGGGGCGGGGGCTTCATCAGGTGGCAGCGTTGTAAATTAAACACCCCTGGCCAAAACGAGTCCCAGTGAAGCCATGGTGTGGGAAGCAAGCTTTTCATACACGTTGTGAGAGGGAACTTGATTATGTCCATATGAAGTCACATCTCTACTTGCCCTGCACACACAAATATGCACACACGCACACACACACACACACACACACACACACACACACACACACACACACACGTACGCACGCATGCATACACACACAGAGAGAAAGTGGTATGGTTTCATCCGCTTCCTTCTGCTCCATCCGGAAGAAAACAGATCGGCCGACCTTTACAAGTGGATCCCGTTAATAAGCACAGCGACCTACAATATGGCTCTGGGCGCAGATCTTCAGCCATGATGGTAGCCGATGGCAGCTGTTAACTCCCCCAGATGTGATCGCACGGCAGTCCACAGTGCTTAGCAAACAGAACGCCCCCCCCCCCGTCCGTCCGCACGTCCGTCCCCCCCCCCCCCGCCCCCCCGCCCCCCTGCCGGGCCCCTGTCAGCAGGACCGTACAGAGATCCAGGCCATTAGGTCTAACCTCTGGCTGCTTCTCTTTGGCTCTGCAGAGGAACCACAGCGACGCTCAGACATGCTGACAGGGACCCAACGCTCTCCCCTAAGCCCTCTCCCAGACAGAGGGGCAGAGGCTTACAGATCTGTGACCTGGTTAACATGTCAGAAGAGGAACCGTTATACTGATAATCATACGTTTGATTTTGAAAGCGCTTTTATAAAAACCCAAAGGCGCTTTGCATGGTAAACAGTAAACATGGCAACAGACAATGAATCACAAAGAAATAATAAAAGCAGTTCAAAGTAATTAAAAGACAAAGAGAAACAATCTAAAAGAACAGAACAGAATATCAAACGAACAATGGAACAGGTAATTTATCACAGAGTAATTGAGGGAAGGCCGCAGGGAAAATATGAGTTTTGAGGCCGGATTGAAAGAGTGTTTGTGAATTTGAATTGCGAATTAGCAGAGGGAGATAGTTCCATAGTTTGGGGGCTGCCCCAGATTTTTGCCCTGGCAGCAAAGATCTGAAGTTTGTATTTGGGGATGACCAGCTTTTGGAGGATCAGAGTGACTTATAATAAAAGTTACCCGAGTATTCATTTTTTCTGACTCAGGGAATTTGAGTCTAATGATTATTGAGTTTAATGATGATGGTGTGGATCCGACAGACAAATAGAGGGATAAGAGCTCAAAGTCCTTCCATTCCAGCCCTGAGGCCATGCATAAAAAGGCAGCGAATACCAAGGACTTTCGGTTCAACTGAAAAACGTTTCCCCCCCTAGTTTGACTCTGAGATTAAACTCTAAAGTGACAAAGGGGTCGGCTGAGCATGGCTATATATGACAATAAAGAGGGAAACTCTTGTCTCCTTCGTCAGCCTTGCTCTTCGCAGTGCAAGGGCCTCCCATCGCCATGTCTTCCTCTCAGCGCGAGCGATTAGACTGGGGAGAGATACAAGGCCCAGGCCGGAGGGAGGGAAGGAGGGAGGGAAGGGATGGATGGATGGAGGGAGGGAGGGAGATAGGGAGGGATGGAGGGAAGGGATGGAGGGAGGAAGGGAGGGAGGGAGGGACGGAAGGGATGGAGGGAGGGAGGGAGGGAGGGATGGAGGGAGGGAGGGATGGAGGGAAGGGATGGAGGGAGGGATAGAGGGAAGGGATGGAGGGAGGGAGGGAGGGAGGGAGGGAGGGAGCGAGGGAGGGAAGGGATGGAGGGAGGAAGGGAGGGAGGGAGGGAGGGAAGGGAAGGGATGGAGGGAGGAAGGGAGGGAGGGAGGGAGGGAGGGAGGGAGGGAGGGAGGGAGGGAGGGGAGGCCATCACATCAGCTGGTTCACACCAGGTGCTGGAGACAATGCTCGTCTATTTGGAAGGGGCCGCAAAAAAAGTTCATCGCCGCCGCAAATGTGATCGATGGCACGCTGCAGATTGAGTCCTCAACCTCGGCCGGCTCTTAATAAATCCTGAGTCAGACAAACAGACGTGGAGGGGCTGTGGCCACGACAGCTATTGATCGGCCAGCGGGGGCTCGGGCCGACGGGCCAAACAGCGGTTTGTGGATGTGCAAAGCTGACTCAACAGATTAACAGCGCGAGAAAGCTGGAAAAGTGGACAGGCTGACGAGAAGGGGCGAGGTGGTGAGCGGGTAAAGCGGGGGGCAATCAAACTTGTGCAGGCCTCCGCCACGCATCAAGTTCAGCTCGTAAATATTCCACAAGACTTTGTCCTGGCATGAACGCGGCCGACGCAAGACGCAGCCTTTGTTTAAAACTGCGGGCTTGAAGTGCATGAGGACACATGACTACAAAAGTAACTTGCCGTGGATTAAAAAACGCCATTTCTCTTTTGAATACTGCAACACGCTTGGAATCGATAAGTTACTTTGAAGGGCTTCGAAAGCTTTTGTGTTGCCCACTGCACTTTTGACCCTAAGAGAATCCACGTCAACTACAGGGAAAAACAATTCTGGAGAGAGAGAGAGAGAGAGAGAGAGGTAGAGAGAGAGAGAGAGAGAGAGAGAGAGAGAGAGAGAGAGAGACGCATGTCCACGCTCCGTTCTGGCGTCACATCAGCGCTCTCAGACACGTCTCCCTCACCTCTGGTACGCCCCACCAGGAGCTCGCTGCACTCCTCAATAGGCAGAGAATCCGCTCCGCGGCGGTTCCACACATAGAAGTAATGCTGTGCATCGCCTGCCCACCCGAGGAGGAGGTTGGGTGTATGGCAACATTACAACTTTGAATACTTCAATAAAAAGAAAATAAAAGTGGACTGTCATCCCATAAAATCCATGTTCACGTTTATTTCATCCTGTTGGCTACATTGAGGAATTCTGCACCTGGCTTGGTCAACTCCCCAATGCAGGGACTCGTCTTTTACGAGGAGCAACCACTTACTGTTGACGGCCATGGAATTGTCCACTTTCATGAGGCAAAAAGATCTCACTATAACTCCTCTCCGACGGTTTACAACACTTACACAGCAGATAGAGGGATAGAGAGAGAGAAAGGGGAGTCAGTGAGGGAGTGAGATAGGGAGAGACAGACATAGACAGTGATACATACAGTACGTGAGAGAACAAGAGACAGAGCGCGAGAGAGAGAGAGATCGAGAGAGAGAGCGAAGGGGGTCGAGGGGTTCACATATAGTTGAAACTGAACGTGACCAGTGTACCAACGTTGTTCAGAGCCACTTAAAACAACCAAACAGCTCCCTTTATGTAGCTGCCCAGTCTGATCTGGGAGGGAAGGACCGAGACGTCTACATGGAACAACCTGTCGTCATACGTCAGCTTGGCCATGTTGACTTATTTATTTGTTATGCCTGATGGACCACCGCAGTGTGCGCTTGTTCTAATGGCTTCGAACGCTGGGGAGAAGCAGGGTGAACTGCCGGGTAAACAGCGGTCAAGTGCACACACTCTCTCACGTAACCAGATGAACGCTGAGCGGTCTGATGGTAAGGAGAACATCACGGAGCATGAGACTGGCAGCTGCCTTTCGAAATGGGGTGCGAAAACGCTGTCTGGAAAGCCCTCTCGCGACGACCTAGATCATACGTTAGAGATAACGTTAAGCTCACTGGACAATTTATGCTAGCTAGTTGACCTTTGTAATACAGTGTTAAGGTTACATACACCTAAAAAACAACTAGCTATGTAAACAATGTGTTTCTGATTCCTCTAAAGTTATGGTCTGCTGTCAATGTCCTGGAGCTCGGGGACAGGTAGCCGTCAGCTGTCACTCGGGTGTTGTCTAGACTGAGGTCCATCTGATCAGTTCTTGCCTGGCTCACAAACGCCAAGCCATCGAACGGCACCAGGGTGAGCACGTTGCCCGCAGATGTAGCACCATTCAACATCACGGCGCTAAACAATGCATCGTGACGCGACCCGGGCAGTATTTCGCAGCCAAACGCTATTTCGCACGACAGCAGCCATGATGGATGTGTATGTTGGCACGGGTGAAGCACACGTCTACAAAACTCTGTCCGCTCCTACGACACAAGTACACACACGCACACACACACACACACACACTCACGCAGAAGTGCTCAAAAAAGCACATACAAACACAAGCCTAGTGCAACCAAACATCTGAATTGCACCATTGCTCTTTGTTAGGAAAAGTACATGATATGGATTTTTTCCCCCGTTCCTAGATCAGTCTTGTTAACTGTTCTTGAGAAAATAATAGTATTACACCAAGAGCTGTATTTTACCACTCTCTTTTTATTTATTTATTATTTTGCTCACATTGAAAAGCACAAATGGAACTCCAATTCACAGCGTACCCATCCCCACGAGAGATGCTTTACTGAACATAAAAAGCCCAGCCTTAGCCTGCCTCTCTGCCTCCCAGGTGAGAAGGGAGCAGTAAATCGATGAAGGATCCCAGCGTTTCTGCCCTGTGCAGTGCTGATCTTCAGTTCCAGCTCTCTGGAGAGGCAACAAAGGGGCACCAAGGGGAACGCTCCCACAGACGTCATCGGCTCTGCCCCAGGGGTGGCCGGGTTAAAAGGGAGGGGCGCCCACACAGGGAAAAACAACCAGAGGGCAATATGTATAGGGATCAGGACGCGCAGGGGCTCTCTCACATCTCTGAACAGGAAGGTGTTTAAGTTTCTCCCGGGGGGCTCCATGCACTGGGTCCGGGTGGATGTGGAAACACAGAGCTCTCTCAGCAAGGGGTGGGTGGGAGCTGATGGAAGCAACCGCAACGCCGTGGACATCACGGAAGGAAGACCGTCAGAAAACCCTTCGTTGAGCCCGTTTGGGAAACGTAAGTTAGCAAAGTCCATGACGTGTGTGTACTACGGGGGGAATCAATTTTCCAAAAGCCGACAGAGAAGAAGCTGGCTGTCTCATGGCGAGGGAACCGCATTGTACATTCACAAAAGGCTTTCAAGCAATTACTCCACGGCATAACCACGCAACACTTTCCTCAGTTCCTGAGGTGCGCAGAAGCCCGCTTTCGCACCCTGGAAGTATTACGGCGCGTTGGCAGAGCGGCTGAGCGGCGGCGGAAAAAGTCCAATCGCAAATCGCTGCGAGTTCCACTTAGTGGCAAGCGAGCGAAGCGGCGGCCGTCGAATTGGCGTCGAGCGTCGGGCGTTATTTACATTGCCTCGGAGTGGCTGCTGATGGGGGAGAAAATCGATGTGGATGCAAAGAGTGTAATGGTGGAATAATGTGTTCGCCTGGGAGAACCGCCGCACGGCGTCCTGTCAGGGGGAGGCTGATGGAGAGCGGGATCCACTCGGAATGTTTACCTCCAGCGCCGTCGGCCCGAGTCAACTCACAGCACGCACACGCACACACACGCGCCCACAGTCATGCACAGTTCATAAAGGAACGCCTAAAGGAAGGATAAAGGAACTATTCACATCCTCAATTGCACTCACACAAACTCTATTTTCTCTCACAAACAACCACATACACTCAGGAACGTTACACACACACGCTCGCATACACACACACACACACACACACACACACACACACACACACAGAGAGAGCGTGACTCTGATAAATTGTTAACAGGGGCCAAGTAAACTTGACCTGCTTTAGTGAGAGCCTCTTGGCTCAGTGAAGGTTGCCGGTATTTGACCCCGATCCCCTCCTTCTGGATCCCATTGGACCAGCTCGCCTGCCTATCAATACCAGTCAGTGCTTATGCCAGCAGAGCTCCCATGCCTCCGGGTCGTGCGATAAGACCCGTCGCACACTCTCTCTCACACACACACACTCACACACACAAACAAACAGACAAATGCAAACATACACGCACAGAAAAGGAAAAACTCACACACAAACACAGGGGGTGAGCATTAAACAGGACACTGGAGTTTTGCTCCAGACTACTGAACAGAGAAAGGTGTTTGTCTTCCAAATGCGGTTCTGGTCTTGACACGTCAAACACAATAAGTCTGCACCTGGACATCTACATCCTACAGATCCAGATTGGAATCCCCTTTGAGATTATTCTGCATGATCTGGGGAGACAAATTCCGAACACATTCATCGAACCACAACTTAAACAAGGAGATGGTATTTCAGTCGGAGTCAAAAAGCATCTTCGCGAGAGAGAAAGAGAGAGAGAGAGAGAGAGAGAGAGAGAGAGAGAGAGAGAGAGAGAGAGAGAGAGAGAGAGAGAGAGAGAGAGAGAGAGAGAGAGAGAGAGAGAGAGAGAGGGAGGGAGGGAGAGAGAGAGCAAGAGAATCCCCAGTGGAAGGGGCTCTCTCAACCATGGAGGTGTGAAAGGCAGAGTGGAAAGCTGGGTGGTGATACGGGGTCTGGCCTGCCCAGTCTAATTGGTCTGCAGCTAGGAGGCCCTGAACTCTCCCTCACTCCTTCCCCATCTACCTCCATACTCTCTGTTTCCTCATCTCTCTCTCTCTGTTCCTCAATACCAATCTCTCATTTGATGTCCTGCTCCCGCCCTCTCGTTCACTGTCCAGTGCTTTCGCTCCATCTCTTGTGAATGACTCAAGGAGCCCTCAGTGTACCCCTGTCAGACACTTATGGTAGTGAACAACCATGAGATCTGGCCGGTCGTTCTTTCTGCCTGTCTGCCTGTCTGTCTGCTTGCCTTCCTGTCTGTCTGTCTGCCTGCCTGCTTTCCTGTCTGTCTGCCTGCCTTCCTGTCTGTCTGCCTGCCTGCCTGCCTTCCTGTCTGTCTGTCTGCCTGTCTGTCTGCCTGTATGTCTGCCTTCCTGTCTGTCTGCCTGTCTGTCTGCCTGTATGTCTGCGTTCCTGTCTGTCTGCCTGTCTGCATTCCTGTCTGCCTGTCTTCCTGCTTGCTTACCTGCCTACCTGTCTGTCTGTATGCCCGCCTGTCTTTGTGCCTGTCTGTGCGGGTCACTTTCCCCACTCTTAGCCTCCCACTCTAAGTAAAGTATATTTGATTTTTGCCTTCACTGAAGGACAGAACAGTAGGAGAGTCAGCCAAAGTATTGTCAGAAAGAGGGACGGTGAGGTCGATGACTGAAAATAGAAGGGACAGAGAGGGAGATGGAGAGAATGTGTGTGTGTGTGCGCGAAAGAACGAGGGGGGTAAATGAAGAGAGAGAGAGAAAGGTAAAGGACGACAAAGAAAAAGAGAAAGAGCGAAAGGTGGGGATTATGTTGTCCCGTTTCATCGGCCCCCACACGAAGGTTTTGGCTGCGGGGGGGGGGGGGGGGGGGTCAGCTGGGGGTGGGCCAGGGTGAGACAATGGGACAATGGCATCCGTCTGCTCCATGTGCTGCATGTCCAATGCAATGTGCATCTTCACCTCTGCCTCAAACCCCACACAGTGTGCCAACATAGACGCCCCCCCGCCGCCCACACACACACACACACACACACACACACACACACCTCAGCCCCCCACCTCCCCTCTCTTTCCCTTTATCTCACTCAAACTTCCATCTGCCTAACCCCGTCAAAAAAAACAGCAACAACAAAAAAGAAGCCGCGCCACAGGGGCACCACTACCGTCGCCCCGGGCAACAGGTGCCAAGGGGACGACAGAATCAGAACCGTGTTCAGAGGGCCGGGAGCTACAGACGGCCACCCGAGGGCCAATCACAAGGAGCTGATGACAACGAGGCCGAGCCCGCACGGACTGCCGCTGAGCCGGGGGGGGCACTCCGTATCCAACGCTCTAACAACTCAGAGAGGTTCTTTGACATGGGGAGGAAAGTCGGTCTCCGGGGGCGCTGGCTCTTGATCTCGATCACGGTGCCCACGTGCGTGGAACACCAATGCACCCCCTCACCACCCGGGCCCGGTGAGAGCCTGGGCTGGCTGCCTGGTCCCAGGCCCCGCCTGCTGACTGACTGCCTGCCCGCCTGCTTCTGACTGACTGGAAACAGTCAGAGTGCACGCCACTCAGAACTTCAAACTCTCAATGGAAACCATGACTTAGCTCTCAATTGTCTACAGCTTTACAGGAAGTCGATGGAGCTTCTGTGTGTGTGTGTTTGCGGTCATGCCTGTGTGTGTGTGTTTGTGTGTGTGTATGAGCTACAAATGACAAACTAGTGGAGTGGGTGTGTGAGTACTTGGATGTGATTCATACTGTACCAATGTGTATGTTGCCATATGTACAGTATGTCTGTGTGTGTGTGTGTGTGTGAGAGAGAGCGAGAGTGTATGAAGTAGGGCTGCACTTGTGAGCCAGCAGAGGTAATCAAGCCCACTAATTACTTCCTGAGCTGAGAGAGCTGTCAGAGAGAGGCGGAGCTGACACAGATGGTGAGAGACTCACGCTGACACCAGGATCTCCCCACTACCTTTTCATCATAGTCTGCCTTAGTGTGGGACTGTGGGTGCGTACGTACATATGTAATCGTGTGTGTGTGTGTGTGTTTGCATGCGCGTGCGTGCGTGCGAGAGAGAGAGAGAGACAGAGAGAGAGAGAGAGAGAGAGACGAGGTAAGGATACAGGAAAAGAATCCACTGATTCATCACGCTAATTTACCGTTACAGCATGGGTTCATTAATGACAACATGTGGAGACGGCAGCGCAGCACTTACTTGGTTCTGGCAAATTCCCCAGCGTCCACTTTTCTAACAGAGTGTCTGGACTTTATCACCGCTTTCATTCTCTCTCTTCTCCGTCTCATGCGACCCCACACAGCTCAGGTTCTCTCACAGATAGAGTGCCAGACAAGAATCCATCCCCACAGAGAACAACTCGGGGTGTTTCCCATGGTATTCCATAAAACATCCATTACTCAAATACAAATGAAAAATAAAACTCAGTCCAAACCAATGGACTGAAAGAACCAGTTGCGCCCAACCACCTGGCACTCCTTGCCCAGCCCCTAGCCCCCAGAAGGTGACCCATGGCCGGGCTACTCACCACTGGGAGGAGCCCTCGGTGCCGCTGACCTCCAGCAGGTCGTAGTCGTCCTCCAGGTGGAAGTCGGAGAAGACCAGGGCGATGGTGTCCCCCGGCTCTGCCAGCACGGTCCAGGTGCAGTCGGCGTTGTTGCTGTACTCCCCCGGGTAGTTGGGGCTGGTGATGACGCCGCTCTGGCCCCGCAGGGTGCCCCCGCAACCGTCGTCCGCTGAGCGAGGAGGAGGCAGGAGAGAAGAGAGAGAGAGAGAGAGAGAGAGAGAGAGAGAGAGAGAGAGAGAGAGAGAGAGAGAGAGAGAGAGAGAGAGAGAGAGAGAGAGAGAGAGAGAGAGAGAGGGGAGGGGGTTATTACCTATTTACCAAACAGTCTCACCGAACCGAATAACCATTATTGTGAAAACGCTTTGGGGAAGGGACAAACGAGACAGAGAACAAAAAGATTGACAGGGGGGCAAATCAGGAGGGGTAAAAACAGGAACACAAAGAGAGACAGACGACTCGATCATTCTCAGGAAGCGCCAGCACCCCGGGGAGGAGAGCGGAGTGAGAAAGCGTCCTCCATTGATGACTCAGGAAAAGAATGATTTAAACAGTGGGAATCTGCCAACTAGGGCTCAAGAAACCTCAGTGGGAAACGTCTATCTGTGGCGCACGGCTGGCAAAAGTTCCAAACTTCGGGAACAACTTATTATCAGCCACCTTCCCCCCGCATTCCCCCTTGAGCGTCTAACGCAGAGCCTCAATCTGGTCCATGTTTAAATATAGGAGCAATTGCAGTACAGTGTGTGTACATGTCTACCATTGTGTAGCCGTGGGCCAAAGAGAAAGACGAGGGGTTGTGGTTAACAGTGGTCCTGCAGGGTGAAGCCTGCGGACTGGGGGGGGGGGGGGGGGGATGATGCAATACAACGTAAGCCTGATGAGATCCAGCTTAGCTTAGATCCCTGTTAATCACCACCACGCTCTGCCCTCTATTTTAAGGAGACGATTAAAACAACAATACACGCATAACTGTGGCGCACAGTTAATTATGCCCTGTGGCCTTTGCTCTCTTTGCCTGACCCCCCCCCCCTCTCTCTTTCTCTCTCTCTCTCTCTCTCTCTCTCTCTCTCTCTCTCTCTCTCTCTCTCTCTCTCTCTCTCTCTCTCTCTCTCTCTCTCTCTCTCTCAGCAGTGGATCAGGTGTGAGTGCACATGCGAGTCCCACAACAGCCGCCGTTCTTACCGGTGTGCGTTTGCACGCCCGTGTGTCTGTTCTGTACGTGTGCTATTAGCATTTCGGACCGTCTGGCTAGCTGCCTAAAGTGTACTGAGGGGGTGAACGGGTAGAGGAGCGGCACGGAGACCTGTCAATCTCAGGTCCCGACCGTCGCTATGGAAACCCCCCTGAGGGAGGGCGGGGGACTGCACGGACCAGAGGAAACCTGTAAGGTGTGAACTAGAAGAGAGGGATCCTCTGTCGGAGGGCAAGAAGGGGGGATGAGAAGGATGACAGGCGATATGCGAGGACGGAGAGGAGAGGGGAGAGGGTGGAAGGCCAGCCAGACGGGGGCGAAAAAAGACGGTTAGACGTGTGACAGGTGACGGTTGAGAGGGGGAAAGAAAGGAGGGGAAGGTTGAGAGGGGGAAAGAAAGGAGGGGGAGGTTGAGAGGGGAAGGAAAGAGAAGACGAGGGAGCGGATTGATATTCTAGCCTGGTCTGGCTCTTCACACTCGAGGAAAGACTTCAGACAATTTGAGGTGCATCGCCCGTTTGTTTCAATCCCTCCGTTTTCGACAAAGGCCGAGGACCAAAAACATCCAAAGGGATAGGGATAAGTCAAAATAACGATGGTTTATTAAAGGAAAAGAAGTGTTTTTCAGTTTTATCTTTTTTTTCCTTTTGCATACTCTTGATCGGGTTTTTGTTCCGTATGTATTTCTGGTGTTATGGAGAAGCACCGGGGTTAATAGTGTGCGTCATGTCTGAGGACTGTCACTGTGAATTTCATGCTCTTCCATGCAGGGCTGGGAGCTTTGGTGTTCCATCAGGACCAACATTAGTGCCATAGCAACCAACCTGCAAACACAAAGATATAAACACACGTGCGCACACACATGCACCTAGGTGCACACACAAACGCAGGCAACCTCACATGCGCAAACAAACAGACAAAGAAAAGCAAACCGACAATTGTGACAGGAGCCTTGCAGCTAGCCATTCGTAGGGAAAAGCGTTTGATAGCAGAGCAAAGTAATCTCCTCGGAATGCATTCAACTATCTGGTGTCCCAGGGTATGTGGCCCTCCCCTCAGCGCCAAGAGGGAGACAGATGTACAACTCTGGCAAACTGCATCTGCATGCAGCTAGCACTACTGACATTTACAAATAAGACGAAGGGAGTAGGAAAAGAGGACAGAGCGAAGAAGATAAGGAAAGGACGGGCAAAGAGAAAAAAAAGAGAAGAGAAGCAAGCGAACATAATGTCTGAAAAAGGGATGTTCAAAGACACACTGTAGCCCAAGCCTTGGCGAGAGTGAAGAGAGTAGGCATTGAGCACACAAGACACTTGCCCACTGGCCTGAAGTCTGCCATCCAAGAAGGGCTGGCACGGAAGGGAAGGGACACGCTGCCGGGTTTTTAACCCAAATTCGGGAGCAGGAGTGTGCCGCTCAGCGTATATGGGCAGGCTGGGGTAATTGGAGAGACATTAACACGGTCGGAAATGGCTGGTTCCGAAAACTCGCTGGCAATTCATTTCTCTAGAGGAAGTGGCATATTTACGATATCAGGGGCGCTCGGGCTCTTTGATTTCTTCCCGGGAGTCGTGGCTGAAGTGACAAGCAAAAAGAAGGAGGAGAGCAGAAGGGAGAAGGCTGGGGAGAGGTGCCTCTGCCAACAAGCAACTGTTCAGCAAGAAGGGGAGTTTCAACGGAGAAAGAGAGCAAAGGAGTATGACAAACCGTGCATGAGTTTTACCCAAGAAGAGAGATTGCGCTGGATGGATATAGGGTGGTGTGAAGGAGTGTGTGTGTGTGTGTGTGTGTGTGTGTGTGTGTGTGTGTGTGTGTGTGTGTGTGCGTGTGTGTGTGTGTGTGTGTGTGTGTGTGTGTGGGTGTGTGTTTGTGTGTGTGTGTGTGTGTTGTGTGTGTGTGTGTGTCTGTGTGTTGGAAACAGAGGTCCTGTGCTGGCGCACTTAGCCCTACCATGTGTGTCCCTACGCAGGCTTCCTGACTCCAGCCTGAGCACAGATGGTACTGTGTCACAGCACCCGGCTCCGCATGCCCGCTGACACACACCACAGGCCACACACACACACACACACACACACAAACACTAATACACGCACACACACACACACACACACACACACACACAATGGGTCGCACACACAAACTAACTTTTGCATACATTTTGAATGTGCTCGGCTTTCGCCCGCACACCAATGTCACATTCCGCGTATTCCCGTCTGACAGAGCGGAAGTAATTCCCGCGCAGGACTGTCCGTGGTCGTCGGAGGGGAAGAGCTAAATTGGGGGGGAACAAATCAAAGCGGGCCTGACAAGCCACAGCGGCAGGTATCTGGTCGGCGGGGGGGCCTCGCCAGCTGCCAGTGAAGGACAAATGCCACAGGCACCCGCCTGGACGGCTAAGGGAGGGGGTCCTGCCACGGTAGGTAAGACATCAGGTAAGCCGTGTCACGCCCCACCCGGGCACGTGTTGTGCCTGAGGAGACCAGGGCAGCCCGGCGGCCATCGCTCCATGTGTCTGTGTCTCTGCATATGCTGTGTGTTTTTCTTACATTCGTTTAAAGGGCCCCGCTGTCCATGGGTATCTCTTGTGCATGTTGCTGATGTTGGGTGTCTGTGCGTGTACAGCCCCTCGCCCCCCCCCCCCCCCATACCTCTGCAGTAGGGCAGCGGGAAGTCCCAGGCGGCGGTGCCGGCGGAGGTGGCCAGGCAGGACAGCGTGGTGTGGCCCTCCAGCACGAAGCCCTGGCTGCAGCTGTAGCGGATCTTGTCGCCGATGTTGAAGGTGGAGCCCTGCTGGAGGCCGTTGAGCAGCTGGCCCGGGTTACCACAGGTGTAGCTGGGCAGGGCTAAAGGGAAGAGAAGGGAGGAGAGAGGGTTAATGGAGGTGGTCACACTTCAGGGCTGGAGGTCGGGCGGAGGCGACGAGGAGAGCTTACCCGAGACAGAAGTCGCAAAGTGTGTACATGTGTTATTGTGTGTGTGAACGTATGTTGGTGTGTTCTTTTCAGGATTAACCGCCTGACCCCCGTCTTCGGTCAAGCTGGGCAAATGTGAAGAGGAGGAAGGTGACTGACCCCACAATGATACTAGCCCAGTGGCATTATCCTAGCGAGCCCTCCTCAAACACACAACCACACAAAGCCAGGTGGAATGGAGGAAATCCCACTGCTCCATGGCAATAAGGCAAAACACACAGTGTGTATTTGTCTGGGTTCTGGTCCGCTTGTGAATTAAATAAATGCATAAATAACCCGTAAATAGCCCAACAGGTCCACCATCCCTGACGATAAACGGGTTAGAGAGTGGGGGAGTGAAGCCCCCTGTAGCTACGGCGACCACCGAGATGTCCCCTACGGACCTCCCGTGCGTCTCTGTCGGCTCGCGAGCGCCCCGTGAGGCCAACCCGCGCCAAGACGGCACTCCATCAGCAGCCCAGACACACACACGCACACCCAGGGAGGAGGACCCATGTGGCCCCGACCCATGTGACTCCACTTCACCACATAGACCCCCCCCCCCCCCAACCCCACATGCGCCCACTTAGTCACGGTCGGTCACACACACACACACACACACACACACACACACACACACACACACACACACACACACACGGCGAGGAGGCTGACCGAGGCATGTGTTGGACTTTGGATGGAACTCGGTGTCTCCACTGGGACTGGCCGCGGCTCCAGAGAGTGGGGGGTGGGGGGTGGGGGAGGGGGCAGGGGAGGGTAGGGGGAGAGGGACAGAGGCCGAGCAACATCTTGGCTCACTGGCAGCCCCTCTCCATGCTGCTGTAGCTAGCCCCCTCTGTCCCTCCGGCTGGACAGCTCCTCTGCCCCACGCAAAGACAGGTAGCTTGATTTATTCATTGATTATTCATGCGTTGTTTCCCTGAGGTGTTTGTTTTCCTGTGCTCCTGACCTGTAATAAGTCCCATCGCAGTATGGAAGATAGCCCCGGCCCGCAGGCCCTCCTCTGACACTGAACCAAGCTCTCCCCTGGCCCTCAACCACGCTGTCAGATAGAGTTGTCTAATGCACGCTCCACTGTTCCAGAACCCTGGCTTTAACCCCGCGCTACCGCCAACCTCCGACCGGCCGCTAGCCGATTAGCATGGCTTCAAGGACTCTGCCATTAGCATATTAGCCGTAGGGACTGCGGCTGTAGCACAGCGGTACCGCCACGGGGGGCCCTGCTGGTGGGAGTGTGTTATTACAACCCCCCGCAGGCCTAGCTGTGTTCCACAGCATCTCTCTTCAACACCTCGCCTGTCATCGCCTATCTAGTCTGGCAATGGATGGGAGAGAGGGGCGAGGGGAAGAGCACAATGTTGAAATAAAACACCATTTTTTATTTGAAGTGTGGACCGCGTGCTGGAGGATACAGGGGGAGATTAGTGCATTGGGAGGGAGGAGGAGGAAGTGGGTCTGGGCAGCGTGGGTGGTCACCAGAGACAGAAGGAGAGAAGGAGCGTGTCAGAGCCAGCGAGGAGGGAAGGAGGGATGGGGAGGGAGGAGAAGGGGCCAGACAGAAAATGAGAGGGGAGAGTGAGAGTGAGAGTGAGAGTGAGAGAGAGAGAGAGAGAGAGAGAGAGAGAGAGAGAGAGAGAGAGAGAGAGAGAGAGAGAGAGAGAGAGAGAAAGGAGTGGGATGACGGATTTCATTACATCAGCCCTGATTGAGGGCATGGCGCTGTCACGTCAAAGGTGTGTGTGCGCGCGTGTGTGTGTGTGTGTTTGCAGAGAAAGAGCGCGTGTGTATGTGAGATATTCTCATCACACTCCTCATTTGAGGTTATTAGTTTTGGCAGTCAATTATGTGTAATAGAGCTATTAGCAGTGCCATCCCTGGGTAGGAAAATGATGGCCTGGAGCTGCACAGTGCTACAGAACTGTATAGGACACACCGGGGCCAGACAGATTAGGCTTTAATGGGATTATATATAACATACAGTATACGTTAGCCTCTGCATCCATATTTGGCCCAACAGAAATGTCTACTGCATCCAAAGAGAAACTTAGAATCTTGCATATGTTTTATTTTTTTATATAATAAACAGATTTGTAAACATGTTGTATATATATCTTCCCAAGTGCTCTGTTCCAATGAAAAGGAAACTCTATTAATGGAAAAGGCAAGAGGCAGAGCAGAAGCACAAGCACAGCCACGTCCTCCCCCCTGCTGCGGGGTATGGAGCCATTTGTCACAATCGCAATGCTTCCATTTCTACACCTGAAAGGCTTCTAAAACACATACACTTACAAATAGACTCAACATCGTTTGGGAAGAGGGAAAGAGGAGGCGTGAGCGAGAGAGCCACCCAAAGCAGGAGAGCCACCCAAGGCTGTCGACGGCCTCAAGCCGTTCCTACCCAAGCCCTTCCCCTACTTCCGGGCCTCCATGTGAGGGCCTCCTAAAGGTGTGTGAGGACAGTGGAGCAGCGCTCCCCCAGGGAGGGGAGGGGAGGGGGGGATGACTCCCATCATCACGTGCCCTGTCAAATCCCCCCCACCCTTCCGGAGGCTCTGGAACGTTAGCGCTGGCAGCTCCATAAGTCACTGGGCTGGGTGGCGCTGACAGGACGCGTCCCTGGGGCCCGCAGGCTTTAAGAACCTCCTCCACTGGAACGGCAGGGGAGCCGCCTCGTCCGTCACTCCATCGCCCGCTTTAAGCACACGTATAGCACACACACACACACACACACACACACACACACACCTTTCTTCCCATCCATCATATCATCCATCTCTTACATCTCCTGAATACATCTTTTTCCCCTCCCCTCCGCTCATCCTATTTTTGACTAGTGACTTCAAGGGCAAAGCTCTAGATGAAAGAGTCTTACGCCATGGCCACATGGAGGTCCTCAAGTAGCCATTTTGTCCCCATAATTAGCATGTGTCCTCTTTGAACATTGGGAGTATTCCTAGCCGCGATGTAAAAGCGTGAACATGAAATGGACACGGGAAGCTGGTCTTATCATGTCTCGTCTCAGCTGAGAGAAATCTGACTGACGCAGCTATAAGTGAATCCGGGCCGAGTAAAAGGAGAGTGTTGTCGCTTGTGGGAAAGAAAGAAAGAAAGAAAGAAAGAAAGAAAGAAAGAAAGAAAGAAAGAAAGAAAGAAAGAAAGAAAGAAAGAAAGAAAGAAAGAAAGAAAGAAAGAAAGAAAGAAAGAAAGAAAGAAAGAAAGAAAGAAAGAAAGAAAGTAAGAAAAAAAGAAAGAAAGAAAGAAAGAAAGAAAGAAAGAAAGAAAGAGAGTGTGAAAGAGGCTAAGGTCTTGCTGGAAGCGGAGGAACAGCAAACTTTGCGTTAAAAGTTCAAGCAGGCATCAGGTGGCACAACCAAACAGCCAAAGACACACACACACACACACACACACACACACACACACACACACACAAACACACACACACACACACACACACACACACACACTCAAACTCGGACAACATTCCAGGCCCCCGAGCTCGCAGAGGCATTCCGTCTCTTATCGCGTTGCACTTCCTAAGTCCGGAATCTTGTCTGACATCCCAACCAGGAATAAAACCACCGTGGGGGAGAGGATGGCTTTGGGAGCGATAGCGAAGGAGAATGACTTACCCTCATGCAGAAACGCAGCGAGAGGGAGGAGGGGGGGGGGGGGGGGGGGGGCCAGGGAGAGCGGCCCCCGCCAGACAGATGGCAGAGAGCAAACAACTGCAGCGGTGTGTCGTGTAGCGGGACGGAGGCAAGCCTCATGCTGCGGCGCCTCGTTCTGTATCAGGCCCGGGGTCTGCCGGGGGGGAAGACAAACATGGCCGCTCACACACAACGCGCCACCCTCCGCTGCCCGAGTCTCAGACTCTCTCGCCGTGCTCAGCGAGAGGGCTGTGGGACATTTTGCTCAGAGTGTCTCTCTGCCTACCTGTGTCTATCTGTCGGACAACACGGTGCTATTCCCGCCAACGTGTGTGTGTGTGTGTGTGTCCTTTCAACCCGGACAGGGGGGGGGGACGTCGGACGCGAGGTGCGGTGTTTGTCTGATCGTGTGAGCGCAGGGATGTTTTGGAACTTTTCGAAGTTCTCTCTCCTTCCCTTTATCCATTTCTCCCACTCTCTGTCCCTTCCCTTCCCTTTTCTCCCAGCAGTCCACACCTTTGGAAGTGACTTTGGGAGATCGATCCCGACACACAGGCACATTAGCTCAATAGGCAGTTTCTGCTTTGTCAAGCAGCAATTCAATCAATGCCTCCTGTTCCGGGCACATCCGGCGGACAATGGCTGGCAACCCCCATCACTTCTGCTTAGAGAGGCTGATAGAGGCGCGCCGACGCTACCCTGGCGAGCTCGCTCCCCAAGGGGCAGAGGGGGGGGGGGGGGATAGCATAGCACCGCCACATTGACTTATACACCGTGTACCTCGAAGTGTGTGTGTGTGTGTGTGTGTCTGAGTGCGCATTGGTGGGTGTGTCCGTGTCCGTATGTCTGTAGATAAGATGCGTAGGTGCATGAGTCAAGGTTTGTGCGTGTTTGTGTGTGTGTGTGTGTGTGTGTGTTTATCCTCACCTGCCCACAGTTCTCCCACACCCTGAAGCCTCAGCTATGGTTTGTGCCCTCCCTCTCTTTTTTTATTTTGTATTTTTTACTGAGGTGGTAGAAAAACACTGGTAGCAGTAGTTTTCTCTCCCCAGGCATTCCCAACGGGGAGAGTCTTATTTCCGCCACCTCTGCACCGGTGCTGGAGGGGTGACAGTGTGCCATAACGGAAGCCATTCCTCCTCTCCTCCCCGTGCCCCCCCCCCCCCCCGACTCCTTCCACCTCCTTCTATCGATCGCTCCCTGTTGTAGCACCGCCGTGTGTGTTGTGGCCTGCTTACGGCTGTCCCGCGGCCCTGTTAAGTGTGTTAACACACTCTCGAACAGCTCCCCTGCTTCTAAGCATGTCCGGTTAGATGGCTCCCCAGATGCGAGCGTGTGTGTGTGGAAGTTCAGTGTGTGTGTGTGTGTGTGTGTGTGTGTGTGTGGGTGTTCCACACCGCAGTGCCATGAAAGGCATTAGAAAAAGGTGGGAGGAGAGCGTGACAGCCTTGCTTTAACAAACTGCGGGTGGGGAATGTAACAAACAGACAATTAAAGTCCCTAAGGGCCTGGAGGCCCCACGCTGCCCGTATGTGTGTGTGTGTGTGTGTGTGTGTGTGTGTGTGTGTCTGTGTGTGTGTGTGTGTGTGTCCTCGAGTAGCCTAAGTGACATAACCATACTGTAATTGGCTTCACTCCCGCCAGCCGTCTCTTCCTTTTGATATCCTTTATTATTTTAGTGCTTCTCTTTGTCCTTTTTTCTCCACCTGACTGGGCGCAGTACAACGCACGCGCCTTTTCCTAGAAGAAGGGCCGTTTAGCCAATTAAAATTAGAAGTCAGACAAGGACTAATAACTGTTGCGGTGTGTGCGCTCTGTGTGTGTGTGTGTGTGTGTGTTTTGTGTATTATCGCGTATCACA
Organism: Aplochiton taeniatus; assembly: GCA_017639675.1. NCBI lineage: Eukaryota > Metazoa > Chordata > Actinopteri > Galaxiiformes > Galaxiidae > Aplochiton > Aplochiton taeniatus. The sequence goes on along the minus strand of CM030182.1, from coordinate 8,117,827 downwards.
GAAGTGGTTTCTATGAGGTCTAAAACGGAAGGGCTTGGATTTCCCACTTAACCAGCTGTAAAAACTGCGCTTTTTTGACCATAGGCGAGTGAGTGGGCCCACACACAAACACACAGAAAACACACGTGCGTACGCACGGTGGAAACCACCCTGGCGGTTCTCACCTCCCACGCACACATGGCAGCGGCGGCAGGAAGCCTGTGTGTGTGTGTGTGTGTGTGTGTGGGGGGGAGCCAGGGATGGGCAGAGAGGAGCGCTCCTCATGCAGAATTAATGGCTGCCGACATTGTCTGAGAAACGCAATGAGGTGCCATTCAAGAGCTGCTCTACTATAGATGAGGCTGAAGTGAGAGGAACGGATGCGACAGGGACCCATGTGGGGCCAGCACCAGAGGGAGAGATAGAGAGAGGGAGATGGAGAGCGGCACACACATACACACACATGAAGTATATACATAGAGAGAGAGAGAGAGAGAGAGAGAGAGAGAGAGAGAGAGAGAGAGAGAGAGAGAGAGAGAGAGAGAGAGAGAGAGAGAGAGACAGAGAGAGACAGAGAGAGAGAGAGCTGGGAGAGAGAGAGCTGGGAGAGAGAGAGAGAGAGCTGGGAGAGAGACGAGAGGAGAGACAGGGTTGAAAAGAAGCGTAGAAGAAGGGTGGGAGAACAGAGAACAGAACATCTATTGATACCATTGGCGGTGTGGCCATTCCACTGGCTAAACACTCCAAGCCTTACTGATTAAATCTCGCATGCGACATTTCGAACGTGTGCGCGCACACAAACACAAGCACAAACACAAACACCCCCGTAAAATTATATCAATAGTGTTTATGCAATAAGAATAACAGGGAGAAAAGCAGTGGGGAATAAAACACAAACAATCTGCTTTCGTTCGGCACTGCTCGCCTCTCTCGTCTCCTCTGCTCACCAGGTTGCCTTGGCAACAGTCAAGGCCCACCTGGGAGGTCTGGGTCGGTGGAGCTGTGATGAAGTGTGAACGTGCAGGTGAATTTGGCGGGCATGTGTCGGAGAAAGACAGTGCCTTTTTGAGGGCATGTCTTTGTGTGTGTGCGTGTGTGTGTGTGTGTGTGTGTGTGTGTGTGTGTGTGTGTGCGTGTGCGTGTCTGTGTGTGCACGCGAGTGTGCGTAGGTGTGCCAGCGCCTACATGTACATGGACACGCGAGAGTGTGGTCATAGCTGCGGCATTGTGCTCTCCACCTCGGCTGAAACTGAGGCGGCTTCCTTGGAGATCGATCTCCTCCTCACACGTCGACATCAAACACCTGCATAAACACACGGAAGCCCCCCCCCCCCCCCCTTTAAACAGCATGGTGTGCCTTCCCAGGCTTTAACTGTTGCCATCCTTAAACTTGAACTACCCTCTGACTCTAAGCATACTGTGTTCAGGGAATTCTATGTCAGGAATGTAGAAGACAACCTGCTCCCTTCTTTTTTCAGACCTACTCCTCTGCTCGCTCTATCACTCCATCCTCCTCTTCTGCTTTGTCCACTCCCTCCTCCATCCCTCCAAATCTAAGAACATTCTGTATTTTACCAGGTAAGCCGACTGAGAACAAAATGTCTTTGAGGCGACAACGTGGCCAAGTGGCAGACAGCATGACTAAGTAAAACACAAGCCTAATTATAAAAGTAATTTAGCACAGAAAATTACCCTTAAGAGCAAGGGAGAAAAGCAATGGGAGCCAATCAACAATAATAGGAATCAAGCTAAAGAAAATAAATATGCCGTACCAACTGTATTGAGCCCCAGGGGATTGGCCATCTTTTTATTCACATGTTCTCGCCCCCCCCCCCCCCCCCCCCACACACACACACACACTCCTTTTCCACGGGGAAGAAGGGAGGAGCCCTTTAACCATCTCAAAGGGGGATGCCTCTTTGTAGTCCACGGCAACCTCCTTTGATCCGCCCACCCCCGGCTGGTGGGAGCATCCTTGGCTCTGACGTGGGAAAACGTGCCGACCTAATACGTCTGGAAGACGCCCAGCCGAGACGCCGTCGACATACAGGGGGAGGGGGGGGGGGGGGACCCACATGGTGACAAAACTTTCAGTCACGAAGACCCTGCTGTTTCCACTGCTCCACTTCATCCAGTCCCACAGTGGGGCTCCCTCTGTTCCTCCTTTGGACATGGCGTAGGAACGGCAACTGCAGGGGTCCCAAGGAGCTGCGGTGCGCGGGGAGGAGCTGCTCGCCTTCCTCCCTTATTCCCACGCTTCCCAAATCCCACACGCTATTCCCCAGGATGTATCGCATTCTCTTTGATGCCCAACCTTCTGGGGCTTCGCTCCCCTTGGCTCGCAAACACACAGTCAATAACAAACCCGTGAGAAGGGAATACATCTAATGCTCACATTCGTTTGGATAACAGAAAAAGAGGCGGAACAACCTTGGAACACCATGCTTATTATATATGTCTTATTCAACGCCGACTCTTTGGTGTGTTGACGCAAACACACAGCGTCACACACACGCAGAGCATGAAGGTGCGGGCCAGGAAAGCGAGGAATACATTAACAGCTGCCGCTCATCCAGCAACATGTGGAAGTATTACAACCGGGGGCCGTAAATAAACCCTGTGATCATCGTTCTGCCATATCAAAGACAAACACACGCACATGCCCGCGCCTAAGCTCCGCAAATTCTTCCTTGTTCAGGCGGCGGGAGCAGCGCAAACACGTTGCCCGCTGAAACACATAGCATAGCATGACGTAACAAGCAACGTAAAGCCGTACATGAAGTGATGGCGCCAACAACTGTACGCAGGCTCATTTCAGACGAGGGGACGGTTGGCAAGTGGCTCCAAAGAAATATCTCAAAGGTTAAATAGAGCAACATGTGATGCTCAACGACCAATGAAAGAGACACTCACGCAGGCAAACAGGTGTGCCGTTCCCTTATCCATCAATAGACCTCACACACAAAAAAACACACACCCACACAGACGTTGCAATAAAAAAAGCATGGGGGGCAGAATAGGGAGAAATACAGTTCAGTCGCGGGTTGTACGAAGGAGATTGATTCCACCTTACGGTTGGTGGGCACGCTTCTTCCCCTGTGCGTGGATCGTGTCAGGAAAGAATATCAAGAGCCACAGTAAATATCGCCAGAGATTGAATTATTTTCAGCTCAATAGTGGCCCATCAGCTCTCAATACGCCCAATACGAAAGCCCTGAGGAGCCAATTAAAGCTAAGCACCCAATCACATTCTCCATCTTAGGACGCCACGGTCAAGTGCCCAGACACAAATGACCAGAATGAAACACCGCAGGTCCGTGACAGAAGACTTCACATCAACCCCAAAAGAAGAGGCTCTGCCATACAATCAAATACAAAATATTCAGTAACTAAAAAAGAGCCACAGAAAGAGCCTGACCGGGCCCTTCTCCTAGCTCCTACGCGGGTGAACATGTGAACCGGGGACGCTCCCCACGGCCACGCCCGTGCTCCGCCGTCCTAAAGGCAGCCTGGTCAGAGAGCCCCGGTCCAGCAGGCGTCCGAGGCCCATCACTCGTCATTCCCCCTGTCCGCGCTGACGGCTCCCCCCCTGTGGCACGGCAGTGAGGCAGGGCCGCCCACCGTCTGCTGTGGGGGGGGGGGGGGGCCGGGCAGGGGGGTGGGGGGGGGGGGGGGCTGCGCATGCGGCACCTGTCATGGCCTAAACCCCACAGGGCTTTCTCTTTGTTTACCTCGCCAGTTGGACCCCCCCCCCCGCCCCCCCCCCCTTGCACATCAATTGATCGATAGAGGAAACATTTTGAAGCAGAGTGACGACATCTTTAGGTGTGTCATCGTAAATGCGAGAGAGAGGGAGAGGGAGAGGGAGCAGAGGGAGAGAGGGACAGAGAAAGAGAGAGAGAGAGAGAGAGAGAGAGAGAGAGAGAGAGAGAGAGAGAGAGAGAGAGAGGGAGCAGAGGGAGAGAGGGACAGAGAAAGAGAGAGAGAGAGAGAGAGAGAGAGAGAGAGAGAGAGAGAGAGAGAGAGAGAGAGAGAGAGAGAGAGAGAGAGAGAGAGAGAGAGAGAGAGCAGAGTGAGAGAGGGACAGAGAGACAAATCAGGGTGATGGAATATGACTTGTACGCCATCCCTGTGAACAATTTTCTTTCTTTTATCTCTCTCTCTCTCTCTCTCTCTCTCTCTTTCTCTCTCTCTTTCTCTCTCTCTCTCTCTCTTTCTCTCCCTCTATGCCGTTCTCAGCCACGCCAGGCCTGTCGGCTCGCCCGACTCTCTGTCTTATCACTGTCAGGCTGATTCTCAGCAGACGAAGGGGCAGAATAGTCCACAGAGCCCTCTACCTACCAAGATACGGACAGAGTGTCACACACACACACACACACACACACACACACACACACACACACACACACACACACACACACACACACACACACAGCATGCATCTCACTGCCAATAAACAACATGATATTTCTGAGCCTGCAGGTTGCTGTCATAGCTCCTCTGTAAGTCTGAAGATGAACTAAAATGAAAAGACTAAAGACGGAAAGGGATAAAGCCAGAGAGGGTCACATCTCAGCCAGATGAAAGTTTTCTGGAAGCTTCGAAGTATAAACCTCAATGAAAGGCAGAAAACCGAAAACCATGAAACACCGCCTGCATGTGCTGTAGACACCCAAACACACACACACACACACACACACACACACACACACACACACACACACACACACACACACACACAGGCACACACACACGCACACACACCGCAACACAGAGACATCCCCACCTCGTCAGCTCAGAAACAATGACACCCTAATCCGGTGACAATGCGGTGTTAATCCGCACAAAACAGGGATTGAGCGGGGCGACGAACGTGGGAGAAGCTCGCTAGCAAAACGAGCAGCAGCAGCAACAGCGGCAGCTAATCCTGATGAGAGATGGAGGGGCTGGGGGACGGTGATAAATCGCCCGAGAGGGAGATAGAGGTGAGCAGGAAAGATGTCACAAAGAGAAAGGGGGGCAGAGAATAAAGAGGATCCGCCCAGTGTCGGCCCAAACGGACGGGAGATGAAAAAAAGAAGAAGCACGTCGAGATAAAGGAAATGATGGAGGGGGGAGTAAAAGGGATAGAGATACGGAACGGATGAGAAATGGGGAGAAAGTTGACGCCTGGCAGATCTCCCCGACCATAGCTGTAGCTTTTTCACGGTTGGCTCACCCACTCCAATGCATAATCAAAAGCCCAGGGAGAGGAAGAAACAAACAAACAAACAAAAGAGAAATACGAAAAGGCCAAACACACACACACACACACACACACACACACACACACACACACACACACACACACACACACACACACACACACACACACACACACACCCAAACAAACAGAGATGACTATCAGTAAATATCCACACACATACACTCACACTTAAACTTGTTCCCTCAAATAAATCCACGGCCAATATAAGAAGAGAAAAAAAAACGGCATAGCAGTCCTTTGTTGCTGTTTTTTTCCCTTTGTTTTTTTACGAAAAGGAGTGCCTTGGTCCATGGTTGACCCGTGACAGCAAATCAGTTTTGATCTTAAAGCAGATCTAGTCAGATTTACGGGAATTTAAACTGCGGTAGAGGAGACAGGGTCTGTCATTATTACACCACGAGTTGTCTGACTGAGTGACACCAACCCTGGTGACGCCACTGCTAATTACTGCTCTCATCGGGAGCAGAGTGAGTGTGCCAGTGAATGACTTGACGTGACAAACGGGGGGCTGGGGGTGGGTGGGTGGGGGGGGGGGGGGATTGGGGTACAACACAGACAACCTTTGAGCAGCGCCAGTTGAAAGAGGCAGGACATTTTGACAGCGTTGCCATTTTGGGCTATTTGCAAATTACATTAAAATACTATTTGAAGGGGCACTGCAAATTTGGGGCAATCGAGGTTAATACATGAACTGTCAAAAGTACTGTTCAACTGTGACTGAGCACAGAGAGAGAGAGAGAAAGAGGGAGAAAGAGAGAGAAAGAGGGAGAAAGAGAGAGAAAGAGGGAGAAAGAGAGAGAAAGAGGGCGCCGCCTTGACGGGTCGGGCTTCGAAATCCAAAATGGCTGGCCTATGATCTATCAGGGCCCGTTGGATAGTCTAACACCCATAACTACCAATGAAACCTCCAGTTTGAGCTCCCCTTTCTGTTGACTTTGCTTGATTGACAAAGAGGACGCCTCCACTGCTCCGTGGGGACATGCGGCCCCATAAGACACGTTCACGTCAATTCTCCTCCTCTTCCTCATAACGAGCCCTTCTCTATGGTCCCTGCTTTTCCTAATGAATCATTAACACTGCCGTCCTTAAAAGAGTGGCTGGTCCCTCTGCAGCGCCACAGAGCCTCGAGAAGACTCACTGCACTCTCTCTCTCTCTCTCTCTCTCTCTCTCTCTCTCTCTCTCTCTCTCTCTCTCTCTCTCTCTCTCTCTCTCTCTCTCTCTCTCTCTCTCTCTCTCTCTCCCCCTCCCACTGTGTGTCTGTGTCTTTGGGATGCAGAGTGTGTCGGTGCTGTCAGCATGTACTCCGTCAGAGTGGAGACAGCCTGGGAGCTCAGAGGACCTTTCACGGAGGAGAAAAACCGACAGGCATGCCAGAGACACCTCTGTGTTCACTCTATATACCTGGATGAGCAGACGAAGACACTCACACATGCACACACACACACACACACACACACACACACACACACACACACACACACACACACACACACACACACACACACACACACACACACACACACACACACACACACACACACACACACCACCCACACAAACATACATACCTACCTAGAATGCACAAGCACACACAGTGTGTTCACTACCAGCACAGTAGCCATGACTCCTTCCTTACATTTGTCTCCTGGGCGGTCTCCTATAAATACCATTCACCTGCAGCATGGGCCCATGCTAACCGTGTGCTTTCCATTATCGTAACGCCGCACGTTGTGTTTGTGTGCAGACAAAGCTGCCAAGTCGCATTCAAACGGGGCTCAATCACACAGCTAAAGGGTAAGTTCCACAGCCATCTGCAATCCCTAGCTCAGTCTGGGTTTCTGGAAGCGTATGCCAGTTCTTGCCCCGTGCACTGAGGAACCGATGTCTGGCTTCAGTCTAACTGGCTTTTGTTATCACATGGATTACTGGCCAACACGAATGTCAGCAATTTCCCCAACGGACGTATTTTGTGCTGATCATATCTATTTGGAAGAGAGCGGATCATTTAAATTCCCGTTACTGTCGGGGGGAGTAAGGTAGGGTGAGATGGGATGTCCGATCAGGCCAAAGGCCTTCATTTTAATAAACGGGCCAAAGTTAATATCATCTTCCCAGCTACTCCGGAAAGCTGCCCCTAATCAAGAGGGTATTATGTCTAACATAACTTATGTCCTGCTGTCAAGAATGACCAGGGGAAGAGTTGGTGGTTAAACGGTGACAATTGTCGTATGTTGAGAGGGACTGTGAATGGTTTCTTAAGGACGGTAGGGCTAGTCAAAGTTAGCCTAGTACCACTGCAAGCTCACCATAGAGCCAGCCAGCCAGCCAGCCAGCCAGCCAGCCAGCCAGCCAGCCAGCCTGCACAGGCTCTGAGCCACCAACATGAGGCCAGCCGGTCAGAGACTCAGAGAGAGTCACACACTTAGTCCCATGAGTCACCTGCCGTTCTCCCTCCCTTTCCTACTCCCCACCCCCTCTAAACTTAAGACATGTGGTCAAACAGTCACACTGTGCCCGGGTCAAACTATTACCAGGGAACGGTTCCTTAGACAGCTCGTTGCAGATGCAGTGGTGCACGGTGACATACTGCACACACAAATGCACACACACACAAAAGCAGACACACAAATGCTCACACACACACACACACACACACACACACACACACACACACACACACACAGCGCAACTCGGTCAAAACATCAAAGAAACGGCCTCGCCGCTTAAGACCGAGAGAATCACACGGTTAGATGGCCTTTGTGGGAACGCTACAGCGCACATTGGATGCACCAAAGCATGTGTGTTTGTGGTGATGTTCGTCGTGAGCCATAAGTGTGTCTGTGTGTGTGTGTGTGTGTGTGTGTGTGTGTGTGTGTGTGGCAGGGGTATGAATGTATCGTATTCGATCTGTTTATTCATGTGAGGCGTCACAGACACAGCAACCACATCGAGCCCCCGTCTTCCAGAGCGGTCGCCCCGAACACAGAGGCAGGGCAGTGTGTGTGTGTGTGTGTGGGGGGGGGGGCTGTGGAGCTGCGGCAGTAACACCCGGAGATGGCTTAGCTCACGTATCCGTTCAAAAAGCCCAGAGTGCCGGGGAGAAGGGGAACTCCAAGCGTGCGCAAAATAGTTCCAAAAGTGAAGCCGAGCCTTGATTACCAAGGCGGCAGTGAGCTGCTTCACGGGATGAGCCGGGACCATTAGAAGGGCGACGTCACTGGTAGCCCCCCACCCCCACCCCCTCCCTCCTACTCTGCCCCCCAAACCTGGGGACGAGCACACGGCTGTGAGAGCGGCCCGGTGAGTGCCGCCGCCGCCGCCGCCCTCATTTGGCTGACGGAGGGCTGGCGAAAAACAATCAGTCCTTAATTAAGTGTCAGAAGTGTTTAGCGGTGAGACCAATGAAGTCCGTTCCTCGCTCCAGACACTAATAACGACTACAATCTGCCGGAGCGGAAACATCGCTGGCCTGGTTGCTCCAGACACACAATCCCCGCTCCTTAAAACGGAGTTTATTAAATCACATCGAGGGGATGAAGACGCTCTCTTTGCCGAAACACACGCTATTTACAAGGTCAATAAAACGGCTTTTTTTTACACACACACACACACACACACACACACACACAATGAAAAGGTGTTTACAGCACAAATGTGCTTCTAGTGTTGTTAGCCAGAGGGTTTTATTGATCATAGCCGGCCCTGGTGGATTTCCAGTCAAATGCAGGAGCATTTATTTTCCCTTTGCGTTGTGGTTAGTTGTTCTCCGTACTTTGTGTTGGTTTGGAGAGAGCAGACCTTTGGCCCTGCCTCCAGGCTCCATTTCACACCGAGTGAAGATGAGTTGGCGACGGCTTCGTGAGCCCGCCGGCCCCCGAAGACGCCGGACTAGCAGGCGCGCCGTGCCTTTCCGATCAGAAGCACGCCCCACGGCGAACGCATAATCAGACAAAAAGAGAAAACCTCCGACAAGATCGATACCGAGGTCGTCCAACGGCTAGCCTTGGGTTCTAAAACGGTGCAGGGGGGGAAACGAGGGGTTCCCAAGAGGTGGAAAGAGACGGTAGGTTTACGATGGCCCCACCCCCGAACCACCGTCTCCCCTGTCCCTGCCTGTCTTTGTCCTCAGGGGCCTGAGTGAGCTTGGCAAGCTACTCTAAAAGGGCATGCCAGGCTGTGGTATGTACACACACTGACATCCTGCAAGGAAGGTGAAACGAAGTCTCAACTCAGCGCTAAGTCACCGCGAGAGAGAGAGAGCGAGAGAGCGAGAGAGAGCGAGAGAGCGAGAGAGAGAGAGAGAGAGAGAGAGAGAGAGAGAGAGAGAGAGAGAGAGAGAGAGAGAGAGAGACAGAGAGAGAGCGGGCGGTACGACGACTCGTAGCTCAGAAAAGGCCTGTTGAGGTGGCCCCCGTTGCATTGTCTTATGAAACAACACGGAGGGAAGGCTGCGGGATCGCTTTGCGTCGGAGACGAGAGGAGCTGAGCTGCTGAACGAACGAATTTGACATCAAACAAAAAAGAGGAACTTGGCAAGTCCTGAAGATGATGCGGCATAGCACACCACCACATAGAATGCCTGTTTTAGTACACACACGCACGTTCACACACATGCCAAACCGTGCCAAACATCCTTATATCAATGAAAAAGCCAGACAGAATTGCATCTGCTGGAACACAGCAGCATTGAATTGTTCCCAAGCGGGAGAGAGGACAAACGTAACTACAGCGACGGTAAACATCATCCAATGTTAATGCAAATAGCGGAAGCTGGGCCAGGGCGAAGTACGTTGGTATTAACGTGACCTTAGCTTCTGTTGCATAGCCCTGCATCCGCCCAGCCATTCCGCGGCTGCGAATGCAAATGGGTCAGAAGGTTCAGCTGCCGCCATGGCAACCCCGCCATCTCCAAGGTCCCTTGGTATAATTAGCAGTTAAGTCGTCATGACAGCAACATGGCCGTGATATTTCATTCTCTTTCACGGCGGAGCCTGGACCCGCCGACTGACTCACGCAAGTCCAACCTGCCTCCTTGCTAGTTTACTCACTGCAGCACCCCCCCAAAAAAATAATGAATGTTTACTGTTTTATGAGTAAAAATGTATAAGGCAGTGTGAACCAAGTGTTGCCAATACATGTTTGCCATACACCTGCTTTCTTCTATTTCTATGACGTTAAAATGAAGGTTCATTCTGCCATATTGTGTTGGGGTAATGTGTTTACCCACTCCTTAATGATACCATTCCCTGGCAGGAGTCGTCTTTCCTTTCAAATTCCGCCCCTGACTTCATTGAAAGTCCATGAAGAGACTCTGCACGGATTGTCAGACCTCGGAGATTAGCCAAGACCTCAAATGCTCAATTCCCTCACAGCGTTTAGCATGCCAGCTCAGTAGCAACAGTCCTGTTGTTTTCACAGTGGGGGGAAGATTTTCTCGGCGCTCTCTCACACACGCGCACACAGCCGCACTCGGAAAACGCACGCACACACGCACACATCCGGGCCTGTCAGGGACAAAAACTTCTTCAATCATCTTTAATTAATACGGTTTTAAAAAAAAAGAAAACATGCTAGCTTAACCAATTCTCCTCAGGCAGCTTTGCTGTTTGCTGCACCCCCTGCAGTGACCCGATTCCAGCGAGGCTCCACTTGCACCGCGGCGCCGTGTCGCCCGTTCTCTCATCAGGAGGGAGGCAAACGAGGGCACGCAAACAGCCAGGACTGGTGTGTGGTGTGTGTGTGTGTGTGTGTGTGTGTGTGTGTGTGTGTGTGTGTGTGTGTGTGTGTGTGGGTGGGTGTGTGTGTCGACAGTGCCGTCGGACCGCCGCACGCCCGGCGAGCCATGACGGGACCACTTAGGTCGGCGCTCATAGATCCCGAGGAGAGGCCGGGTCCCACTCTGTATTCCATATCGTCATCATTAGCCCTCACCTCTTCCGCTCAGAACCGGAATATGCAACCCAATTAATTAGTGCACTTCTGTTGCCGCTGGTTCCCCAAAAACACAAACAAACATCACACACACACAATAATACACTCTATGCGACACTTACGGTGGCCAGTGGGATGGGCGCGCCACGCTAATTTGTTTACGTGTGTTTGGTGTGCGCTTTATCTGGGCGCCGCGTCGATTAATGCACGCCTGAAGCTGGCAGGGCCACGTCGCTCAGAGAAAGAAAGCCGATAAAGACGGCCCGCGCTCTCAATGCTAATATATAGACTTTGGAGATGAAGACAGAAACCCAAGCAAGCAAAAAGACAAGAGTTCTTGCCAGGGTGCGGAACAGAAATTATGTTAATAAACGTCTACCATCTCAATCCTTGTCCACCTAATAATTCAAAATCCACACAAATGGATTTATTTCTGCTGATCCCAAATCAAAGTAAAGAATTGGCGTCTAGAGGCCAGCCATGCCGGCCCCCATTATACCACACAAACGATGATGATGTTCCCCGAGGGAGGTCCCTACAGATCCCCACATGACACAGAAAGATTGCAGGATTATCTGCAGGTCTCTCTCTCTCTCTCTCTCTCTCTCTCTCTCTCTCTCTCTCTCTCTCTCTCTCCCTCTCTCTCGTCCACTTCTCTCTGTCCTTTATTTGGCCGGCCAGGCCACTCAAAAACTAGCCTTGTTTTCTTCAATTAAGCAGCTGACTCCCCTCACGCTCCACTGCTCCCTGATCACCCTCGTCCCGGCGCCCGTCCTCTCCCTCCCCCTCTCTCACGCTAACAGCGGTGCAGGGATGGAGAGGTAGAGAGCATGAGGGAGATGGGAGAGGAGATACTGACAGCCTCCCAGAGTATCGTTAAAGACCTACTTTAAATGGAAGGTCGGGAGAATGATGGCTGCTCTCCTATGTGCCTGTTTCTCTCTCTATGTATCTCTCTCTCTCTCTCTCTCTCTCTCTCTCTCTCTCTCTCTCTCTCTCTCTCTCTCTCTCTCTCTCTCTCTCTCTCTCTCTCTCTCTCTCTCTCTCTCTCTCTCTCTCTCTCTCTCTCTCTCTCTCTCTCTCCCTCTCTCTAAAACCTTTAATTGGCTAAGACAACCTCTCAAAACAAACTACATGAAGCCAGTGAGTGATGACTGTTTTCTTTGACTAATCTGTATTTGAACGCCCCACCACATCATACCACCCGTTTGTAAATTGTTCATGCGCTTTCATTATTCAACCTATAAATATCTCAAGAGGCACACTTGCTAAATTAATTAGCGCACAACTGTCAGTCTTCTGGTGTAGTACTAACGACCAAAACACACATACGTGCAATATAGTAAACGAAAGAAATGACATCATTGGGGAAACATTAAAGAGTTGCTAAGGTGAGTAGCAATTCCAGACATTGGCAGGCACACATAGTTCTGTCTTGGGCTGAAGCTTTTTAGAAACACAGTAGCCATGTTCACTGGCCACTGAGGAAAAAGGCATCAACATGACTCGACAATCATCCTGGGTCTTTACCATTCACAAGGGTGGCGACGCAGAGAGAGAGAAACAACAGAGACGTAGCATGTCTGTGTAAGGGAGAGAGCAAAAGAGAGAAAAAGAGAGAGAGAGAGAGAGATAAAGAGAGACAAAGAGAGAGAGCGCAAGATAGTGCTTGGAACAAAAAAAAAAGCAATATTCGATTAATTTACGTAACAATTCCGAGAAGCAGAATTGTTCTATTTCCACTCTCAGCTCTCCTTCATTTCTCTTGGTTTTAGGCAGACAACAGGTCTAAAAAGGTAGTAGGCGTTGGCAAATATACGGCCGAGATAGGAGAGGTTACCATAGGGACGCTCCAGGAGAGGTCAGTGAGGCCGGTAGTTTATGTGGTTGACTCAGACCGACTGCAGCACTTAAGCTTATTACAGTGCGTGACGAATCTACCGAAACTCCCATGGACACTCAGGGACAGGCAAAATGGTGAACAGGGACCACCGGGATAAACAGGTGACATGTGAGGCCAAAGGCAGAGTGGCGTAAGACCATCGCAAAAAAACACCCAGTGAAGCCGACGCCATTTCCTTCAGCGTTATATCCTGGAGCAAGGATCCAAAGTCTGACTGATTCCGATGCCTTGTTCAATCGTTAAGTGTGTTTTCACTTTGGAAAACTATTTCCATCCAACCACTAGGTGAGGAGAGGAGTAGGCAAACAAATGTGCATACTAGCATTGGTGGATACAAAGATGGACACACACACACGCACGCACACACACACACACACACACACACACACACACGCGCACACACGCACACACACACACACAGCAGAAACGGCAGGGGCACAGCAGGGCATTGATTCTTCACACCAATATTATTTTACATCCTTACATCCCTCTGGGATGAATTAGACTAAACGTCTGGGTCGGAGCTGTTAGTTGTCAGGGCAACAGGTGGCAATACTTATGAATGCATATGCTACACTAGAAATTGCATTTACCACTAAGCACTTTCACGCTTCATAAAAGTGAGTGGGCTGTGCTCTGGTTGTGACAATGGCAGTGATGGCTCGCCGAGATTGGCTGAGCGGGAAGTTAATGAGTGTGGTACATCTTCAGCTCAAGCCAAGCAGAGGTTGTTATTAAGGGAAAAATTGCGGGAAGCCAGACTAACAAAAGAAAATAATAATCACTGTTTGTCATTTGCATCAAGAGGAGGCAGCCACAGCTTCGTCAGACCTTCCAGCGCCGAAGATGCGGAAACAGGAGAAGTGTGAGGCAAAAGGTGGAGGGGCCTAAAACCAGAAGCAAGAAACGCACTGTGAACCCAACGCCATTTCCTTCAGTGATATATCCTGGAGCAAGAATCCCAAAGTCTGACTGATTCCGATGCCTTGTTCGATCCTTAAGTGCATTTTCATTTTTGAAAATGATTTCCATCCATCGCTAGGTGAAGCGAGAAGCGTCCAAACAAATACGCACACAAGCGCGAGCACTGGGGCAGCACACTTAGACGGGCACAAACACACACATATACACACACACACACATATACACACACACACACACACACACACACACACACACACACACACACACACACCCACACACACACACACACACACACACACACACACATAGTAGACATTTCAGGAGCACAGCGGGGCATTGATTCCTCACACCGGCCCTCTGCAGCTCCCCAGCAGGGGGGTGATTAAGGTGAGTAAACATCATGAGTTCAGCAATCAATAGAGTCAGGGTATCAGCCTGTTGCTGACTGTTAGACAACAGCCCATATGCAAATGTGCCCGAAGCAACCAGAGGCTGTCATCCATCAACTGGTTAATTACGTTGGCCTCATGAAACATTCAAACACTTCCAGAAATGAATTAGGCAACGAATAGTTCAACTGGGGGGCTAAAAAAAATCAAAAAAGGGTAAAAAAATACGGATCGGAATGAATGCTGATGTATGTTGCCGGTAGGTGTCGATGGGTGATGACGCAAATCCTTTGGAACCGGCACCCCGTTAAGTGGATGGATAGAAATGAGCATAAGAGCATGCGGTGCATCCCATAATAACCTTGTGTCCTTGGAGAAATCATGTTCTACCACCCTCTCACAATATCTCAGCCTCCACCTCCAATATTATTCTCCGTCTTTACATCCCTCTGGGATGAATTAGACTAAACGTCTGGGCCAGAGCTGTTAGTTGTCAGGGCAACAGGTGGCAAACTTGTGAGTGCCTATGCTACACTAGAATCTGCATTTAACATAAAGCACTTTTCATGCTGCATAAAAGTGAGTGGGTTGTGCTATGGTTATGAAAATTGTAGCGATTGTTCGTCAAGAATAACAGAGCTGGAGAAGTCAACAGAGAACAGCGCATCTTCAGCTCAAGCCAAGCAGAGGTAATTATTAGGAGGAAAATGTCAGATGAAACTCAGAAAAAAAAATTATAATAATGACTTTTCGTCATTTGTCACAGCTAAAGTTTGACGGGAAGAAAACCTGCGCGTTCCAAAGTAACGCGAGCATTCAAACGCTAAACGGGACACAAACAAGTAAAGAAATCCAGAAAAGCCTTTGAGGTGCTGTGACAGCGAACTACTGTGAGGGAGTAACTAACTGTCTGACGGCTGCCAGTGGCTTTGGGCACTCTCCCTCCCCGCTGACAGAGTGGGATTTGACCAGGCCCAGAACAGATGCCTGGGCCTCAGTTTGATCAGTACTCAGAGAAAAAAGTGCCCCGTCTAGGGGGTCCAGGCTCATTATCATGCCCAGTGTGCCAGTGAGCCCACACATGGCTTTGATGGAGACGCGCAACCACGCAACCCCTACCACAAAGCCATGGGAGGGGAGAGAATAAGGAGTAAGGAGGGAGGCTGAGAGAAGGAGAGAAGGAGGGGGGGGGGGGGGGCAGGCAGACCAGTAATACTCAATGGTCAAAAGAATGGTGGGGAGCAGCTTGTGGCGCAGCGCACAAAGTCAACATCCCTCTGTAGTCATAGAAACAGAATATGTGGCCTTTGATTTGGAGAAAAAAGAAAGGAAAAAAAAACTGCAACTGTGGATGCTAATGTGATGGTAAACTGATTTGCTTACACAGTTCACAGCACACACACACGCACACACACACACACACACACACACACACACACACACACACACACACACACACACACACACACACACACACACACGCCAAAAAGTAACACCACTTATTTATTGAGCATGTATCCCCCCCTACCATGGTTAGTGGAGGAGTGTTCACGGGCGTAAAGGCTTGTTTTACTGATGTGCCGGCATGCTCAAACATGCACCAAAGGGGAGTGCGAAGGTGCTTGTTGGAGAGGTAATTGATATGGGGGTGTGCGTGTGCTCGTCCCACCAGACGCTGTATCCAAAGCCCTGACACAGGCCTAATTGGGCCGGCCGACTGGGATCAGAGCCCCACCCTGCACCGTGGCCCCGCCATCGCCCGTTCTCCACCTCCAATTAGCACTCCGTCTTAACCTACACCTGTATCATGTCAGACTGGTGCGGCGTCCCTTCCCCCAACCTCCTCCTCCCCGGCGACGTGACCCAGTCACACTCTGGCCTCCCCCGCCAGCACGGGAGAGGGGTGACAGGTAATTACTGTGACACGCTGATTTCCCTATAGGTGTAGAGCCTGATAACCCCTAACCACCCCCTCTCCCCTCTCTCTCTCTCTCTCTCTCTCTCTCTCTCTCTCTCTCTCTCTCTCTCTCTCTCTCTCGTTTGTGACTGTGAATCGGTGTAATGAAGGGGCCGGGGGAACAGAGGCGTGGCTGGGTGGAGAACCATAAAGAGGGCGGGTCCTGAGCATCAAGCGGCGGCCGCACCTCGGCGCCACCATCCTGACGGACGCGTTGAAGCAGCCTCCTCTCCCACATCGGAAAACCCGCCGGAGATACCCGAGGGATCGAGGAACGCTGCTCAACGTTCCCGATGCCAGCAGCCGTGTTCCCTTCTGTCAGAGCCGGATCCGTTTCACAGGCTCTGGGTCAGCCGAGCAGCCAGCGCCGCAACCCTCCACACGGCAAATTCTGATGCGGGGCCCGTCCAGTAATTAGCCGAATTAGCAGCACACTCGTCTTTGCCCCGGCGTGGGTCCGGAGAGCGCTGCCGTTAATATCATCCTTTTATGGGTCATAAAACACTCTCCATCAAAAGGAAATATACGAGAGACAAAGAGTGCCAGTCAGCTGGGCCAAGCCGAGGAGACGTGAAGCCAGCTGGATTCCCTGGCTCGAAATCAAACCAGGCGTATTAATATAATTAGCCGAGAACGCTGAGAATCCTACAGTAGGGGAGTTTATCATGGCGTGTTTGACACAAACGTGCAGCAGTCCACTAAGGGAATCAGTCCACTAAGGGAATGCAGTACAGTGCAATATTATTTCCTTTCCTTATCTGGAGACCTATGTCTATTTGGTAGACTATCTGTTATTTCAACAGTTGTCTATCTGCCATCATGAAACAATTAGCATTTTGTCTTGACATTGAGAGAATTGATTTTGTCCTTGCTGTAAGTGGTAGGCTCTCCAGGACAAAATAATAGGTGCAGTTATCCTCTAATCTATGGTGATTGGGTGAAACCGTAATGGCCAAGGCAGGGACAGTGTATGAGATCATCTGATTTTTCCCCTAATCGAGTTATAACACATGCGGCCAATGTTTTTTAATACGCTGACTGATTTTCCCATAACGTCAAGGTTCTTCATTAGGAAGGAAAATTAATTGCATAATTTCCGGCGATACACAACGTTGTAAATGGTATGCGTCTGCCATCTGATGGAAGATTATTTGGACACGTTCTTTTTTCCACGTTTCGAGTTTGGGATCTTACCCCTCTCTCACCTGAATGCTCAAGCAAGTTCAGTTTGTTCACCCGTGATCATTCCCTTATTCAAAGGCGAATAACTTTGATTGGACGACTACCAAAAATCATCAACAGAGCCCAGGTGTTTAACTGTCTTGCCCACTAACTAAGTTGGCCGGCTATGCAGTTTGGGTTCAGTGCTGGGTTCAAACGGAAAACCCATAAAACCCAGTCATTTACTCAGTTGCCATAGACAACGTAGCCACCTAGTATAATTATTACGCAGTCCATGGTGCTGAACCTAATGTGCACTGCTATTTATATGACTTTACACAGTGACAACCACATTTGTTATGTCAAGATAACTAGACTATACACCGTTAAGTAAATAAAAAAAAAATTACCCCACATCCCCCAGACTTCTGTACACAAGACACACATTCCCAGGCAACAAAGGCTTGACTGTGCTACTACATTATCATACTGTTCACGTGAGGCTCACCCAAACATAATTAACACAAATTAGAAATGAAAACTATCACAGGAGACACAAGTACGGTAAATGAGTGACTCATCAGGGGAAGCACCTATATAATCAATCAGTCACTGTATGTATATCATAAACAAAGGAATAGATTGACGGGATAGCAATTTGGGTGGAAACGTGATTAGGCATGGAGATACCGAGATGCAGCTCAAGGGTTTTGGTTGACCCCTGGCTGGCTTTTTCAACCCCCAAAAATGCTATGACAAATATGCCCACGGACAAGATATCTTATCTCAAAGTTGTTGTTTTTAAGTGTTTAGTTATGCATTTTAACACATTTGACATTTCTAGGGCTGCTGCTCAGGGAGCGGTCTCGTCAACCTCATCCCGTCAGCGTATTCCCCGCGGAACGTCGGCGGATCAAACACGACAGGCCCTTACCTTCGTAGACGGCCTTGAATCCCTGGCCGCTGACGGCGTAGTCTGACAGCAGCCACAGCGTGAGCCGCGGCCCCGTGCTCACCACCGGCGACGGCAACTGGAACCCCGTCAACCTGAGGAGACAACCAGAGAGGAACACCGTCAACCGTCACCGCCCTCGGTAGCCCAGCAAACCCTCCATGTGCGGCGACCAGCCGGGCCGGTCCACCAGTCCCCACGGGTCTGCACAGGGCTCACATTGCAAACGCTCGGTGCAGACCGATGGTGATCGAGGCCATCGATCGATCCGCCTAGCAACACGCGAACTGGGCCTCCTTGATCGTGGCTTTAGCCAACAGTGAGATTAGACTAGATCGTCTTCTATTTCCTTTATGTTCGAATACACATTATTGCATAGGAGAGAGAAGGCAAATAAATGTCGTAGTCCAACTCATCCTTTCATTTTGACACAAATGATGTAGAAGTAATCTAGAAATGAAAGGTTGTTGGATTGATTGTGGTAAATGGCAAAGGGACTTTTGGGGAAAACCCTAACTCACATGGCTCCACACATTGAAATGGTAGTCACACATGCATGGTCTATTAACATTGATAGGATCCAGTACTTTAGTTTCCCATTTCCACTTCTCTTTCCAGATTGGCACGATCTGATCTCTGCTTGAAAGAGACACATGTTGAGGCAAATCACCTCCTCACTGGCCAGAAATGGAGTTGGAAGAATGCCATTTTGATTCTGCAGCAGATGACAAGTGAACATGTGTCTGTGAGAGCGGATGGGGGGGGGGGGGGGTCTGAATTTCATATAATCCCTATCGGGATCAGTATAAGGCAAACACCTATTTAACCATTTTTGCATTTTACAGGGCTCAGTGCAACTGTCATTTCAATTTAGAGAGGGCAGGAGAGATTGTATATATTTTCAATGACAAACAAACGCTGGAAGTAAAAGTGAACTAAGGATGAAAGTAAAAGGCTCAGTTGTGCGTGCATGTAGCTGGCTCTAGCCACTACCGGTCCAGTGTCTCCTGCTAAATGTTTTAGACAGATAGAAAATATGTGACTACGCTGGGAATGGGAGCCCGTGCATCTGAGGCTGCCGGGCGAAAAGGCAGAGGTCTATTAAGAGGGCTTTCCAACTGAGCAACCCCAGCATCATTAGATTGGGAAGAGAAAAAAAAACTCTACTTCCAATTATCCCAGCCCTTCTACTGGAGCTGGCTGAGAACATGGAAAGGGGAGGGAAATGAAGAGAGTAGTGGAATAGGGGAATTGGAGGAGTGGTATCGAGAAAATGTGTGTGTTAGTGTGTGTGTGTGTGTGTGTGTGTGTGTGTGTGTGTGTGTGTGCTTGTGTTTCTATTTGTGTATCACCGTGTGAGTGTGAGAGAGAACTTATTCAGCAAGGGCACAGGATGCAAAGTAGGATGAAGTGACTGATGGTGTGGTGGGACCAGTCCTCCCCAGGAAGGAGGGCAGGCTAGAGTTGGTCCCGGAACAGAAGTTGATTGGATTAGGCAGATACACAACTCTGGACGCTGGCGCACGCAAGAAAGCGCGCAGAAATACCTTTGGTAAAAGCAAAATCTGATACCATACGCTGTAATGTGTAAAACCTGCTCAGCTGGCTTGTGTGTGTGTGTGTGTGTGTGTGTGTGTGTGTGTGTGTGTGTGTGTGTGTGTGTGTGTGTGTGTGTGTGCGTGTGTGTGAGAGGGAAGGAGAGGGGATGGTGTATTAGTAAACACACAGGGAGACAACATCAGGCCACTCGCCCTCTAATCTCATTCCCTCCAAGGGGGCGCTGGTGTATGTGTGTGTGTGTGTGTGTGTGTGTGTGTGTGTGTGGGTGTGGGAGTGTGTGTGTGTGTGTGTGTGTGTGTGTGTGTGTGTGTGTGTGTGTGTGTGTGTGTGTGTGTGTGTGTGCGTGCGTGCAGGGCGGAGAAGAAGGCGGAGTGCTGAGGCAGCTGGTTTTCTCCAGCAAGGAGAGATGGAGGGAGGGAAAAAAGAGATGCAGCAGCAAGATTCTGACGAGTGAGGGGAGAGGAGGCATTAGCCAATAAATGATGGCCAAAGACAGAAAAAGGAGAGAGTTTGTGTGTGTGTGTGTGTGTGTGTGTGTGTGTGTGTGTATGTGCACTGTCAGAGCCTGTGCGGTTATATACTTCAAGTGGTCAAGGCCAGGATGGGGTGCTGGGGGTGTCGTGTTGCTCTAACTCTCCTGCGGAGGCCTGTCACACTGCACAGTGGCTGGCTAACAACGGTGCTGAGTGCCTGGCTGAGCCACACTGCACACCCCATATATCCTGCTTCTGGACGCTCTCCAAACCTGGTCCACCAACCTATCTCACTCTGCCTCCTTCTTTTTTTGGGGGGGGGGGGGTTCTGCTTTCATGGCGGATCCTGGCCACACTAAACGGCTGACAGACAAGACAGCAAAAACAAGGGGTTTCATCACTCTCGCAGCTGCACTTCACTTTTAATATCTCCGTCTTATCGCCTCGCCAGTGGTCTATCACCAGCCTACTGCAACAGCGCTAATGGGCTCATCAGCCGCGGGAGATGGAGGCTTGTGACTCATCTCCAGTCTCCGTCCCTCCTACGCTGCGAGAATAAAGCCACCCTTAGTCTCTTCTCTTCTCGCCGAGAGGAAATGGCACTTAATTCCCTCACACACGATTTGATGCCGCAGCTAATGGAGACAATTCTGCCAAGAAGTTAGGCGGTGCTCTGGTGTTCGCTCGGCAGTGCTGGGCCAGGATGACATACTTGTTTGGTCAGAAAGGCATCACGTAATGCGGGCCAAGTCTCGTTTTGGAAAGAAATGTTTTAAACGTGTGTCGAGGTGGCGTAGCAAAAACCTAAAATGGCCGACATCCGTACGAGGATGTAAGCACACTGCTGGGTGCTGTGCTCCAACTGTTTTGTCAGCTACAGTGAAGTTCATCTAGGTTGTTTGTAGTGTGATATTCCAAAATGGCCACCATCAGATGGTTCTCGTAGTAAATTATGCCTCTCTACCTAAGTGGTGTATGTCATGTTAGGAGAGTGATTCAAAAGAGGTGAAACTACAATGCTATTCACAAATGGACGAGAGGGAAAAACGTGAACATCAATAAGAGCAAAGAACATGACAGCAGCCAATGATGCCAGAGGAACCAAAAAATTTGGGAATTAGGGCAGAGGGATATTGAGATGGACCCGCAGGATTTGGAAAGAACAGGATTTGGAGAAAACACCATAACATGAAAATAAAGTAATAAAGAGGCTCCAAATGAAAACACTAATAACATAACCAACCAATGTAAAAAGAACCGATGAGGGCACTGGGGAACATGGAGGAAAATAATGAGGAACTCAACACCAGTGAATAATTTATCATAATGTTACAGTGATAGAACACGAAAGTCATTAGCCAGCTTCATTTTGGGCCATAAAAAGCATGGCTTGAAAAGCAGGAGTGATTAGTGGCCATTTTGCCATTTTCAGAGCTGTTAAACTCATTGCGGGTTTGATTAATGTGTGTGTGTGTGTGTGTGTGTGTGTGTGTGTGTGTGTGTGTGTGTGTGTGTGCGCATGCTTTTTGCTTATCGAGTTTGATAGTGTCACACTGACCATCAGCATGGATATAAGTTATCAATTCTTAAGTGTATGTCTCGTAACACACAACAGCACATGGCTGCACACACACACAAACACAAGAGACACACACACACACACACACACACACACACACACACACACACACATACTCGCTGGCTTCCTGTGAGTTGCCCGGCCAGTGAGTGATGTGATTGGTCTATCTCCAGTCTATCTGTAGTCCATTAGTGTTGCATTACAATCCACTGATGGTATCTGCTTGCTGGCATTTAGTGGCAGACGCAGGTCAGACAGAGTGTACTGGCCAGACGTCTAGTCTAGGGTCCACCTACCGTAAAAGACTTATGATAGCCATATTTTCAAACTTTAGAATGACTGTCGGCAGGGTACCATCGATTTTGAATGGGAAATATGTATAAATGATGAATACATACAAAAGCATTGCCGGTGATGGCATTACCGTAAGAGAAAAAAGGACTGAGGAACTGGAAGGAGGGGAGGGGAGGAGAGGGAAGGGAAGGGGGGAGGGCAGGAGAAGGAGAACAGAGAGGAGAGGAGAGGAGAGGAGAGGAGAGGAGAGGAGAGGAGAGGAGAGGAGAGGAGAGGAGAGGAGAGGAGGGGAGGGGGGGGAGGGGAGGGGAGGGGAGAGGAGGGGAGAGGAGAGGAGAGGAGAGGAGAGGAGAGGAGAGGAGAGGAGAGGAGAGGAGAGGAGGGGAGTGGAGCGTGTGCTCCTGGGCTGATTGTCTCCCCCTTTCCAAAGAGATCAGTCAATTACACATACAGCAAACAAATGAAGGCTGACAAATGTAAGCAGGCGGTGCTCGTGTGCCCGCTGCATGTTGTCCTGCTCTGCGTAAATCGCTTTACAATAATCCTCGGGCAGAGAAACAATTAGGGATGAAATAAAAACGAATTCAATGTCGTGCCACGCTTGCCCTTTGCAGAGTGACTAAGCTAAGCTAAGTGGTGACTGTGAGAGATGTGTGTGTGTGTGTGTGTGTGTGTGTGTGTGTGTGTGTGTGTGTGTGTGTGTGTGTGTTTGGACGGGGGAGGGGTAAATTAGCCTTACTTTGATTGGAAAAAGAGGGCTGCATGTTGAGTGTCAATTCCAATTATTACGTAGCGGGTAGCTGTTGTTTAGAGAAAGGCTTGGATGCAAAAACATGGTGTCTGAGTGTGTGTTAGTGTTAGAGTCCCCTTCTCCAGGCCTCAGACCCTTTACAGCCTGTCCTTCTT
Source organism: Aplochiton taeniatus (assembly GCA_017639675.1). Lineage (NCBI taxonomy): Eukaryota > Metazoa > Chordata > Actinopteri > Galaxiiformes > Galaxiidae > Aplochiton > Aplochiton taeniatus. The sequence goes on along the minus strand of CM030182.1, from coordinate 8,094,552 downwards.
AAACATGGTGTCTGGGTGTGTGTTAGGGTTAGAGTCCCCTTCTCCAGGCCTCAGACCCTTTACAGCCTGTCCTTCTTAAACATGGTGTCTGGGTGTGTGTTAGGGTTAGGGTCCCCTTCTGTTTACAGCCTGTCCTTCTTAAACATTGTTCCTGTGTGTGTTAGGGTTAGGGTTAGGGTTAGGGTCCCCTTCTCTTTACAGCCTGTCCTTCTTAAACATGGTGCCTCTGTGTGTGTTAGGGTTAAGGTTAGGGTTACCCTTCTCCCCTGTACACCTCTCCACCGCCTTCCCTCTGCTCGCTCTCCCTCTGCTGCATGGCCTCAATACCCTTAGATTCATTATTCAAATGTTGACTGCACTACTAGGGTTTGTGTGTGTGTGTTTGTTTGTTTGAGAAGTGTGTGTGTGTGTGTGTGTGTGAGTGCATTTGTGTTTTGTTCCTGCTATGCCTCACTGAGGATCCTTCAAAGAAATTCAGCCCAACACTGTAACCCAGAGGCCCAAGTATAATTATTTGTACTTCTGTTTTTCTCTCCATCTTTCTCTCTACATCTCTCTCTCATGTACAGTACCCCTCTATCCAGCTCTAGCCCCCTCTCTCTAGCCTCTCTCTCTCTCTCTCTAATCTGTGTGCCAAACTTAGAACCTCTCTTTATCTTTCCCTGTTGATCCTTCTCTCCCTGATCTTCCACTGTGATCCTCCGTGTCCTATTATCAGGGCTCCCTGTGTAGTCTCCCCCCGTCTCTCTCTCTCTCTCTCTCTCTCTCTCTCTCTCTCTCTCTCTCTCTCTCTCTCTCTCTCTCTCTCTCTCCTCTCTCTCTCTCTCTCTCTCTCTCTCTCTCTCTCTCTCTCTCTCTCTCTCTCTCTCTACCCCTTCCATATCCCTTTAATTTTCCCTCCACTGTGGAGAGGTTGCAATCGGGTCTAAGAGCAGTTTGGGCTGGAGATGTGATTAGAGTCGGGGAGGGTAACCGGGACAACACCAGCGACTTGATGTAGCCCTAAGCTGCTGTTATTTACTCTCCGCCCGTCACTCTCCAACACACTCTCTTCCTCTCAGCTCACACTCCGACCTATAATTTCTA
>CM030182.1:8070966-8088466 GCA_017639675.1 Aplochiton taeniatus | reverse complement strand
AGGAGCTTGTTGAAAATGAGTGGACTCAATGTGAAATGTAAACGCTGTATGGCACAAACCATCAACACAGAGAGTGTGAGGTAGAAAACAGTCAAATATTCCTAGCCTAAATGAAAAAGCTATCTAAAATATCAGAACTCCCTCTTCTTAGGGTTTTCATAAATGTCTAGAAATCGACTCGGTCATACATCCAACATCTACTGCTACCACAGTTTATGATTATGTTTTACTTTTTCCATGATTTGGGGGAGGTGGTACTAGTAAGGTATGTTTGGTCTGTATTAACATGGAGACATTAAATGTAACAATTGGAGTGCTGATCAAGATTTTCTTTTTCACTGTACACATCTAGAATGCAGCACCAATTATGTATTTATTTATTTAACTTACAGACGGTTGAGCACGTTCTGTCTTATTATCCTTATGGTCTTTTTTACCATCACATTTTTAGTTAACAAGTGCCTTGTTTCAGAAACATTTTTTTTTTTGTTCTTTGTTTGTTTGTTTGTTTTTTCCCATCCGTATTCGGCTGTAGTGTCAATGTTAATGCAAGCTTTTGTTGTGTAGTCTGTAGCTCACTGTGTTGTGTGTGTGTTCCCTTTCGCCAGAGTTTGTGTGTGTGTGTGTGTGTGTGTGTGTGTGTGTCTGTGTATGTATGTGTGTTTGCGTGTATGAGTCTCTGTTGCCATCCCGATGCTAATTCCATCACTCATCTGATTATGTGGCTCCTTGGGCGGCGATAGTGATCACCTCAGATCCGCTGCCACAGACACACATCAAGGTTAATGTCAAAGTTAATTTGCTGAGAGAACAGTCAATTCCCCCACAGCAGCCCGTGAGCCAGCACCTGTCAATCTACCACGGTCACAGTAATCAAGCCGAGAAAAAGGAGGACCAGTGACTACGCAGTAGAGCTGAATTGGAAAAAGGCATTGTACATTAAGACTACATTTGATATTGGCTAGGGGACTGTGCACTATGGTAACATTTGATGAAGGTTACAGGTATGTGCACTATGCCTGAATGTGATATACACTTAAGTTAATGAGCACAATTACTATAAATGTGATATAAGTTAGCACACTAAACACAAGGGTTTGATAAATGCTGGGGAGCTGAGTTGTATGCCTTCATTTGATCAAAACAAGTTGGAGGAGATGATGAAACAAACTCATATGCCTAACAATAAACCTTTGTTGTTGTTTTTTTTCCTTTTATACTGTGTCTGGGCAGCTTAATCAAAGCAGAGGTTAGCCATTAAAAAGGAGTAGAATACCTGTAAATGCATGAGGGTATACACGAATAAAGACTATTCGCAAAATATGCATAATCCTTCCATAGAAAGCCCTTTTCCCATTGTTTGGTGCGAGCCCCAATCTCAAGCAGGGTGATTAAAATGCAATTAAGAGTGTATAATTGAAAGGGATCCGTTATCTGCATTGCCCACACACTACTCAAGACAGCACAAAGAAACCCACGTACAGTGAATAGATAGGATTTGCTGCTTCACAACCGCTGCTTCACAACAGGGGCAAGCTGCATTAACATAGACTATTAAGAAGCCAAGTCACCATATTGTATTTGCCTATTGTATTAGCTTTGAGAAATGTAACAATTTCTCTCATACACCCATAAATACCACGAACAAACCACTATATTTTTCACCCATCCCTCGCCGGATAAAGGAGTCCTATATGTAAAGCTCTATCCGTGTGAGTGTTTTCCTTGCTGGTTATCCCTATACAGCTCAACAGAGCCTCCAGAAAAGTTCTGTCCCACTAAGCTTCTGACCCAAAAAACAATTGTGTGTGTGTGTGTGTGTGTGCGTGGGGGGGGGGGGGGTTAAGAAGGCCGATAGCACCTTTCAATCTTTCTTGCCAGCCAAACCCCAAAAATATATAAAAAAATATATTAAACATGTCCTTTTTTAAAAATAGACAGAGTTTAGGAGACGACTACCTGCCGAGTGCTGTTGGGATAATCCCAGCCCTGCCAAGTGGGCCAGCGCCGCATTTGTTTCACCATGACAATGGAGCTGAGCATTTAGGAGTCCTCCGTGTGCGCCGTGCCAGGGCGTGTCGGCAAACGTTGGGCCTCTGGCGCTAAATCACCAGCCGACCCATTCCCGAAACGGTGGCTCTGTTGTTTTCAACAAGAAGCGAGTCAGGGCCAGAGTGTGGGGTAGTGGGGGGTGGAAGTAGGAGAGGGCTAGAAGTGTTGAGTAAAGAAGATCTGGAGCCTGGCTGACTGTCTGTCTGTCTGAATAGTGTCAGTCTGGGACAGATAATACCAGGTCCACATCTAGGAGAAAGGTATCCAGCAAAATGCTTGTCAGACTCCTGAGGGAGGCCTGGGCTGAGCGTTTGTGTCAAAAAGACAGCAGAGCCTTTCAGCTGCTCCCTTTCCACTCAGCGCCTGCTTGACCCCTTCCAATAGACACCGGCAAGGGCAGACTTGAACCTTCGGTGTGGTTAACCCCCGTTTAGAGACCCGCTTTGTCCCCATGCTAGGAGCGAAAAAGGCCAACGTACTTTGAAACAGCCTGCCGACGACGGCCTATAGGCTGAGGGCAGGCTTAACTAAGGCTTGAGGTTCAATACTAATGTCCAGGTAGAGACTCCATTTCCAGGATACCCACCAATTAGCATAGTCTGAGCCTGATCAATAAGCCTTCCATCATGCCCTTTTTATCACTCGCTCCTGTCGTTAGGCCGATCCATTAGGCCGATCCATTGGCTTATGGAAGGCCTTAATGGAAGAGCCTGATACAAGTTTCGCAAATCTCCGACCGGACGGTGCAAAATGAGGACATCGGCGTGTCCAACGATTTCAAACGGTCGTGATGAGTTCGCGGATTCTTTCTGATTTATCAGAGAGCCCCACTTTCATTTTTTGCTGCACCACATTCGAGGTCCTTCAGGCCAAGAAATAGATTGGTCAGTTAAAATGGATTGGAGATCATGAGCTCTGAACATTATAAAAGGTTTGGTTCTGGTTTAGGTTCAGCGATTCATACGGCTCTGTAACATCAGCTCCATTTATTTTTCTTTATGCATATTCCTATCCCCCATAACTACTGTTAACATCTGCAAATAACACATCTACAGACCATAGCATCATGTCAAAGCACAGAATAAGACAAGTAGTACAACCCTCTGGAAGAACAAACTGGAAAACAGTGGTGTTCTGTATTCTGAAACGTACACACACACACGCACACGCACACACACACACACACACACACACACACACACACACACACATACTCCCTCTCCATGACGCATTGAGCTTTGATTAAGTGAGTCGTCTACTCGGGTTTGCTTGAATTATTCCAGCCATAATTTGCCACTCTCGGGGTGCATTATGAAATTAGCTAGGGAGATCCAGTGACCTGCTATGGATGCCTTCCAGTATAATACTTGCTGCGTTGCCCTTTATACTGTAGCACTGCAAAGAGCCCTAGTAAACTTAACTCTAGCCATTCACCACAAACGCTCCACTTAAGACTAAAAGGCCGCTTGCAAAATACCATGAACAGGGGAGCTTTCGGTCGTTTTTTGTCGGCCTCTGAATTCCTCGGAATAATTGCCTCTTTTGTTACCTTGGGTCCTGACCTGGTCTGATGTGCCATGTCGCTGAGGTAGGGAGCAGCTGCTCCGCTCACCGCCGACCCCTGACCACCGAGGGCCTCGTCAAACTGCCACAGGCCACCACCGCTTCACACACCCAGCTAGAAGGTCGTGGCAGGAAAGAGGTGACCTTGACAGGCAATGTGCGCACGTGTGTGTGTGCGTGTGTACGTGCGCGCGGAGGTGTTGTTTGCTTTGCCTAGACGCTTGTTTAGCTGTACAGAAGTGCGGCGGCACGCCGTGACACTTTGATGAATGGCTGGCTGCCGTGTTGGACTCCAGTGGGACAGCCACTCCTCAATGGAGAAGGACGAAGAAACGAGAGGCATGAACAAAGTCGCCTAAAAGGGTGGCAGAGAAAGTAAAAGCATAAAGTAAAACAAAAAAAAAGCTAGCTGTTTCTTAAGGAAGAGGTGGTGGAGGGATAAACAAATTGTCAACAGGAGGAATAGAAAGTGAGGGACGCACGAGGGACACGACAGATAAAAGAAAGCCGAGGTCACAGACACCTACTGAGATATTCACAGTTAGATAACACTGAAGATTCACTGTTTGCCAATTCTGAGGGTTTGTATGCAGCTTTCACCTGAGCCTGTGGTGATGGGGGAGAAGGGGGGTGTTTGTATGTGTCGTTGGCCATGCCTGGTGTGTGTGTGTGTGTGTGCGTTCCTTTGCATAAACCACGGCCCAGGGACACCATGACTGAGCCTGTAGAAAATAGGTCTCTGGCACTGAGGATCATGTAGAGCACCCCAGCAGAGAGAAAGTCTAAAATTACAGTTTCTTTGCACTGGCTTTATGCTGGGGGAAATTGCATGCCTGTCCTCACAATCCCCGGCTTGTTCCCACCATCCCGCTGAGACCCACACAATAGCGGCAAGACGGGAGTGCAATCTATTTCTCTCTTTCCTACCTTCTTGCTTTAACCCTGTCTCTATTTTACTGTCAACAGCTCTCTTGACCTTCCCAGCGACAGACAGAGTCTGCCTTAAAAGAATAGAGCCACTTCTTCAGAGTACTGAGAGTAAAGTAAAACTATCTTAGAAATCTTATGAAATGCATGTGTGGATGTATACAAGACAGGCTGGGGCAGACGTACGGATCGGCAGAGAGCGCAGCACAAACAGCGGCCACAGTGCACGCGGCGTATTTGAATTTAGGTACAATGCACCAAACCAGTTGGTACATGGGTGTAATCAATCGTTCGTTAACGTTTGGAAAGTTTGCCATGTCAAGGAGATCTTGCTTGATGCGCCTGATATCTTCGTCGGCTTTGGGGAAATGTACGAATTGACTTGTGCGCCGTAGCGGTGCAATAAGCACCACGGTTAGGACACGGCTAAACGCAGACGGTGATATTCCCAATGAGGAGCCTATTACTGTTTGATTACTGCCAAGAATTGTAATGTGGCGAGGAATTTGACGACTGCTGGGATGGAGTGTGAACGCTCGGAATCTGAGGCTCGATATCATCTCTAATTTCTTAGAATAACTGTATTATTGCATGACTGCTGAATCTGTAAAGCTTGATGACTTCTCGTTCACTCCATTGTAAAAGGAGCCATTCTCGTGGCGAAAATTCTCTCAGCACGTCTCCTTGGACTGTGTCTTTGTCTTTCTGGGATGACTGCTGCCATCATTCTTTCTAAAAGTTTCACCTGTGCAAGCAAACATACTACATGCATTACACCTGCTTTTAAGAGGTGAAGAAATGTCCCCGCAAAACACATGTAAACTCCCATTTTCCCCTTGACCCACCCATGAATATGCCCAAGTAGGAAAAGCCAAACTGGTCATTCTGCTCTCCTGCAGCAGGCAGAATGCAGTTTTAGCCATGCACAGTCTGTTGGTACACACCATGCCATGTTTTTAGGGACACATCTTGACGAAATTACGGCTAAAATGGGCGCAAACATGTTAGGACATCCGCCCCCTTGTGACAGGATAAATAACTGAAGCTAAATAAAGTAGAAAACCAAAAGGAGAGGGGGTCTGAATAACTTTGGCAATTCACTATCTAAGTTAAGAAACACAACCAAGTGAAGTAGTTGGTAAAAGCCACCAGGAAGTAGTACCATAGAAAGGTTGGCCAAGGTCAATAGGCACTTGGAAGATATCACCCCTACTGGGTCAATAACCATACAATTGTATGGTATTGACAAGTTATGTCAGCGAGGTAAAAAAAAAAAAAAACGCTTGAAAAAAAAAGTATAAAGTGTAAAGTATTAAACACAACTGAAACCAGGCTTTTCTCTCCGTTCTTTCTTAGAGCAGCGGGAAACAAATCCGGGTGCAAAACGAACGAGTGAAAACCCCTCACTACTCCGTCACGATGTAATCTCTTTGATTGGGCGACAAAGAGAGCAGCCACAACAGCTTGTAGAAACGAACGCAGTAAAACTGTGCACACAGCAAACAGGTGTTGCTAACCATAGCTGCTAACAGCGAAAGCGGGTGAAAACACGAGATCACTTGCGGTGGAACGTATCGTCCTGTTAAGAGTGCCAGGGAAAAGCTACAACTTGCACACATGTTTTAGCGACCACGCCTTTAACTACACACACATATAGGTTTATATACGTATAGGCTAAGCCAAAATCCGGAAGGAAAAAGCTGGAATATATTAGCCGCGCCGCTGCTGCTTTCCCGCATCAACCAATGCAGCAAGACTTGTCCCTCCAACCTAATGACTGTAGAAACAAATAGAGAGATTAGAGAAGCGTCGCCCGATGGCTTGTCTGAAATAAAAGGGATAAATCTAGCCAGTGCATAATGTAAAAAGCGAACAGGCAACGTAGCCTACATGCGAATGTGCTCAATAGCAATGAATCAATCATAAAATATGTTTACTCGTCAAATTTACAATTTTATTATATGTTTAGCAATTAAATACAAATTTGCGGGTAGACATACCCGCCTCATTGCATCTCGGTACACCATACGTCCCATGTTTTAAAATGGAAGACCAACTTCTCTGAGCGGAATTGCATTGTACTGGATTCGGAAACAACAAAAAGGTTGTACATTTTTTAATTGGGCAAGTCATCTATGTAAAATCATGTATTATAAATAATCCATGGCCTACTGAAAAGCAACGTTAGTCTGTGCTTGATATTTAGGCCAACTCGATCAAAACCACAATCACAAAACGAACCAAACTATACAACATCGTATGTAACTGGGTGTCAAACGTAGTTTCCTCCACTGTGGTGCAAATGTCTGCACTTCTTTCCCGGCTAAATTACATCCCTGAAACGTAATGACGTTGTGCAATCTAGCAAGGGGTTTGGGGTTGAATCAAAGATAGTCCAGAATTTTAAATACTGACAGAGTGGCTCTGCTCTACATTTGCGGTCTTAAATAAACAAAAACATAAACCATCCATGTTCCTGGTTGATTAGAATGGAAGTCAATGATGAACAGCAAGTTTAGTCACTGCAGTTGCATGTATTGATCACGAGAGGTGCCATTTTGGCCTAAAATCAGACAGATTAAAACCTCCAGGCACAGTCATGCACTCTACGTGAGAAGTCAGATAGGTAGCGTTCAAAATTATAAAAAAGATCCTATGCTGCAACATAGGTGCACATATATCAAACAGTAACCTAATAGAGTGTTTAGTGTAAACAAATGCATGTGTGTGTGTGTGCTTGTGTTTGTGTGTCCCACCTTAACGGTAAAAGCAATGAGAACCCCCACCTCTTTCCCCCTCCACATATATATCAGCAGGACTGTTTGTCTTGTGGCATGTCAGCGCATATGTACGCCCTGACCGCATCATATCCAAATTAACCTCAAGATGGCCACCATTAAAATGGAAATGTGTGAGCTCAGCTTTCCTGCACGTCTCCATATATTAGGCTAATGACTGGCCTAGGCCGGCCAGGACGCCATTACAGACAAGCCCAATGCTGTGGAAGAGACCTGCGATATGCCTGCCCTGGCTTCAAGCCTCCAGCCTGCTCTCTATACCATATTGAATGGGTGATAATGTATGGGTGTGGAGGGGGGACATTAATGTGTGTATCAATATGGAGCACAAGTTAAGTAAATATGCCCTCATAAAACATGTCTTGAAGAGCAGCATTCACCATTACGACCCTATAGTCGTATGACTATATATGTGCACATGCAGGCTGCAGTGTAGCCTTTGCTCAGATGACAGCACACATATGTGGGCCAATATGTGCAAGCGGTACAATATGCAATACAGCAGCGACCCACGCTCACACAGAAATAGACCCTTATGGAGACATACAATAGGTCCGTCACACCAAAGCCCCTGCATTACTATCCATCATTGTGCACAGACGGAATTGTTGATGCCAGTGGCGATAATCCCACACATGTGAACCAGACAAACAGCTCTCTTGAGAGAGGGGCATATAGTGCCACAGAGTGCAGTGCTGCAACATTTTAATGGAGTATGTTTGTGTTAGTGTGTGTGTGTGTGTGTGATGGTGGTGGTGGTGGGGGGGTGCCTACATAAAACCAGGTAAAGACCCAGCAAGGTCAACACACACATGCACACACACACACAGAGAGAGAAACAGACACCCCCCTATCTTGCTGTCGCGATGAGATTGACTTCTTTAGATTCCGATATGTGACAGTCGCTGGCGAACTACAACTTGTCGTTTTCTACTTCCTTATGGGTTGAGTGGGAGAGGGACAATGGGCCGAGTGTTCTCCCAGACAGGGAGGAGGAGGCCACTCCGACCAGCTGGCCCATATTTAACCAGCCAAAAGCCCCTTGCACACACCAGCAGAGTCCCATCTCTTCCATGAATATGTGCGTGAATTTTTATTTCCATACTTTCAATGTTTGGAAATGTTGCAAGCATATCCTCTTGAGGGTTCGATTGGAGTTTGTCTTACTTTTTTTTATAATTTTTGGGTGCGTGACCCCCTTCTTTAATTATTTGAGTTGACCTCCCATCGTCAACTCAGATTATTCAGCTATTTGCTCTTGCTGCCCCTGCGTGTCCTTTCACTGTAGAGTCTCATCGCTGAGACAGGCCTCTACTCTTTTGTGCATTATAAAGATCCCCACACTACTGCCAACAGCTGATCAATAAAACACACCATGGCCCATTCAAAGTCAAAGGCATGGTGTGTGCATTCTGCATGGTTTATGGCGTGTGTGTGTGTGTGTGTCTGTGGTTGATGTTTGTTCTTTTTTAGATACCAGGCTGTGTTTGTGGAGGAGTTTATTCAGCTCTGCTCCAAATAGACCTCCCACACACATCCAGGCTGCAAGAAGGAGGGCAAGGTTTGCGTGTGTGTGCGTGTGTGTGTGTTTGTGTTTGTGTGTGTGTGTCTTTGTGTGTCTGTGTGAAGGGGAAAAAAGAAAGAGGGAGGAGAGCTGGAGGCTGTCCAAGGAACCCTGTTCACCATTCCCGTCCTGGAAGCTACATGCTGTTCCCATGACAACAGGGAAAAGAGGCCCACTCATAGATACAAACATCGTCCATTTATCCCGAACAGCAATCTTAAACCCTCATGTTCACACACACATACACCCGCTCTTCACACACTCTAAATAATGCCTCTTTGTGGTGTCCTTGTCTTGGAGCAATGCATAATAATAGAATAGAATAGAATAATAATGTGAAAAGCCCTTGTGTGAAACAGTGGAGGACAAGTATCACCGTATCACTCTTATTTTACTTGCCTTGACTGTGGACAGCCTCAGTGGTTTAATCCAACCTAGAAAGTACGGAAATTCAAGTGGCTGCCTTTGTAGAGCCTGTTATCCCATATAAGTGGGTCCTTCGGTTTGAAACGTGATGTACCATTTTGAGAGGTCTAACATATTATGGTCTTCTGATCATCAGGCCAATCAATGTGGCATCACAAAACAAAGGAAAGTCAGCACTCCTAAGTAGGTATATTGCCCTTTTTTATTTTAATTCATGATGCTGAGGAAAGCCTGTGCTGTCCATTAAATAAAATAAGGGTAATATACCTAATTGGGACAACCGACTTGTCTTTGTTTTGGGATGTGATTTTTGAGTCGACGGCCAGTACGTCATTAAGTTACTCGAGATGAGCACCCCAGCTCTTTTGTTTTGGCAATCAATGTGGCCCTCACATTGGTATAATGGCGGTGACTCAGCGAAAAAAGGCATCAAGCCTCTCGATCTTTCCAGATAAAAAAAATGAAACACACGCTGTATGTGCGAGAGAGAACATTCCTGACACCTACAACATTGCCACCGCACAACCACCTGTCGCTTGTGAAAAGGCCTACAGAATTAAATCCAGCACACATCCCTTGAAAGAAATGTGATCGCGGGACAGACTGGAGGATGCTTTACCTAGGCTGTCTTATCTCTGTCTGGTATCACTGATACCTGATAAGAGCCTGGAGAACCAGACATCTAAAGATACCCAGCCAGATACAGAGCCCCCCCCCCTTTCTCCTTTCTTTAAAATACAGTAGTTCTATATCCGGGGTCCAATCCATTAAAAAACAAGAGATTGGAAAAGCATTTTGTTGCACTGTTGTTCTTGAGGCATTCCCTTAATCCTAAACGAGGGATTTGTATGCTGTCGCCCCTTCAACATCCACTTGAATGAAGTATCAGTGATAGAGTGTATCAGACTTGAAATGAAGGGTGTTGTGGTGCGTTTTTGTCTTTCAGTTTCAGTACTGAGACATGCAGGAGGAGAGAGAGAGTGAGGGAAAGAGAGAGTGAGATAAATAGAGAGAGAGCGAGAGAGAGAGGGAGAGATAGAATGAGAGAAAGAGGGAGAGAGAGAGATAGAGTGTGATAGAGAGAGAGAAATAGAGATGGATTGTGAGAGAGAGAGAGAGAGAGAGAGAGAGAGAGAGAGAGAGTGGTGAGTGACTCTGCACAGTTTCAGAGCAACCGCCATCTGGAGACAGATGACAGCATGAATCAGTGGAGGAGGAAGAGGAGGGAGAGTGGATGGACGGGGCAGACGCAAGAAGAGGGAGAAAAATGTGATGAAATGAGGGATACACGTCAGCTTTGGAGAGGGCTCACAGGGGACGACCACCTGAATATCTATCCGGATATACACACACACACACACACACACACACACACACACAAACTAACGCACACACTTCCCGCAGTGGCCCTTCTAAATGATAATAACCTGCTTCACATTTTAGCCTCATCATCCTAATGGGCAGTTGGCAATTGGCCTACACACACACACACACACACACACACACACACACACACACACACACACACACACACACACACATACACAGACACACACTTACACACACACATACACATTTAGCAGCCTGTTAGTGAAAGTCAGTGTGTGGAAATAGGGGCCTGCTTGATGCCTGATAAGGAAATGAGCCTCCAAACTGATCATTTACCACTGAGAAGGGAATCACAGCAGCACAAAGCACTACAGGAGGAGAGAAAAGGCCTGGATTATCACTCTGCGTGTGAGCAGTCATCCTCCCCTCACTTCCTCTCCCCCACTCATCTCTCGTTGCTCCGACTTTGTAGCTCCCTCTTCACCATCTCTATGAGGCACTACCCTCTCTCTCTCTCTCTCTCTCTCTCTCTCTCTCTGTCTCTCTCTCTCTCTCTCTCTCTCTCTCTCTCTCTCTCTCTCTCTCTCTCTCTCTCTCTCTCTCTCTCTCTCTCTCTCTCTCTCTCTCTGTGTGTGTGTGTGTGTGTCTCTCTCTCTCTTTCCCTCCATCTCCAAGTCTGTCTCTCAGGGCAAACAGACGGTGCATGGCCTTATGAAGGAGCACCGGAGCAGAACACACATCTAGCTGCTTAGCATTCCATTCCTCTGGCTGGCGAATAAACAGATAAAGCCTCCGCTGTTTATTTCCCCCCCATGCCTATCAGGAGAAAGGAGAGGGCCTCGGGAGCAACCTAGCAAGAGTGCATACAGATAGGAGCGCGCTGAGATGGAGAGCGGGGCAGGATGCTAGAGACTGGCCACGGCAGCTGAGAAACATAAATATGTAAAGGGACGAGCGCGGCTGCGCACACGTGTGGAAATAAGTAGCGATTCATAAATTGAAAGTAGATGCACGTGATATTTTGTAGGTTTTGTTAGTTTTCCTTGTGACGTGGCCCGTGAAACCTCATATTAAGATTACTATGAAACATTAAAAAGGTCCTTGAACCAGCATTCAAGTTCGCGCTGCAACAGGACAGTTGCCGGGGAATTTTCCGGAGAGCTCTCCATGGTGCTGAAATTTTGTGGTCGCCCCCACTGGTGCTCTCCAAGGCACTGAAATGACTCCATACAGCCGTAGAAGTATTTAGAGCGGGCACATATTCGCAGGTGGTACTAGCAGCGTGAGTAAGAGAAACCTAGACATGGTTTACAGGATACATAGCCAATTAAATGTTGACAAAGAAGGACATTTATTTCATTGTGCCTGAATTCATATCAAAGCATTTGCTGTTTCTGTTTGATCCACAAGGACTCAACACAGAGGTGTCCGTGCATTTTAAATACTGTACATTGGGGGCAGAAGGACTCAACACAGAGGTGTCCGTGCATTTTAAATACTGTACATTGGGGGCAGAATGTGTTTGAATTAAATATGCATCATCTTAGTGGTTGGCACATCCGATACCAAACTGGGGACTGGAACTAATCGCTCTCAAATAAAAGCTGAGAAAGAAGTGCAGCCAAATATCCTATTCAACTCAGACATAACGTTACACCAAGTTGCATCATGGACACACACTGACACTCCAACTTTGGGACATAAATAAAAGATGCGGTTGATTAGCTGGTGCGAAGTTGCGGTAAATTCAGACGGCTGGGAGAGACGAAACGTGATGCTCTTGAATGCAGACATATTGAGTGATAGTCTCATGCGCCAACGCAGAGGGATCTGATATACCAGCTGGGAGTGCAAGGGATGTTGGCAGTGGTAGTGCCGAAAAACACAGTTCTCATTGAAAAGAAATATAATTTGAAATCAGCATTCCCTCTTTATTTTCTCCCGTCGCAACCCCCGTCGCAACCCCCCCCCCCCACCACCACCACCACCACCACCACCACCACCACCACCACCACCACCACCCCAAACCCTATATCTTTCCAGCGTAGCATTATGCGAGATTAAATGAATGAATCTTGATTACTGCTTGTATGGCGCTAGGTCCATTCGGACTTCAACATTTTTAGCAGTGGGATAAAATGCATGTTGATCTTGTCACCGTAATTTAAATAACCAGTCACTACGGCTTCCATCGACGTCTGGCTGAGAGTGTGATTTGGTAACTGTTAGCTGAAATGGGATTAATTTAGTTTTCATCAAAATCAGGAATCGTTATCCTCTTACATTGTAGTATCTCAATGGATATTGAACATGTTGACATATATTGGATATTCATAGAGGTACAAATTGTAAATCACATAGCAACGACTGCATTTGTGATTTTACACTGGGGTGATAAGCGCAAGCCGACGACTTTCTTTGCAGTGTGAAGCTCTGGTGCCGCTCAATGGGAAGACAGGGCAACTGCTGGTGGCTGCAGAGGGAAAGGTATTGCAGCACCGTGGGACGCAGTCCCTCTTGCTCCTTCAGTCACACGCACGCTTTCTCACACATATGCACAGACATACTAACACTAACTCACTCGTGAACACACACAAATATGCAAATACGCCCATACACACAGCACTTCTCCATTTCTCTCATTCGAGTCTATCAATTACGTATTTGTTTAATGTAATATGCAGTGAATTAAACACTTTTTCAATACGAGTCGTTGTTGGTGCAGACAAACTAAAAGTAAAAGCATGGCTTATTGGCCAACATGAATGGCACTGTATTGCACATCAGGGGCATCCATATAGCCTACCCCATCGATGTCCAAAAAAAAACAACGGGATTGGTGTCTGGCAATTCGGCTGGCGTCTATTCCAAATTATATAAAATAGATGATTGTTGGGTGCCAGTTGAGGGTTGGGGTGAAACATTGTGTCTAGTTGGATTGACCTATATGGCTTATAAATATGGCTTGTGAACCCCAAAAATCAAAACCCGACATTGGCAGTAATTATTAAACCATATTTATTAAATGTTTGATCTCATTCATAACAAGTGGATTATAAAGACAGGCCCATTCAGGACAAATCTACTTTAGTGACACAATGCATAGGTCTATTAAATAACATGTGAAACGGCCATTTGCAGTATACAACTATATTATATCTTCTTTCAGACGAGCATCTTTATTTATTTTTTTAGATTATGACCAAAACTGTTGACTATAGCTCATGTTGGATGTATATTTCCAGTCAACCTGCAGTCTAGAAAAGTTCTTCAAATAATAATCCAAAATTTACTTTTTAACGGTAGTATCCCCATCCCCTTTATATCTACCCCCCCACCCACCCACCCTCAACACACACAACACACAGACACACACACACACACACACACACACACACACACACACACACACACACACACACAAACAAAAATGGAACTCTCTTACACACCACACACATACCAAACATACACGCACAAACTTGCAACCCCGAATCTAAGAAAACACACACACTTGCTTTTAACACACGATACACAAAATTAAAACAGTATAACAAGGGTTTCGGAAAACGGCCAAATATCGAACGAAATAATCAGAATAATTAAAATGGATATGATAGTTCAGTTATTTTTGTATACCATAGATAGTGTTTTAAGCCACGGGTATTGCCACCTAACATATTCACCCGAGTAGCCCGTGACATGAATCACAAAACCCAGTGAGAACCCTCAGTTCTGAGGGACTATCTCAAGCTATTATCACTGATCACTCTTCTTTTTCCACCAACCCCCTTAATTGCATTGAACACGTTTATTTATGAAATACCCTGTCCATTCAACAACGAAAAGAGGTATGCTTCACCCAATAGAATTTCAATGTCAGATAATATATAATCACACCCAGCCAATAACTTCTGATGCAATATGAAACATATATATTTCAGCAAGGTGTTAAAGTGTAAAAGACTAATTTCCATCACCAGGGAATGGTAGAAAGCTTCTGCATTTATCCACGTAGCCTGTTTCATGAGCAAAGGCACACAGTACGATAAAACTTACCATTCACTGAGGCAGCCAGTAGTCCCATATACAAGAACAGCACCCGGCTCCAATAGTGCGCTTGTACTCCCACCTTCATTAGCGCAGAAAACCGTATTCCTTCCGTTTTCCTTGACCCACTGCATAAGTATTCTGTTCTCCTTGCGAGTCCAGCTCTGTCCCGTTTCAAGGCGGTTGTCATGACAGGGTTTTTCTGGTAGGCACGGTAGTTATCAGACGATTTTAGAAAAGAGATTCACTTGGTGTCGGTGCTGAGAAAAATCCCAATGCATCGAGGCTCGGATCTCGCAGCTGGACTGAACCATGTCATGCGGACCGCGGGGTTAACGAATCTTTGTGTAAATATCTCACAGAAAAGAAAAAGCCAAGGGAAAAAATATCTGAGTACCGAATAAACTGACCGCTGAATTAACAAATTCCAGATATGACTCTATAGGTTCAATTCGCTTCGAGGAGAGGAGTGAAAGCGGGAAATTCCTCTTACAGTTCATTCAATTTTTTCCCCCACGGCACCGTTCCTTTTTCTTCTGTTTTATTACAAACTATTAAGCAAATTGTCAATACCAATAATCCATATCTGGTTTAAAAAGCGAATAAACAATGACTCATGCAAACCCATTGAAGCTGACCTGATTTACGGAAACGACCATTTCAACAGTCCAATTCCAAAATGTATGGATATTTCTAACAGAAAATAAAGAAATTGTGTAGTTCCAGTATCGCAGCCCAGTATCGGTGGCTAGCCAACATGATCTCAGGTCTGTAGGACGCTAAGATTCAGACTGCAGACTTGTGCTCACGCTGCACCCTCTCTCTCTCTCTCTCTCTCTCTCTCTCTCTCTCTCTCTCTCTCTCTCTCTCTCTCTCTCTCTCCCTCTCTCGCTCTCTCTCTCTCTCTCTCTCTCTCTCTTCCACTATTGCAGACGCACAATCACCCTCCCTCTTTCTCTTTTCACAGCGTTTCTCTCAGTGGATTCTTCTTTTGCATTTTTGAAAAATAAAAATCTACATTCAGTCGTATCTGCGCATTTTCTAGATAAGTCTACCGATTTACAAACATTTCGTATAATAGCCTATGTTAATTAGTTTTCGAGTACCAGCTTTGATCCATACAAAGGCCTTTACAATACAGAATGCTACACGTTTTTATATAATTGTTTTAAGCAATTATAGCCTTAGTATATTTTCCAATGCCCCAACATGTCAGTTATTGGTGTGTGCTATCGTGTGTAGTTTATGAGCCAAGCTAAATTAGTTAACACAAGCGTCACAACAATCAGTTGACGCAGTTAACATTGAATTACAAAGATAGAATAAACCACGCAGTAACGCCCCCACTCTTAGGCTGGGACACCCCATATCGTTATTTAAAGCATCTTAGAACAAATATGCGTTTTTAAAACTTGAGACAAAGGGTTCGCGTAAATAGATAACAAAACTAAGTTACACAAATAAACACAATAACTCAAAATAAAATCCTTTTTTTTTTTAAATCTAATTGTACAGCCATTCCTTTTATCCAAAAGCTAACGTTCATATTGGAGATGAAAGTCTAATTGTGTATGACCTTAGTTAGTTGTATGTTTCATACACCATTATCGGATAAAAATAGAACATGGAATTCTTCTTTGTTGTTGGGTTGTCACAATTACTCTTAAGTTATTTATGTTTGTATTTTCTGAGTTGACATTTTTAAACCAAAACATTCCAATAGCTGTATTTCACATAGACAAATCACCGTATTCCTAAAGCCATGATCGAGTCAAAAAACAGCGATCCTTTTAGGCCAAATCTCACGTTAAAATGTTCTTGGGACGCAGTTGTACCTTTTCCACGTTCCATCTGGAGCCATGACAATGTACCAGAAGACGACTTTGACCGCGTTTGCAAGACAAGATGGGAGGAAGCAAAGAAAGCAAGAGACAAATTATGGGCAAATATATGCCTACCTGAAAGTATGAACTACCCTGCAGATGACGCGATGGATGGGGAAGTTGGAGAAAACCATGACTCCTCGTGCTCCCCTGCTTTTCAATGCAAAGTCCCAGATATGAGTCAAAGGTAGGCCTTAATTATGTAAGCCATCGCTAATTAATGCTATCTATCTAGCAAGCATTAAAGAGACGTTATGGCAATGACAAATAATTGTTGAAATAATTATGTTCAACGAGTTCAGCCCAGTTGCATTGCAAGCCTCTTAGAAGTCAAAACAGCAAGGTCACCTTGACTCACTTAACCCTGAACTGTTTGTATATGTGTGTGGTGTGAGTTTGGTGTGTGTGCGTGTGTGTGTGTGTGTGTGGGGGGGGTGTGGGTGGGTGGGTGGGTGGTTATGGTGTGTGGGTCGGTGTGTGCGTGTGTTTGTGGTTGCGAGAGCTTGATGTAGAGGTTCTTTACAAGTCTCAGAGATAAAGTGAACGTGCAATATATTTCCTTGGTCATCATAGGCTTCATGTGGCAGCCCTCTTGTTTTATAATATCACATAAACAATCAGGGCCCTCTGTTTATAACGAGGTGTCACTCATTTGAAGGCTGGCAACTCGTCAGAAAAAGCTCTTTCAAATATGAATATCTAAAGACAAGCTTGTAGTGCAAGTCAAAAGAAGAACATCTGTGTTTATTTTTAGGGAATAGAGGCTAGAGATAGGCACATATCATTATCCTCTTCCTGGTATCATTTAATATGGAGAATTATTATGACAACCATGATGATGATTCTGTATGATTATCTGTGTGTGTGTGTGTGTGTGTGTGTGTGTGCGTGAGTGAGTGTGTGTGTGTGTG
>CM030182.1:8040966-8065966 GCA_017639675.1 Aplochiton taeniatus | reverse complement strand
CTCTACAGTTTGGGCCGTCTAGACTTCTGTTTTGCTGACTGTGTGAAGAGTTTTGACACTGTGACTTCAGTTTCGACCAATGCATGTTAGCAATCGAAAAAAACAACATACACAGTAAAGAAGTTTTTTTTTTGTACTGTATTTAGTATACATATACATGTTTTTTTTGGTTTACACCCAAAGGCCATGTATGTTGGATTTTTTGTTGATCATTGGCTGAAATTCCATGTTGACAATCCAAAACTGTGGGTTGCGACCCAAAGTGGGCTCAACTGATTTGAGGACGGGGTTGTCTGATATTTTTTGAAAAAGTGTGTCACTAAACCTGATGAGTAATCTAATTGTGTCCTATTCTGTTACAGTAATGATGGCATTTTCAACAGAGCCATTTACTGTATCTGTTTGGGTACGTACGTGCACATGTGCGGTGCGTGTGGGGTTGTGTACATTTGTGAACATCCAACAAAAGTTTGGGTACCCCTGCTGTAAAGCTTTTTCTGCAGCAACTTTGTAACTAACGATTTCTTTTCTATTGTACATTCATGATCATGATCAACCAAACAGTAAAAGGAAACTTAATTATAAAAATCAATGGATTTCACATTGTCTATTGTATGCAGGTAGAACTGATACATGAAAAGTAATGCAGGTTTTGTAATGCAATCAACAGTATTTTAAAAGTCGCTGTGCTATGATTGATTATGTTCCTTCTGGATAGAAAACGTGCTAGTATTTTAACAGAAAAAAATGGGTTTGAGTCATGTTTTGAAGGCATTTTGAAATATAGAGTTGGAATTTGGTGAACAAAATGTGGTTTTAAGCAGAAAATAAGCTATCTGGCTAATCTTGGGATTCCATTCAATTATCTTGTATTCTGTTCTATTCTATTCCATTCTATTCCATTCTATTCTATTTGATTCTATTCTATTCGATGTGTATGCTCAGGGTAATGGTGGTAATACCTGCAATGTTAGAGCATCAGCTTTTGCAGTACACCATTTGATCGATTCCGTTTATTCTAAATCATTTTTGTGGTGCCATTTCAAAGGATTTAGAGCACAGTGCCAATGTCTGCCCCTCTCCCTGCCCATTGCAGGTATAGGTACAGATGGCAATGGCACCGGTGCCAGTGCCTGGGTTGGCGTTGCCAAGGAGGGCATGAAGAGAGCAGCTGCCCCTGGCGATGCAGCCAGGCACTATGGCCCTGAGAAGAGAGGAAATGTTACCACGGCAGCTAAAGGTAACACACCGAGTTACCACACCTTGTCTCCGATTCTTGAAGAATTTAAAGAAACATTTCATCTATCATCTTATTGATTTATTAAAATGGATTTAGAATACATTTGGTGTTTTCTACATCAAAAATGGATTTCCTTCCCCCGCAATTTTGAAACTTGTCCCAATTACAGATTTACCTCAGGAGGGCAAGACTGCCATGCCATGCCAGGCTCCTCCCCCTGTCCACCAGGCAGGATTGGGAGCCCCACGTTGGGGAGTGCCCTCTGGCGCTGGGCCCTGCCCCCAGGTCTACCAGCGACCTGTGCCGAGGCACCCTCCTGGCTTCTCCCGTCCAACTCACCCTAAGGTAAGCCACACACCTGAAGAGAGATTCACGACCAGATTAAAGATTCAAAAAGGTCCCTTTCAATGAACTGCCGGACAGTGGAGCAAATATACCAGCACAACTGGCGGACCGCAGCTTTGCTTCAATGGAGAGCTTAATGTTTTGGAAGCAAAAGAAAATGTTTCAGATAACGCTTTCCTCCGATATGCTATAGGAATAGTATTTCCCCATGATTTACCGTAACCACTCTACCCACCACACCCCACTCCCTCCGCCCGCAGCCATTAGCGCACAGCCCATTTAACTGTGTGGGGCTGCGCTCTCTTTTCTTGGGCGCCAGCCTCGTCGTGACAGCACGCCGCGTTCCGCCATGGGAGGCTTGCCCCTCTGACCTCCACTCTCACCTCCTTCCGAGGATAATTGCTGAGGCGAAAACTCCCAGTCCGCCTGGGTAGAGGTGGTGGTAAATGAATCCTTTAATGTGGAGGGGATAAGGAAAAAGATGAGAGGCGAGGAGCGAGAAGCAGGCGCGGGGAGAGGAAGATGAACCCCCCCGGGGCTTTAGGGGTAGAGGAAGACCCTGAGCAAAGTTGCATTTTGGGGCAGAGGTAAAGCAGAGGCAGGGCTGAAGCAGGCAGGCGTTCAGAGTGCGTTCACGTTCATCCTAAGTTCAGAGTGCGTTCACGTTCATCCTAAGTTCAGAGTGCGTTCACGTTCATCCTAAATTCAGAGTGCGTTCACTCACTCTCTTTGGCGCTCTTGTGCCCATCTCTTTTCTCTCTCTTTCTCTGTCTCACACATACACTCTCTCTCTCTCTCTCTCTCTCTCTCTCTCTCTCTCGCTCCCTCTCCCACTCCCTCCCTCTCTCTCTCTCTCTCTCTCTCTCTCTCTCTCTCTCTCTCTCTCTCTCTCTCTCTCTCTCTCTCTCTCTCTCTCGCTCTTTCTCTCTGTCTCTATCTCTCTCTCTCTCTCTCTCTCTCTCTCTCTCTCTCTCTCTCTCTCTCTTTCTTTGCCTCTCCCTCTCTCTTTCTCTCTTTCTCTCTTTTTCTCTCTCACTCCCAAGTTCGACTTGCACGTACTGTAACGATACCCCCCCCCCCACACACACACACACGCACACACGGCCACTAAACCCTTACCTGTCCTTGCGTTTCTGCTCCGCTCTGCCCTGGCCGTTCGCTAAATATTCTGGCATAAATGTTTCACAAGGCGAGAGGAAGAGGAAGCTGAGGGGCACAGAGGAGGCTTAAGAGCTCTCATCCAGTCAGGGTGTGTGTAGACACAAGCAAAATCCCCATGCTCTAAAAGGCACACTAGAGGCACAGGGTTTCCCCTACCAAAGACAAGGGGCACTAAGGCAGCCACAAGAGCCTTCGCCTTTATTTGTTTTTTATCTCTCTGCCCTGCAAAAAACGTAGTGATCCCAAACCTACGACATTCTGACTCACCGGCCAGCTAAGACTTCCTCACTTTGCTTACCATTGACTTATGCCAACTTCTCTGCAATCCAATTCAATATATTTGATCTTGCTTCCGGGAGAGAGCAATTAGGTGGATCCTTTTTAGGGTGAACTACGGGTGGCTGGCTCAGCAAACAAGTTCTAAAGATTGAAATAAATAGACAAGTTAAAAATGTCCGATCCCCATCTCCAAACCCCTCAGACTGAGAGGAAACTCAGAACAGGCTTTAGCAGCATGATTGATGGTTCATTGCAAATGAAGGATTGTTGGATAACAGGCTATTTTGGAAAGATTCTAGAAATGTGGGTGTACTCGATTTGCGAGTGCATGGGTAGGGGGTGTTGTGTGTGTGTGTGTGTGTGTGTGTGTGTGTGTGTGTGTGTGTGTGTGTGTGTGTGTGTGTGTGTGTGTGTGTTTGTGTTTGTGTGTGTGTGTGTGTGTGTGTGTGTGTGTGTTTGTGTAGTCTGGCAATGAGTAGGCACAGCCGAGCCGTAGGCCCAACGTCCCCCGCTTGTGATCGGTCCTTCTCCATTTACATGTTTCTACTGTTGGCTAACAGGACACACTTGGGTGCTGTTGCTAGGCTACAGAGGTCGGTTGATCTGTGCCAGTGCCCTTTTTTTTCAGCATCTATTTATCCACCTGGTATATGTGTTTGTGTGTGTTTTTGCATGTGTATGTGTGTGTCTGTTTGTAAATGTCTATTTTTGAAAATTAAAAAGTAAATCCAGCAACGGGAAATACCCTGACTAATAACTTAATTTAATAAACTGTTCTGGAGGATGGCAACGCGTAGAAGGAGTATATGTGACAGTGTGTGTGTGTGTGTGGCTCCGTTAGTGTGTGTGTCTGTGTGTAAGTGTGTCTGTGTGTGTGTTTGTGTGTGTTTGCGCATGTGTGTGTGTGTGTGTGTGTGTGTGTGTGTGTGTGTGTGCGTGCACAGACTTTGGTCAAACTGCAGGCCAGGTAATGTAACATCAAACATAAGGAGTATCAAAAGTTGTGTAACATAGCAACGAAAAGGAACTGTTGTGTTGTCTGCGCTCCAGGAACATACTTCAAAGCCCCAAAGGATTATTGTAGAGTTCTCCTCCTCTTGGCCTGTCAGGGAGGTGGAGATAGACACACCACAGGGGAAGAACTTTTCAAGATCTCCAAATAACAATCTCCCATGTCTACTGCTTTTGTGCTTGGCAAGGGCTTAAGTGTTGGTTATGCGGTCAATGGGTTGTGCTTGACCCAGGGACTCTTTCCCTCCGTTGTGATCCTTGATTTGGCTCGGAAGGTGCTATGTCAAAGTCTCAGATAAGCTGCGACCATTTTCTCACTGCAGATACTGAGCACACGGCTCTCTACTAATCCAATTCAACTATTTTACTGGACCCCCCTACACTTTAAAATGGAAGCCCCAATGGATGCTATGACTGCCACAGGGCATGTGTTTATGACCTGATTCTCTATCAATTTACAACATCCGATCGGATCACCCAAATTCAATTACGCCGTGTGCATTCCCCCATTGTTTCGTTTAATTAGATTTCACTTAAGTGTTCCGGCATCGTCTTTGCCTCTCTGAAGCAAGCAGCGATGAGCTGAAGAGATCTGCGCTGTCAATTCTACCATTCAGACATTTAAGACCCTTAATTACACACTCCTCATCAGTGTACTCTGTTTGCCCACCACGGGGGCGACCGGGTAAACAAAAGGAACCCCTGTGCCCAGCCATTCGTCCCCGTAGGACCTATCCACCTCTGGGGAAAAACCTGATACCTGCCTCCTCATTAGCACTGTAGCGGTTAGACATCGATCATGGGTTTTGAGTGTTACTATTTCTGTATATCCTTTACGCATATCCAGCCAAGGTTAGTTGAAAACTCTATTGTGTTTAATTTCCCCAGGAGGAGAGGGTGGGGTTGGGGGTGCGGGGGGGGGGGATTGTTTCGGTACTCAAACACACTTTCACACTGGGGTAGGGCCTCAGAGAAGTCACTGAGCTCGCTCTCTTTTTGTTTGGCCCGCCTATTGGTTCTCTCCTCGTCTCTGTCCACCTCCCATTGAGTTGTCCGCCCTTTCTCTTTACCCTCTCTCCCACGTCTTGCCACGTTCCCATGCTAGAATACCTGTCACGGGACATTGTACTCACTGGGACTGTCTTTTCCCTGTTGCCTCCACAGCACTACTCGACCCAGGCCCCTCTGCTCAGGCCTCCGCCAGGGTTCACCCATCTCCAACAGGTGAGTCCAGTAGGAACAGGAGACCTTATGGAGGGGGTGGATCACAAAGTACATGCTTCGATGAAAAAAACTCTGTTTTTTACGTGTGTAAGGTATTTTGAGTGTATAGGTTAGTGTCATTCGATTTTACCGTGAAGTGACGCAGCATTTGAACAGAGGATACATTGAAATCAGATGCAGGTGTTTTCCTTTTGGGTTAGTGTGTGTGTTTGTGTGAGTGAGTGTGTCTATCATTGCACGTACACATGTGCATTCCATCGCTGTGTGCCTTTTTGTTTACGCCTGTGCATATGTAAGGGCAGGCGCTCTCATCCGTCTGCATGTCTATAATTGAATACGCGAGAGCAGGGTTTATTTGTATGAATGTCACCTCTGATGGATGTCCCTCATAAGACAGACAGCATCAGGACTCATCCCTCATCCCCTCGCCCACTCCTTTCCCCTTCATTTCCCTTTTCTTTGTGTGTGTGTGTGTGTGTGTGTGTGTGTTCCCTCATTCCTCCTCCACCTCTCCGGCTCTGCTGCGGTGTGTGGCGGCGGCTGCGGTGTCACTGTGAATTTCATGGTGGCATGTGCCGTCTCTGGCATGTCCTAAATGCGTGGTAGGCAGGCAGTCTTCAAAGATGAGTCCTGTGACCGTTTCCCCACTGCCGATGTGGAGCGACTGGATGACTGACTGACTGACTGACTGACTGGCTGGCTGACTGACTGACTGACTGACTGGCTGGCGGGCTGGCTGGCTGGCTGGCTGGCCGGCCGGCCAGCCGAGTGAGTGAGTGAGTGAGTGAGTGAGTGAGTGAGTGAGTGCGTGGCTGGCTGGCTGGCTGGCTGGCTGGCTGGCTGACTGACTGACTGACTGACTGACTGACTGACTGACTGACTGACTGACTGGCTGGCTGGCTGGCTGATTAACTGAGTGAGTGAGTGAGTGAGTGAGTGACTGGCTGGCTGGCTGGCTGGCTGACTGACTGACTTCCTGACTGGCTGACTGGCTGGTTGGCTGGCTTACTGCCTGACTGGCTGGCTGACTTACTGCCTGACTGATTTACGGCCTGACTGACTGACTGACTTGATGGCTGCTCCACATTCCTCCCCTAAGCTGCCACAGACCCCGTCCTCCCCGTACTCTCTCTTCCATCCGCTGAGCTCTTGGTCCGACTAATCTCGCCACTAGCTTGTCACTTGTGTTTAGGAGACGGGACAAAAACAAGCCTCAAACTGTCAGCTTATTGTCACGGCGGTGCAACGATGTGCCACCATAATGCACCTCCATCAGAGCCGTGCCGCTGCAGGACGGAGGACTGGATTCTGTGTTTGTTGTTTCGTCATCGGGACACCGCGCACGGGGGGGTGGGGGGACGGGGGAGGGGGGGGGGTGAGCGAGGGGGGAGGGCGGAGGGGGGGCAGATTTCAAGCGGACACGTGCTTCCAGAGTTTACTAGGCGAGGTCATCGTCAAATGGAGGACAATGGAGCAGACCCCATGACGTGTGTCTCCTAGGTAACCAGGACAGTGTGCATCTGGCACAAACTCATTGAAACCCAGTGTTTGTATCCCGACGAGATGTGACGTTGAGTCGCCTTTCCTTGAAGTAATGTAGAGTCATTGTCTTCGTACGATTGTGTTCGGTTTTAAGCGTGCGCTCGTGCCGTGCATGTTTGCGTGCACGTGGCCTTGATGGGGTATTTAAAAATATATGCTTTGAGGTTTGACGTAGAAGAGAATGTTTTCAACTCTAAAACTTAGCTGCCTAGCCTTTTCCTGGTGCAGCTAGGCTGCCTAAGGCCTGTTTTCCTGTTAGCAGCAAGGGGAGGGCCTACCAAGTCCCTTGCGTCCCTCTGCCCCTCTCTTCTGCTGGTCTTTTCAGGGAGAGAGACAGATCCCTTGTTGTAGAGCAAAATTAGTCAAGATTTGTCTGATCCAGTGGAGTCGGACATGAATAATTTACTCCAGGCTTTTCAAGGGGACGTGCTGCGGTAGCCTTTTTCAAAGCAAACAAAAAGATAAGATGGACCACGATGTATCCAAAGTCGAGAAGAGAAACAATCCCCTCCCGGTGTGTGTGTGTGTGTGCGTGCGTGTGTGTGTGTGCGTGTGTGTGTGTGTGTGTGTGTGTGTGTGCGTGAGTGTGTGTGTGTGTGTGTCTGCGTGTGTGTGTGTATGTGTATGTGTGTGTGTGCTCCCGCTCAGCCTGCACGGGGCCGTGTGTCCGTGGGTTCCAGCGGCCGCTCAGACGGCAACGCAAAGTGTCGCCGCGGCGTCGCCGAAGTCCCGGGAACGCCACCCGCGAGGGGGCCACCCACTGACTCTGCTCACCGTGACTAACGCAGGAACAGCGGGAGCCGTGGCGGGGGCGTGGGGGGATGTGTGGGTGGCTGGGGAGATGGGTGGGTGGCTCTTGGGTTTTTCTCAGATCACGCTGGCCCTTTGATGTCACCCCACACAGATGGGGGGAGAAAGAGCGATAGAGAGAGAGAGAGAGAGAGAGAGAGAGAGAGAGAGAGAGAGAGAGAGAGAGAGAGAGAGAGAGAGAGAGAGAGGGCGAGAAAGAGAGAGAGAGAGAGGGAGAGAGATGGGGAGAGAGACGAGGAGAGAGAGAGACAAATTGAGTGAGAGACATTTAAGAGTGAACTGTTGTCTTTCCTCGCACGTCTGGAGATGCTAAATGAGTAAACATGCACCCCGCGGAGCGCAGAGTGACACAGAAATCTGCAGAGCGGAAAAGAGTGTGTGGAACGGCGTGGCGTAGACCAAACCTAGGGTGACTGTAACCCCCCCTCCCTCCCTCCCTCCCCCGTGGTGCTGTTCCACAGCCAGCTGTTGGCAGAAAGGCAGGAAGGATGGGGACAGGGGGTTGGGAGGAGAGGAAAGTCCGTGTGAGGTTTGGTGAGACAGAGAAAGAGGAAGAAACTTGATAAAAAAAAAGGACCGGTGTTCTTCAATTTGAGGAAAATGTTAAGCACAGGGGGAGTAAAACAGGCAGTACTAGGAGTCAGAACAAATGCAAAAAATGGCCGAGCAGTGTCTTTGGTTGCAGTGCAGAATGTGTTCGTCTGCAGTGGGCCCCTTCTAAAACGAGGGAGCGTCACTCAATGGTATGACTGTTTCTTTCTCTACGTCTTATTGTTGGTTTGTTTTTCCTTGTTTTCCCACTTCCTCCTCCGATCTTCTCCTCGTCCTGCGTATTTTGACCTGGATGACTTCCCTGGCTGAGCAGCAGGAGGCACTCCACTGCTTCAGAGGCCAGATACTGGGGTTGAGCTCTGACCCAAGCGCTATGTCTGGGGACGGACCCAAGCACCCACAACCTCACCTGAACAGGTACGGAATAAGGAACTACAATACCCATCCACCCCTTTGGGGGGCACTAAGTCTGGTGCGTGTGTGTATGTGTTTGTACATGTATCCCTTGGAATATTCATTTTAAGGGGAAAACTAAGGAACTATGTCACTAAATAGATCAGAAATACCAAAGAGAAATCCTTCCCTTGTTCCACATCCCCCACAGTGTGTTCTGCTCCCGTTGTCCGTCTCTCCCTGCCCCCTGCCTGTCGGACTCTAACCCTGGTCTCCTTTGTCCCCCTCCCCAGAGACAGACCGCTCAACGCGGCGGTGGCACCGTGTCCAACGCACAACGGTGAGGCTGATTGGCCGTGTGGTGTGTGTGTGTGTACGTGTGTATATGTGTGTGCGTGTGTTGCCGTCCGAAGCTGAACGGTGATTGGCCACACGGTGCGATGCTGGCCGAGGCTGCGTCACGGACGCAAGGGGGTGAAAGGTCACCGATACGGCATTTTACAGATCAGCGGCCAGTTTGAGAACCAGACAACACAGAAGAAAGAGGCACTCTGCCACCACTTGGCCCCTTCTCTCTCTATTTTCACCCCTCCACCCCGCTCTCACCTCTCTGTCCCTGCGTTCCCGCGTTGCCGCCACCTCCCTTCACCTCTCTTTCACTTTCCGTCACCCCATTCTACTTTGACAGTGCAATTTAGAGCCTGACCATTGATGTCTGTCTCCTGGGATAACCTTTGCGTTGGAGCATGTCTGTGTGTGCGGGTGGGTAGGTTTGTGTGTGTGTGTGTGTGTGTGTGTGTGTGTGTGTGTGTGTGGGTGTGTGATTTTATTTGTGTATGTGTGTGTTTACGTGCGAAGCGTCCGTTTGATACATTGACGTATTTATATTTACCCTGTATTTATATTTATTTTTTCATTTTATACATAATATACCGATGCATTTGACCTTGTTCATAACAGATGAATATACACGTTTGCTGTGAAGGATCAAGAAAAGAGTAGCATGAAACAGCGACTTCAGATTAGATTTTTGATTGCCTGTGGTTGCCGGGGAAGTTTGATTTATTCTTAAAGAGAAAAGGTGTAGACTGTGAGTGAGTTTGTTGTGGTAAGGCGGAGAGAGAATGATTTCTTAAGGACCTTCAAAGTGACTAAAAGGAAGGTTGCTGGTAGGAGTGGCACTTTTTTCCCCCTGTGCATCTGAACGGCCAACAAATGCCGTTCTCGCCTTGCATTACTTGAATTTCGTCATGTTATCATGCACCCACACTACTTCCAGCTTCTCTACGGCGACAAAGGCCGTGACAACAGCGCAACTCGCCGCCTGCGATCAATCAATAACCCAACGCCTTCTGAGCGTGCCCAGATCGTCTTCCTCTGCCCTCCAGTGTCTGAAATATTTAGACCGCTTGACATCAAATGCATACATGAATGTCAATGAGACAGATCTCAGCCCTGATCACACACCAGCATACAGACACACACACACAACCACACACACACACACACACACACACACACACACACACACACACACACACACAGACACACAGACACACACACACACACACACACACACAGACACACACACACACACACAGACACACACACACACACACACACACAGACACACACACACACACAGACACAGACACAGACACAGACACACACACACACACACACACACACACACACACACACACACACACACACACACACAGGCAAACATACGCCCAAAACCACACAGCGATGACTGCAAATAAAGTGGCAGCAGCAGGCAGGCGAAGGCCACACAACCCAGGGTGAGAATTCCAGCAGGTTCCTTCATAGTTGACATCCTCCAATTTCTACAGCCGGCCTCCATTTTAGCTCTCACAGTTGGACCGAAGTTATCGCTCGCGCACTGTTGTTATGTACCTTTGAGACACGTCTAAAAAGAAAAAAGCAACACAGGAAGGAGGTTTTCACATGGAAACGTTGACCCAAAGGAACCAGGGCCGATGCACAGAGTGAAGTTAGCGTCACTGTGTCTGCATCAGAACTTTATGAAACATTGCAGTGACTGCATGGCTCCCTGGTGTACTGGGCTTGGGTCTGTGGCCTGGACTCTGCGATAGCCTGTACTTTTCGGGAGCACCCCTGAGGCATTTCCCAAGCGCTGGTTGATGAGTTCCAGCCACTCCAGAGTACAAAGGTTCTTCCTTAATTCCTGACTAGGGGGAATCCCAGTGAGCAGCCCCTACTCTGGGCGATGCACCATTAGGTGTGTGGGGATGGGGAATAGAGTTTAAAGGCTTACAGGGCCCACTGGCAGTCTTCTAAAAGACGGCGCCGTGTGCAGGGTTTCTGCCGAAGGATTGAATGGGTTTAAATATAGGCTCAGACAATGCAGTGCCAGTAGTCTCATTTGTTCCTGTCGTTCTACCTGCAACTTTACCTGGATAAAAGCAATACAATAACATGTAAATGGCTTTCTTTGCATTTGAAATTAAATCCCTCGTTGTCTTATCCTCTCTCTCTCTCTCTCTCTCTCTCTCTCTCTCTCTCTCTCTCTCTCTCTCTCTCTCTCTCTCTCTCTCTCTCTCTCTGTCACTACTCTTCCTCTGAAGGTCCACCAGGATTCACCAAGATCGAAGCAGGCAATAAACGACACCTCTAAATAGAACCCCCTGGAGGATGGCCACCATTTTTATTCTTTAAATATATACTTCTCTTTTCCTGATTTCACCAACTGTTGAGTTTTCTAAATGAATTGGAAGACGTTGCTTCCAGCATCAAACCGTATGTTCCTGGTTCTTTAGGGGATAGACCATACTGAGCAGTACCAACTCGGGAGGCACTAGAGACAAAAATAAACCTTAGCTCCAGCTTATTGGACGGGATCTGTATGCTTCTGCACACTCAAGCCTCACTCTTAATACAAAATGCAAACTATATGCAGTTTCCAAATGAATTGAGTGATGTGCTACAATAACAAACCCTGCTGAGCGGTGCTAGTAAAATGGTTATTATTCCGCAGTATAGTGTCATTTTCGGCAAAGGACCCTCTCATACATAATGTATCCAAATCATTGCATTTTTTCCTGCATTCTGGGCTACAATGCATATTTCATCAAGCCAGTGAAATATTAAGCACTCTTATGATTTGATATTCTCTCCCAAAGGGTATGAGTTCATACATCTTCCTATGCTCTGGCATCAAATAAAACACCCTCCGCTCATCCCCATCCCTCTTATTTTGTTTGCTAATTAATCGTTTATTTGTCTACTCTTTGATTGGCTAACGACCTGGGGATGATCGATGAGGTGGCCGATCGATTGGGTGGGATTAGCGAGGCTCAGATGCCATTGATCGATAAGAGGGCTCATTATAAGCCTGAGGTGGGGGATCCTCACCGCCCACTGGTGTGAGTTAGAGCAGCTAGGTCCCACATGCCAAACTGCTCACTGCCATCTACCAGGTGTGGTTGTCCAGGGAATTGAACGAAGGATGTACCATGCAGAATAGCGTGTTTAGGGCCATTTTTTTGTTCTAGAGATTAGTCTTTTTTTCTTCTTCTCAATCCTAGGATCCAAACAGCCTCACATAAACGTACTTTATTAGCATCTAATTCCTGGGCATTGATGAAATGCATTCCCCGGATATCGGTCAAAATCACAGCGCTTACTCAATAATGCATTGATCTCATGGAGGTCGCTGAACTTCCCCGAGAAGTTTTCATTAATATTTACACGGTGTACTTTTTAGTATGTATGTTGATGTATGTTGATGGGGATCTCCAGCATCGTCTGAGTTTAGATCACATGTTGGCCTGTCATTATTTCTTCTATGCCTTGTTGAGGAACCCACTAACCTTTCAGATGGGGATTGCACAGTGGACGGAAACTAAAATCAAACCAAAATACATTTACATTAAAAGATGAATTATTTAGTCCAATACTCCATTTGTATGAGCTTCAAAATGCGTTAGCAGTAAGTGCTTCAGTGATGCTCCACGGTCATATGTTTTACATCCCCTTGATTCCTTCTGATCCAGGGTATTTCAACAAGTGTGCAGCCTTGGTTACTGTTCCTCAGCCAAAACAGTTACAAACAGTAGTCACCACATTTAAGCATAATCAAAGTGCAGGAGTATTTGTGGTTTCAATTTATCCTATATTAGTTCATGTTTAGTGGATGCTGGTAATAATCCTCATTAGTTTCGCAGGGATATACTGGCTCATATCTGTTATGCAAAAATGCCAACTGTCGGTGTCCGCATCGTGTTGTGTTTGTCAAAGCGACCGTCAGGCTCTCTCAAAGGTAAACCCACGCAGGACTCCGGCAATGATCAAACAAAGCGATGGTTTTATAGCTTGTGGCTCTTTGGATTCTGTGGAAATTTAAGCCTGGACTCAGTAAAATGGTCTGCATACGATTTGGCTAAGAATAGTCACAGCCAAGTTCAGTAGCCAGTCAGCAACCACCAGAACCAGTAGCAAAGCCTGGATTAATAGGATGTGTAATGCTTTAGTTCATACTTTGATTAAAATGACATCACCAATAATATATTACAAATTAAATATATTGCAGACAATCTCTCAAGTTTTATTACATTTCAGTTTTACAGTACATTCATTGATTTGCTGATTTACTATGGGCACTTGCCTAATAAATGCAAGCCCATACTGACATGCCCCAAGTTACAACCCCTCCATACACCATAAATATCATACATCATAAAAAATTCAGAACCCCTAATTGTGACTACAGTATCAATATGGAAAGATTTAACAAACCGAATCAAACAAACATGAATTACATTTATTTTATACCAAAAATATATTTAATTTCACACATAGGCCCAGAT
Organism: Aplochiton taeniatus; assembly: GCA_017639675.1. Lineage (NCBI taxonomy): Eukaryota > Metazoa > Chordata > Actinopteri > Galaxiiformes > Galaxiidae > Aplochiton > Aplochiton taeniatus. The sequence goes on along the minus strand of CM030182.1, from coordinate 8,052,559 downwards.
GACACATGCGATACAATTTTCTAAATCATGTTACGTGCAAGCTTTTGCACCCTATGCTGTATATTTACAGACCAAGGGACTGCCACAAAGCTAAGCCAAACTGAACAGCGCTAGAGAGGGTTTGAATAAACAGCAGGTCCAACCCCACTGGAAAGGGATGCAGTGTAGCTGAGGCTTTGTTGATGATTTGTTTTGTTTCAGTCGAATTCCTATTCAGATAGACCATTTCTGAGTCACTGCTTGGCAAACTCAGTTTTTGGCACAGAACAGTGCACTGGCATTCTAATTCGAATACCAACTCGACCTCTTGTTTTCTTGGAACTTTGCATGCCAACATAGCATCTGTTCATACTGAACATCTTGTAAGAGGCAGATGTAGCTAACTGTGGCTAACAACAGAAAATGTAATATTAAACAGAAACGTGGCATCTACCTCGCTCAGTGATTGAATTATACATATTACATCTCCACTGGCAACTGCTTAGGTGAAATAGCTTCTGTGTTTCTTTTAATAAGCTTGCTTTCTATTCCTTTGCTGTTGCCTCTCTCCTTACCATCCTCATTCATCTATAAACTGACCATTGATCAAAATGTGTCCATGATTGCCCCCACCCTTTCCCCCCACCCCTCCTCTTCCCATCCTCATCCCTCATCTGCACAACTAGCTTTGCGCTAAGCCACAGGTGTGGTAGGTGTGGCAGCCCGGAGCGTGACTCGCTCGGTGGGGCACAAGGAGGGAGGGGGCACGGCAGACAGAAGGAGAGAGAGAGAGCATGGCATGGGAGCAGGTGTGGTGAGGCAGAGCACGGCAGACAGGAACACGATTGCAGCATTATTATACTTTGGTAATGAGAGAAAAAAAAAACACTCGCCTGGGCCTTTTTTCAGCGAGAGCGAGAGATTGGAGGAGGGCCTGTCATTTAGATGTCAGACTGCTGGGATCGTCCAGGGACCTTTTGATTCCCAAGAGAGAGAGAGTCTCAACACTGCCCTCACTACCGGATCCTGTCTCTAACGAGCTTCCAAGAGTTGACTTCCAACTGACATGCCTGAGGATGGGGTGTTAGCATGTGCATGCGTGGGTGTGTTTGTGCCGGTGTATGTATGATGTGTGTTTAACCCCTTAGGTCTCATAAAACAGAAAAGAAATAAAAATACGCTCGGATTTCCTGGTGTTATACGCGAGTGAGAGATCATTTAAAAGGAGTAGACAGGTGGAGGGGAGGCGTACGGGCTGAGTGTGAATAACAGTAGAACGTAGAAGGTGTTAAATTAAGACACTAAGGAAAATTACAATCAATCAAGTTACCGTGCAGAGGCAAGTTCAGAGTTAGCACAGACACACACACGCACACACGCACACACACACACACACACACACAGACACACACACACACACACACATACACACACACACACACACACACACAGCCACACACACACACACACAGCCACACACACACACACACAGCCACCTTTACACACACACACATGCACGCAAGTACATGTAGATAATGGACATTTGCATTAAGCCCTACAACCTCAAATACACAGACTATTCAACTTGTACTCAACTAGATGCTTTGCACATTCATAACACATCTCCAGCATTATTTGGAGGCAGTTGGAATTAAGTACACTTAGTTTGCATGTATGTCTTACCCAACCATCAGTCCAGAACTGTATGTCCTGAGAGGAGGAGGAAGAAGAAGAACTGTTAACAAAAGAAACACCAAACAGAGACTAATCCAAACCTGAAGAAGGAGTGCAAGGATAAATGTTTGCAAATCACAACGTCTCCCATGGCCAGCTGTTACAGCCCATATGCCGTGGCATTGAACAGAAGTGCTGGCCCGAGGACATGCAATGGAGAACATGTCATGCAGCACAGTAGCAAACACACAGCAACACAGTGGGGACATGAGACCGTTCTTGAAGGCCTTGACGGGTGCTAAGCCGGAGTAGTGCCATGTCAGTAAAACCCCTTTTAAATTGATTTGTGCGACATTTATGTGGCAGTGACAACCGCAGGACAGCTGTCAATGTTGGGTTCGTTATTCTCTGATTCCCTTTGGAATGTGAAGCAATTCAAAATAAAAAGAGGAATAATACTTTAGTCTGCTGGTGCTACAATACTTGTTGCATTTTATATATATATACACACATTCAGTACAAAAGTGCAAAAGTTTTAAGCAGGTGTGAAAAGTAAGAATGCTTTCAAAAATCGAAGAGTCAACAGATTGTTTCTATCAATTAACTTAATGCAAAGTGAATGAATAAATGAACAATCTAAATCAAACAATAATTGCTGTGACCCCTCTTTGCTTTCAAATTTTTGCCAGCATTTGTTCACATCTGCCTAAAACCTTTGCACAGCACTATATATATATATATATATATATATATATATATATATATATATATATATATATATATATATATACACAATACATATTATATATGTATTATCTTGCTCCCCGGTACTTTCTACAAGATGAGAGTGAATGAATCCTCCCATTTTGTTTGAGCCCGCCCTTTTGCAGTGGCGTTTTCGGGTTGAACGGGTTTTCTGATGTTCAATAAGGAACGTCCAAACCCGAGAATGTTCCATGTCACGTTCCACTCCTTTGCCTAGTAGTGTACAAAACACAGACTTCCTCCCAGCCAGCGGTAGCCATCCACCCCCTCTCAGTGTTGGAGGTCAGGGAGTCTAATGAGGTGTGAGGCTCAAATGGTTAGGAGGCCACCAGTGGGACCAAGAGATGGAGGCAGTTGAGGAGGTCTGATTGCAGGCCATTGAAATAACAGCTCTGAGTATCCAGGAGACACAGCCCCAGATTGAATGGAGCTTTTGTGTTGCTGTCAAAAAAGATTTGTCGTCGTGTTTGTCCTTTAAGAAAGACACAGCGCGAGCAAGAAGGTAGGTGTACGTGCGCTTTCTTTTTTTGCGTGTGTTTGTCTTTGTGTGTGTGTGTTCGTGCACAACAGGCCGTGGCCACGCTGAGAGGTAAGTACTGGTTGCTTTTAACACAAGGCCTTTGAGTGTTCTAAGAATAATTTGATGAAATATCCTCCACTCAGACTGGTCACGTGACCTGACGTCACTCCGAGCATCTTTCCCAGGGGTGGCCCGGGCACGCACAGCCCAGACAAAATAGGTTCAATTAGCTCACCTTTAAACATATTTGACAAAGCTTAGAAGTCACGTATTTAGGCAACTGTAGTCAGCAATAAACAGGCTTCCCAATTCCTCTAGCTGAAAGGGTTGTTCCTTTCAGATATTGAAAAACTCAGTACTCAGATGTCGTTACTAAAACCAGAGCATAATCCTAGTGGTACTGTCAGCTTCTTTTTTTTTTTTACGTAGACACACCGTTAGTGATTGTTTAGACAACATGTAATGTAAATTCCATCCATATTTAATGAATCATGTTTTCATAATGTGATGAGGATTATATGCATTACGATGCTAACTTGAACTGACATCCTTGATGTTAAAGAAAAAAAAGATATACATTTGAATCACAGGCTTGAATTCTGTTACACACCTACACCCAGCGAACACACATACACACATACACACACACACACACACACACACACACACACACACACACACACACACACACACACACACACACACACACACACAAACAAACAGACATAATTGAGTCTACCCATATTCTCTTTAATTAGTGTTTTATTACAGGGAGTGATTCGCTATGTTGAGGGAAATCAATACTGAATTGTGTGGTATTTACATTGTAATGACCTAGCAGTCCCCTGCCCAATTAGCCAAGCTTCAGGACAATAAAGCCAATCAGTATGTCTATATTTGGCTAAACAAATCCTAAAGGTTTTGCTCCACAATTTTAAACCATATCTGTCATTAATAAAACAAATATATAAAAATGTTTTATAAATGCAACAACAATTATTCACCAAGGGAAAGTGCCCCCAGAGCAGAGACCAAGGAGTGGGTTAACATGTCAGCAGAGCAGTATTCAGGCTTTAATCCATTTCAGTTAGACAAACTCCTCCGTCTTAAAACATGTATTGAATGTGAATACACTTCAGTTTGCTGTGGTTGGGTCTGCTAAATACTAGTAACCCCCGGCTGTACATAACCAGAAGGGCTGCAATATCGTTATTGCAATATTCAACAACATTATCGTATATCGCATACTTTCCTCATATCGTGCAGCCCTAATAACCAGGACAACAGCCAGAGGCAGGGAGAACATACATCAATCCCTCTTTGGAACAGATTAGCAGAGCAGATAAGCAGACCCAAAGTGGCAGTTGAGGTGGAGGTGGGAGGGTTTTCTCATCAGCTCATCCGACATGCAGAGAGTCTAACTTTGACTTCCGAACATTTAAATACCTCCCCCCTCTCTCATCGAAAGGTCATGGTCAGGTGTGTCAAGTGATTAGGCTGTGTAACACACGCAGTATGACGGCTTACAGCAGCAGCGCACAGACTTCGAGTGACCCACCTGAACTTTAGCTGAAGATCAATTCCTTCTGTGATGTAACGATACCAAACCATACGAACAATGTGATACGTGATGTAAAGGCTCCCAGCTTCCGTCCGCTCACCAGCACGAGAACCCAAGCACACTCCAAACATTTGTCTTTGCCTTGAGTCCTGTAGACTTCACGGTTTACTCTGGGAGGTATCCCGGACGCTATCAGAGGTTCTGACTTCAGTCTTTGCAGGGAAGGAAAGCAAACCTAAACAGGACGTGGTCCGTGGCGATCGCTTTACCCCGACCAACTGGAGATGCACACTTTGGATTATGACGGATCCCAACTCGTAGCCCAAGCATGTCTGTGTGGTGTGGTGGGTGTAATGGGCGTAAGGCCAATGGCCCCCTCAGCCTCTCCTCCCTGTGATGAAACTGAGCGAACAGAAGACAGAGAGACGCCTTTGAACCGTGAACAATGACCCACGGAGGTCAAGGAGCGCAGGATGACTCACTGAGGGAAATGGGTGTCAATGTATAACACAGCATGCCATCCCAATCAACCTCCCTCTCTCTCTCTCTCTCTCTCTCTCTCTCTCTCTCTCTCTCTCTCTCTCTCTCTCTCGCCCAATCACACACCGCCATGTGTGCCTGTGAGGAGCACGCACCTATGAGCGTAGGACGTGTGTGCACAAACACCCATGACACACGCTTAAATACACACAGACCCTTGTGCAGAATTTGTATTACACAGACATATAGGCACACATGTTGGCATGTGCACACACACAAAAACACACACACATAAACAGACACACACACACACACACACACACACACACAGTGTCAGGGAATCGGTGGCTAATCTGTGCACTCCTCCACTCAGCTCAAACAGAACACAAGCCCTAAATTACATTTTAATGGCCTCTACCTTTTATTAGCACTCGCCAAGGCTTTCGGTGCCCAAGGAGGGAAAAGAAGCTTTCAGCCTTTCACTTCCCTCCATCATTTTGTGTGACATGATAGACGTGCCCTGTTAAGCCACCCACAGCACATCCCATCTGCTCCCACACCGCAGCTCCCACAGACACTCGTCCCTGGCCCCATGTGAGGCTAATGCTAGAACAGAGTTAATGGCTGGCGTCCTTTAAGCCAAGAGGCTTGTCGAAAATCCTTTGCCTGGCTCCTCTCCGTGGCAGCTCGCCTCTAAGGCCGCGTTGATGAGACGGATACCGAGGCAAATGACACCACCTTCACAGCCTGGGGCCGAGGCGGAGGCCTGCGGCGTCTTCTGTTAGCTCACTGTCTGAATTCCAAAAAGACCAGATCTTTTGGGGGAGTTTGTCACTTATTGAGGGCATCACCTTGCCTTCTGCCCTTAGCAACATTCTTGTTCCTCATTTACCTCATGTTCGCTGTTCGGCCCCCTGTATTTCCCCGTCCTCCCGGGTAAACAAAGGGTATTAGAGCCCATTAACCCATTCACCCCTCTCCTATTCCACCTACCAGAGTTAACACACTCTACACTGGTGTTTAGCACTTCCACACGCACAAAAACACACAGACACGCACAGACACACACAGGCACACACACACACACACACACACACACATACACACACATTTCTGTGCAATCCCCTCAACTAAACCCCACAGGTTTTCACAGGTTTTGGAGGTGGTGGCTTAGAGTAGATCCGTGTTGTTGCCAGTCCTTTTTTTATCATTCCATCAGGGTGCCCCTTCTGCCTAGAACATCCAACTTTTTAAAAGCCACTCTGACACAAATGAGAGTGGGGAATGAAGCTGGGCTCCCATGGAGGAGCTCTTTTTTAACACTCATTTGTGTGTGGATAGAAAAGCTTTTAAGACTTGTGTTTTTAAAATGTTTGATTTATGTAACTCACTTACTGTAATGTAGCTAGTTACTGCATGATGACATTTAATGTAAGTTATGTCGCAAGGAGAGAAAATACCAATTCAAATACCCCAAAATACCCCATTAGATGCTAGTAATTAAATGAAACAAACCAATATTATACAATTATTTCACCTATCAACTCTGACTTACCAAACAACCATTATAAGGTTGTAGTGATCATGTTAACTAACTGCTGTGAAATGCGTTGCTGTGTTTCTTTATGCACAGCATCTGCAGGACCATGATCAATATTTTTCATACCGTCTTTCATGTTCTCCTGTTCTGTCCTCCATATCTTACGCGGGTTTTGCTGAGCTGGCCCGTTACGTGTGTCCAAATCACATCTTGGCACCCGACTCGCCTAGTCATCGACGGGTGCTGCGTGCGTGCGTGTGTTTCACAAGGAGAATTCTCAACAAGACGGAGATGGGAGCCGAGAAGGGAGCGGGGCGAGAGGGAAACAGGAAGCGCCAGGCACAAAGAACAAAAGGCTGGTGGGATTCGGAATCTCCCTCTCCCTCCTCTTGTGCCTTTCATTTGTCAGTCAGACGATGCCCCCTTGTCACCGTTGAGCCCGGCGTCAGCGGCAAAGAGCAGGCCTCATTACCACGCCGCGGAATGTTTCCACCTGAACTGTCACCAGCCGTCACCAGCAGAACGGAACATAATTAGCGAGATGTTGGAAGAGAAGCGGGGCTCCCTTGTGCGGCTGATGCCAGTCTGAAGCTATTCTTCAGGTCCTATTACTGCATGGGTGTATAATGGGCAAGGAGAGACTTAGACATTTTATTTGCAAGGTTTCCAACCCCTGAGGGGAAATGGGGATACTAGTGGGTGCTGGTCTGTTTGTTCTATGTGCAAATAAATATGTATATGTCCGTGTACGCCACCAAGTGTGCTTCTGCTCGTGTTAACCTTAGCAATTACACACGGTTAGTGTGGACTGACTGGATCAACTAAATTACAAATTCAAAACCACCTTTATTAAATGGAGTTTTGTATCACTGGACAGAAGATCGGATCCTCAACAGCTCCTCTTTAAAGCGAACACTTCTTGAATAAATAATTCCCGAACATTGATAAGCCAAGCTACAGGGGAAGTCACTTTGCATCTCGAGGAGATTACAGAATAATTTACAAGAACAGGCAGGAGATAAGACAAATCCTCTTGTATTGCAGGAGGGCTCACGCCAGATAACTGACAAACAAAGAGGCTTTCTGGGCCCACTGGCCCCACACAGGGTCACGGAGAAACCCTTCTAAGTGCCAGGTATAAGGACTGCCGGGGGTCAAGCAGAAAGCTGGTGGATAGTTTTACGGAGGCAAGAAGTGATAGACAAAGATAAAAAAGAAGAGTTCTACACGAGGAGAAGGCAAATTTAGAGAGGAGTGGGGTGGGGGTGACAGGAATAAATTAGTGTTATGGGGGGGGGGGGGGGGGGGTTAGGTAGCAGGAGTGGAGTGAGGTTTGGAGGGTTAAGCAGGGATTTTTCGCTTCATCTCTCATTCTGTGTTGGCAGAGTCGACTGCCTTGTTTGTTGTTGTCACGATGGCGCGTTGAGGGAAGCTGCTGGTGTTAACCTCTCAGGTCCCTCAGGAGAGATGTGCAGAAACATTCCAGGTGCTCAGTGAAACGTTTCCTTCATTTCAAAAGACACAGGATATGGCGTCATAATATCTATAATGCCATAATCCAAGATGAGCACTTCAAAAAACAATATCTTAGATCTTTTGACATCACATATGTCATTGGGGTTTTCAAGTGGGGACTTTCCATCCTGGATGTTTTGTTAATTTGAGCCCATGACACCTGCAGGAGGCTGAACGGTGAGCAACGACGTCTAGCCCCCCCCCCCCCCCCCCCTCAATATCCACTCTCTGCATGGCCAGATAATTACAATGAAAAATCTTTTGTTTATTATGCTGTGATATATACCTACTCTGTTCCTGCAGGCTCTTTTCGGCCGCTCTACAGGGATATTTACCTTCACCTGAAAAGAAAATAATCTTTCCCTACTCTATTACTGCTGGCTTGGTAAAAGCATGCAAAGGAGGAATGCTTACCTTTATGTCTTTGTCCTGAGATGGAAGCCCTCTCTTTGTTTTTGGTTTTGTTCTTACTTTTGCGCCTGCATTGGATCCTTCCTTTTTAGCCACAACCACGGACTTCTGCTATATCTGATACAGCTTCTATGGTCTGGCAAAAGAAATGCATCATATCCTTATTTCCTTAAGCAGTTTGGTCATTGACATTGCCACAAATATCACTTCCCCAGGACACACCTTTGTACTCCACCCTCATTGTCTGCTTGGCTGCTAATTCGCTATAGCGGACTTCTCTTCTTCTGTATGCCTTGTCTATCGCTTCTTCCTATGGGACTGTTAACTCTACAAAGCACACAGTTTTCCGCCTGTTAGACCAAAGTAATAACTCTGGTCTTATGTTGGTTGTTGCAATCTCGGGTTGGGGCAAAATGCAATCTATATTTCAGTAACTGTCGACTCAGACTGTCATTTCATCCTTGGGGACCTTTCCATGCACTTCCATGCACTGTCTGTGTACCTCTATCTATTGCCATTGTGTGCATTCTGAGCAGTCTCCTTTACAAACCAGTGTTTTGGACATAATTTGGTTCAGGTGGGCAAAGCACATCGCATGCCTTGGAAAGCCATTATTACAAGTAGTCATTTTGTTCAGCCCTCCCCATGTGTGGCCAAGTAATGTGACTGTTAATCTGCTCAGACTCTGAAAGCTAAAGGCAGTAGTTAGAGAACGTTAACAAGCCCTTGGCGTTTGTGTAACAGATAATAACGGTAAATGAAAGAAGATTTGTAACTTCATCAAGAGGAGCATTTAGACACGGTGCTAATCTGAGTATCATAATGTACAGTAGGTAGCAGGAAGCTTGGGGTTGTTATTAGGCCAAATGAATAGAAAGTGAAGAAAACAACCAATGCATTCTTGCAATGCAAGTGCTGAAAGGACACATTATAGTGTTGGAAGTGTGCCCTAGACATTTTGAGTGGAGAAGGTAGTGTCTTACTAACATTTACACACTTTGGCGGAATCCTGAAAGCATGCTTATGCCGTAACATGTTTATAGCTTGCTAGATCCCCCCGCCCCCCAAAAAACAAACTGTTAGAACACCCCCACAAAACACTATTATATTATTTTAATAAGCAGTGTTCCCTCAATCCATATCAAAACATGAAATGGCTGGGACGGCCTAGAAAAGCCTGCTTAAATGTGAATCCTGTAGCCGTTAAAAGGCAAACCCACATGATGACACTGGTGTGTGTGTGTGTGTGTGGTGTGGTGCCGGGGTCCCAATCGATTTAGCTGGCCCTCCATTTGTTTAACCAGTCACCCTCCCTCTGGTGCCTGCCAGTGTGGAGCAGGTGACACACCACTTTAATAAATAAATCACCAGGGGAGGCAGGCGCTCAGCACGCTGCCAATGATTGGAAAATGATCTCATAGCAAACAATGCTCTACCATTGCCTGCCACGATCAATAGAATCCATGCCACTCTTAGGCTAGGTGGAGCCTAGTGGGGTTTGGGGGGAAAGGGTGAAAATGGAAGATATAAGAGAAGAGAGGAATTAAAGAGAAAAAAACTAGGCGAAAAACCAGTCCGAAAAATTGGAGTCGGAGAGGCCGTTTTTTTGTTTGTTTGTTTTACTGCGAATTATGTAATCCATTGTGGTTTCAGGAGTTCAAGCTAGTCTAATTTCAATTTGATAGAAGTTGGAGAGATGACTTAGCAAACAATTATTTTTTGCAGTGCTATGGAACATTTTGTGCAATAAACATACTCCATGGACCATTACTGTATTATTATTTGCACATCAATAACACTTGTTTGCCATTTCCCATCCCAGGCGTGTTTGGAAAAATACATTTGTTCTTCAATAGAATTTTCTGTAATTATCGTATTTCTCCAAATTGGTTACCCTTGCTATTTGACAAACAATCGAGGATACCTCAAAAAGGAGATTATACATTTTTTCTAAGTATGTCTAGTTACATAAAGTCAGTCTTAGAGAACATTATTATTGGAAACATTATAGTTCCATAGCATAAGCAAGATAACATGTAAAATCCATTACTTTACATAAAAACACACTGCACTTGGGATAAGTACATATTTGCAAAAGTAAACAAAGGAAATTATCAAACAAATTCCATTGTAACTGGGTGGTTTCCTTGTAAGAACATTACACATTCAGCAGGTATAATTGGTACATTTGCAATTAATTAAAATAATGTAACGAAGCTTGACAGATTGTAGAACATGTGTGGGTAATTTTCCACCACTTACAAATTCTGACCAGTTTCCATGTTTCTAATAATTACCCATGGATACAAAATTATTTACATAATGTGATGAAATAATTATTCGTGTAAACTCTGTATAATCACGTGCCAAGAGAATAAAAACCGATGAACTTTTGTTTTTGTGATCTTTTCTTTTCTTCTTTTTAGACTTTTCTGTTTGAATAAGCTGTTCTTGTCTGTCCTTGTGTTGTCCAGACCTGTTTTAGGCTACTCCCCAAATGACAAGACACAATCTACCAATCGGCATGAATTACATTTATGGGATGATCCTTTAGCAATATAGTGTAGCAGTACCACGGGGCTGTTATTTTAATGATTTTTTTTAGCTAACCTACAGTTACCTACAGTGCTACACTGCCAAAATCATTCCCAAATCTCTCACGACAAGCTGGCAAATATTGGCAAAATAAGAACTTCAAGGCTTATTTCATGACCAAATCAAAAACAGTGCTCCTCATTCACTTTTTTCGCCACAAAAACCTGTGGTTAGGCACATAATGATTGTCTCATCGAGCTCTGCTCCCGTCCTCTAAGCGACAGTTTTAAAGACAACGTCTGTCCTTATTCCACATTGCCAAAAGGGGTAAGTAATATATATATATATATATATATATATAAATATATATATATATATATATATATATATATAGAGAGAGAGAGAGAGGGAGAGAGAGAGAGAGAGAGAGAGAGAGAGACTGTAGTGTGTGTGTTCAAGTGGTGGTTACAGGAAGTTTGGGAACCTACATTAGTGTACTGGAAGAAGCAGTGTTGGTGAGAACATATTTGGTTCACTCTATAATTCTTGGAGTTTTTATCCCACGTTTCTTTTTTTCCCCCACTGTGCTTTGGACAAACTCTGTTCCACATAT